>CM063504.1:75071990-75094490 GCA_032207245.1 Pardosa pseudoannulata
CATGCGAGACTGAATAGGGGGTAGAAAGTATAGTAGTTTTTCAATGAGATTCTAGCGATCACAGGAGAGTCAATCACAAATGAGAATGCCATCCAATGGGGAGACCAATATTCACCTCTGCCACAACAGTTATACTTCTACCACACTTACAATAAAAATACGAACTTAAAAATAATGAGATTACATGGTGAAAGGAGCGTCCCTAGCATGGTTCCACCCCTTACTAGAATCTTACCTAGATTAAATGTTATTGGCCTTTACATGAACATAGGAATTGGAAAATAACAAAAAAGAAATGCACGAATAAGAACAACTTTGGTAAAGATAGCAGCGAAATAAACAATGATAATATAGCTATTGCAAGTACAATAAAACACTGAAAAATGATACGAAGATGATGTATTTCTGTATTTAGGAATGTTATAACACCTAGACTTTCACCTCGCCTATAGACTTTACTGATTATAATTGTAATTTCCAGAAAAAAATTCATATAACGAAATTTAATGGTTTAATTATTGACTTTTTAGTCAATAATAAAACCATAGAATGTTCGATTTACAAATATTATTAATATTAGTAATATTATTTATCATTTAAGTGTGTCTTTACTATTCATATCACTATAGTTTTTAGTTCTGTTTATTTTCATCTACATTTTACAAACGGATGTAAAGCTGTACTGCAAAAAAACCTCAGGTTTCTTTAAAGATAGAAATTGAAACGGAGTGTGAGAAATACATTGAAAAAAGTGCAATGAAAAATTTCTTTTCACTGCACAAATATGCGCATATAAATACGGGACACGAAAAAAAATATATGCAAATACTGTTTCCACTGAATTTTAGGATATATTTCAAAAGTGTTTGAAGTCCAGTACATCAATGTTATATTTGTAGCTATTTGAAATTTCATAAAAATATACTTTATGATATGTAACACTCGCGCTACTACTGTAAACAACTGTTTTTAAGAAAGGTTTCATAAGAATGGTTTGAGTTGTTTTATTAAACGTAAAGAGTTTCCTTTTCTCGTGTGGAATTCATTATTTTAACACAAACACCATCTATCTATATATATATCAAGTGATCAGAAAATAAGTATTCGTTTGGAAAAGGAATAATTCATGAAAGAAATGTAGGTAGAGAAGTAAAAATTGACACACATGCTTCGAATAACATAGAATTTTATTGTAACCACAAGAAAGCTTAAAAAATGGTCAACAGATGGCTGTTTATGTTGTAAGAAAAGCAATAATTAGAGTAACAAGTTATGACAGAGCAAAGACGATGTTCATCAGAATAAATGATTAACATTTCCACTGTCATTCCTCAACAATAGCTGTAGTCGAGGAACAATGTTGAGAACAGCACTGAACAGCATATCTGTATATATGGTGATATATTGCGTTTGATGTTGTCTTTTAACATCCCAATTGATGTCGGTCGATCATGATAGAATTGCAACTTCAGGTAACCCAAGAGCTAATTATCACACGAAGTAAGATCTGGGGTCCAAGCAGGATAAAAGTGATAGAACGCTATCATGACCAAACGATGTCCGGAAGCTTCAAACGTCTAGCAAAATGGAGTGGAGAGCATTTCTGCATAAAAATAGAACTACAAAACAGGTGTTTATCACCCAGGCTAGGTATGATGTAATTCTTTAATATATCGGTGTATTTCTCCCTGTCACTCTAGCAGTTACAAAACCAGAATCCCGCAATTCTTCGAAAAAAAAAAGAGCCTGATGACTGTAGATGTGGTAAATCAGCACCACACCATGAGTTTATCGTCGTGCAATGGAGTTTGCATGACAGGTCTGGAATTTTCGGTGGCCCCTAATCTGAAGTTGTCGGAGTTACAAAACCAGAATCCCGCAATTCTTCGAAAAAAAGAGCCTGATTACTGTAGATGTGGTAAATCAGTATCACACCATGAGTTTATCGTCGTGCAATGGAGTTCGCATGACAGGTCTGGGACATGTCTGGACAGGTCTGGTAGCCCATATTCTGCAGTTGTCGGAGTTGACTGACCATCGGAATGTAAAATGGGCTTCATCGGTCCATAACAAGCTAAACAACTAACCATTAATTTCAGCCATCTTTTGAAACATCCTCACTGCAAATGCTCTCCGCTTCACAAAATCGCCGGGTAATAATTCTTGATGACTCTGGATTTATTACGGATAGCATTGGAGAGCCAGTCTTAGACACTACTCAAAGAGTAGTGTTTGAATACTACGTGCGACTTCATGAGCCCTGACTTATATGCATAGACGGACACGCTGCAATACCCATTTCTCACTGAACAGTCTCACCAAAAGTAGCAATCGTGTTCGTCGCCACTGCGAGGCCCATAGTTTGAACAACCTTGGTTTCGAACTTCAAAATCATTCTCTTCGCAGCTGCAGTTGTCATTAGATCTTTACCCGCCCCAATACCTTCCTATGCCAAAAAGGTAATAAAATTGCAGTTGCAACTTCCCAGTACAGTTTCATTAACAGTGCCTTTTCTGGTGACGTCAACATGCTGCGATTTTTGGTATATCAGATCTCCTCCCTAATTACATATCATTTTATACACAATTCTCATGCCTGACGTTTTGTTGCCGAGCGACAACTGTAGGTAATTTTTGATAACAGTTTTTTCAGGTTATAATAAAACCCCATGCCTCTGTAAGTATATGTGAATAACGTGTTATTTTTGAGGAATTACCCCCCGCACACATATCTATAATATGTATGTATATATTTATATATCCACATCTATATCTATCTATCTATCTATATATATATATATATAATACATTTTGATATTTAATTTTTATTTCTCTCCATAGCACTAAATTCTGGATATGTTTGCATTACTTTTCTCAACTTTATGGAATTTTAAATTGTTTTTTGACAGATTTGTTATATATATATATATAATATATATATATATTATATATATATATATATATATATAATATATTTATATATATTTATATATATATATATATTATATATAATATAATATATATATATATATATAAATATATATATATATATATATATATATAACAAAATATATATATATATATATATATTAATTTATATAATATAAAAAAAGATATATATATATATATATATAAAATATATATATAAATATATATATAAATATATATATATATATATATATATATATATATATAGATATATATATATATATATATATATATATATATATATATATATATATATAGTTTTAAAGAGCATTCATTTTACTTTTCATATTTACTTTAAATAAAAACAAATCGGATACAGATCTAAATAATTTTGGTGTGGAGCAATTTTTCTTATTTTCAAATATTTTTTATCCTTTCACTGTATTCTTTTAGCAAATGAAAAGAGTATCACACTGAAGAAATACTAGCAGTTTTCTTTATATATAAAGTTTTTATTTTGGATTTAAATCTTTTCTTCAATACTGAATTTCTGTTATTGCACAGATTTGTTATTTCTTGACTTGTTGTTTTTTAATAATATCTTTTTACTGCATTTAACATTCCCTTGAGTTTAAAATTACATAAGTATAAAATTGGAATATCCTTTCGCAACCTAAAACAGCCAATCATAATATGAGTTTCTCATAATAGATTGCTTTCAAGGATAAACACATTTTTTTTTCTGATAGAATGCAAATGATTTTAAATTTTGTTTTATGAAAACCCTGACTCGGAGATGTATAATTTGAAAATGTATGTTGGAAAAAATAAGTGGAACTGCTTTATCAGAGTTTAAAAAATGAAAAAAAGAGATTGGATGGGGTAAAAATGTAGTCATTGACGTCGAAATCTTTTCTGCCTAGTATAAACTGCATTGTCAAGTGTGACAGAGCACTTTCAATTTTAGACGCTTTAACGAATATCTAAATATATTACAACTTTATTTTTAGATTCCAGAAGAATAAATAGCACGAAAAGCGTTATATATTTCTGCAAAGAATTTGCAATAAAGGCAAATAGGGAACCAGAAAATGTTAAAAAATCAATAATGAATATAATCACTCTATAGGTAACTGTAGTCTATGAATATGAAGCTGCTTTTCTTTATCTGTGTTGCTTTCTGTGAGAATTGGACATGTTTTCATATCGATATAAAAATTCCTTAAAAAACATTCAAATGTTTCCTCTTGTTTTTAGTTTATAACATACAAGGTTATTCATGAAATGCAGTGACATTTCAATAAAACTTGACAAACTCTAGGAGAGTCTATATTTTGCCACCAGTATAAACAAATATTCGATGATATATGAACATTGCAAATGATTTTAAATTTTCTTTTATGAAAAGTCTGAATCGGAGATGTATAATTTAAAAATGTATGTTGGAAAAAATAAGTGGAACTGCATTATCAGATTTTAAAAAATGAAAAAGGAGATTGGATGGTGTAAAAAATGTAAGTCATTGACGTCGAAATCTTTTCTGCCTAGTATAAACTTCATTGTCAAGTGTGACAGAGCACTTTCAATTTTAGACGCTTTAACGAATATCTAAATATATTACAACTTTATTTTTAGATTACAGAAGAATAAATAGCATGAAAAGAGTCATATATTTCTGCAAAGAATTTGCAATAAAGGCAAATAGGGAACCAGAAACGAAAGTTAAAAAAAATAAATAATCGATGGGATGATCTATAGGTATCATTTTATAGGTATAGTATAACTGTAGTCTATGAATATGATCTGCTTTTCTTTATCTGTGTTGCTTTCTGTGAGAATTGGACATGTTTTCATAGGGATATAAAGATTCCTTAAAATACATTCAAATGTTTCCGTTTGTTATTATTTTATAACATACAAGGTTATCCCTGAAATGCAGTGACATTTCGATAAAACTTGACAAACTCTAGCAGAGTCTACATTTTGCAATCAGTATACACAAATATTCGATGATATATGAGCATTGCAAATGATTTTAAATTTTCTTTTATGAAGAGTCTGACTCAGAGATGTATAATTTGAAAATGTCTGTTGGAAAAAATAATTGGAACTGCTTTATCAGGGTTTAAAAAATGAAAAAAAAGGAGATTGTATGGTGTAAAAACGTAAGTCATTGACGTCGAAATCTTTTCTGCTTAGTATAAGCTGCATTGTCAAATGTGACAGAGCACTTTCATTTTAGACGCTTTAACAAATATCTAAATATATTAGAACTTTATTTTTAGATTCCAGAAGAATAAATAGCAGAAAAGAGTCATATATTTCTGCAAAGAATTTGCAATGAAGGCAAATAGGGAAACAAAAACGAAAGTTAAAAAATCAATAATGGATTGAATCACTCTATAGGTAGAGTGTAAAATGTAGTCTTTGAATATGAAGCTGATTTTCATTATCTGTGTTGCTTTCTGTGACAATTGGACATATTTTCATAGCGATATAAACATATGTTTAAAAAAATAAAATGTTTTCGTTTGTTTTTAGTTTATAACATACAAGGTTATCTCTGAAATGCAGTGACATTTTAATAAAACTTCAGAAACTCTAGTAGAATATACACTGCATTGTTAAATGTGACAGAGCACTTTCAATTTTAGACGCTTTAACGGATATCTAAATATATTACAACTTTATTTTGAGATTCTAGAAGAATAAATAGCACGAAAAGCTTCATATATTTCTGCAAAGAATATGTAATGAAGGCAAATAGAGAACCAGAAACGAAAGTTAAAAAATCAATAAGGAATGGAATCACTCTATAGGGAACTATAGTCTATGAATATGTAGCTGCTTTTCATTATCTGTGTTGCTTTTTGTGATAATTGGACTATGTTTTCATAACGATATAAAAATTCCTTAAAATATTCAAATGTTTACGTTTGTTTTTAGTTTATAACATACAAGGTTATCCCTGATATTTCAATAAAAACTTGCCAAACTATAGCAGAATCTACATTTTGAAATCAGTATAAACAAATATTCGATGATATATGAACATTGCAAATGATTTTAAATTTTCTTTTATGAAAAGTCTAACTCGGAAATGTATAATTTGAAAATGTATGTTGGGAAAAATAAGTGGAACTGCTTTATCAGAGTTTAAAAAATGAAGAAAGAGATTGGATGGTGTAAAAACGTAAGACATTGAAGTCGAAATCTTTTCTGCCTAGTGTAAACTAAATTGTTAAATGTGACAGAGCACTTTCAATTTTAGACGCTTTAACGGATATCTAAATATATTACAACTTTATTTTTAGATTCCAGAAGAATAAATAGCACGAAAAGCGTTATATATTTCTGCAAAGAATTTGCAATGAATTCAAATAGGGAACCAGAAACGAAAGTTAAGAAATCAATAAGGAATGGAATCGCTCTATAGGGAACTATAGTCTATGGATATGAAGCTGCTTTTCATTATCTGTGTTGCTTTCTGTGAAAATTGGACATGTTTTCATGGCGATATAAAAACTCCTTAAAAAGCATTCAAATGTTTCCTTTTGATTTTAGTTTGTAACATACAAGGTTATACCTGCAGAACGATGACCGAATGGTAGAGCGCTGCTCTTCGGAACCGGAGTTCGTGAATACGAATCCCGCTGCTGGCATGTATGTTTGTAGCCTTTCTGAATCGGATTTAAACTGTAGGTCTCGTTTTCATTAGTCATCGTGTGCAAAACAGTAGACTGTAGCGCTCCAAACCAAACCAAACAAGGTTATCCCTGAAATGCAGTGACATTTCAATAAAACTTGACAAACTTTAGGAGACTACATTTTGTAATCAATGTACACAAATATTCGATGATATATGAACATTGCAAACAATTTTAAATTTTCTTTTATGAAAAGTCTGACTCGGAGATGTATAATTTAAAAATGTATGTTGGAAAAAATAATTGGAACTGCTTTATCAGGGTTTAAAAAATGAAAAAAAAGGAGATTGTATGGTGTAAAAACGTAAGTCATTGACGTCGAAATCTTTTCTGCTTAGTATAAGCTGCATTGTCAAATGTGACTGAGCACTTTCAATTTTAGACACTTTAAAGAATATCTAAATATATTACAACTTTATTTTTAGGTTACAGAAGAATAAATAGCATAAAAAGCGTCGTATATTTCTGCAAAGAATTTGCAATGAAGGCAAATAGGGAACCAGAAACAAAAGTTAAGAAATCAATAAGGAATGGAATCACTCTATAGGTAACTGTATAGTCTATGAATATGAAGCTGATTTTCATTATCTGTGTTGCTTTCTGTGACAATTGGACATATTTTCATAGCGATATAAACATATGTTTAAAAAAATAAAATGTTTTCGTTTGTTTTTAGTTTATAACATACAAGGTTATCTCTGAAATGCAGTGACATTTTAATAAAACTTCAGAAACTCTAGTAGAATCTACATTTTGCAATCAGTATACACAAATATTCGATGGTATATGAGCATTGCAAATGATTTTAAATTTTCTTTTATGGAAAATCTGACTCGGAGATGTATAATTTGAACATGTGTGTTGGAAAAAATTAGTGGAACTACTTTATCAGAGTAAAAATAGTTTGGATGGTGTAAAAACGTAAGTCATTGACGTCGAAATCTTTTCTGCTTAGTATAAGCTGCATTGTCAAATGTGACTGAGCACTTTCAATTTTAGACACTTTAAAGAATATCTAAATATATTACAACTTTATTTTTAGGTTACAGAATAATAAATAGCATGAAAAGCGTCATATATATTTCTACAAAGAATTTGCAATGAAAGCAAATAGGGAACCAGAAAAGAAAGTTAAAAAATCAATAATGAATATAATCACTCTATAGGTAACTGTAGTCTATGAATATGAAGCTTCTTTCCTGTATCTGTGTTGCTTTCTGTGACAATTGGATATATTTTCATAGCGATATAAAAATTCCTTAAGTAATATTCATATTTTTCCGTTTGTTTATAGTTTATAACATACAAGGTTACCCCTGCCGAACGATGGCCGAATGGTAGAGCGCTGCTCTTCGGGATCGGAGTTCATGGGTTTGAATCCTGCTGCTGGCATGTATGTTTGTAACCGTTCGGAATCGGCTTTAAACTGTAGGTCCCGGTCTCATTAGTCCTCGTGTGTAAAACAGTAGACTGTAGCGCTCCAAACCAAACCAAACAAGGTTATCCCTGAAATGCAGTGACATTGCAGTAAAACTTTACAAACTCTAGCAGAGTCTACATTCTGCAATCAGTATACACAAATAATCCATGATATATGAGCATTGCAAATGATTTTAAATTTTCTTTTATGGAAAATCTGACTCGGAGATGTATAATTTGAACATGTGTGTTGGAAAAAATTAGTGGAACTACTTTATCAGAGTTTAAAAACTGAAAAAGAAGATTCCATGACTTAAAAACGTAAGTCACTGACGTTGAAATTTTTTTTCTCCCTAGTGTAAACTGCATTGTCAAATGTAACTGAGGACTTTCAATTTTAGACACTTTAATGAATATCTAAATTATTACAACTTTATAGATTCCAAAAGAATAAATAGCATGAAAAGCGTCATATATTTCTGCAAAGAATTTGCAATGAAGGCAAATAGGGAACCAGAAACGAAAGTTAAAATATCAATAATGAATGGAACCATTCTATAGGTAACTGTAGTCTATGAATATGAAGCTGCTTTTCTTTATCTGTGTTGCTTTCTGTGAGAATTGGACATGTTTTCATATCGATATAAAAATTCCTTAAAAAACATTCAAATGTTTCCTCTTGTTTTTAGTTTATAACATACAAGGTTATTCATGAAATGCAGTGACATTTCAATAAAACTTGACAAACTCTAGTAGAATCTACATTTTGCAATCAGTATACACAAATATTCGATGGTATATGAGCATTGCAAATGATTTTCAATTTTCTTTTATGAAAAGCCTGACTCGAAAATGTATAATTTGAAAATGTATGTTGGAAACCATAAGTGGAACTGTGTTATCAGAGTTTATAAAATGAAAAAGGAGATTGGATGGTGTAAAAAATGTAAGTCATTGACGTCGAAATCTTTTCTGCCTAGTATAAACTTCATTGTCAAGTGTGACAGAGCACTTTCAATTTTAGACGCTTTAACGAATATCTAAATATATTACAACTTTATTTTTAGATTCCAGAAGAATAAATAGCATGAAAAGAGTCATATATTTCTGCAAAGAATTTGCAATAAAGGCAAATAGGGAACCAGAAACGAAAGTCAAAAAATCAATAATGGATGGGATCACTCTATAGGTATAATGTAACTGTAGTCTATGAATATGAAGCTGCTTTTCATTATCTGTGTTGCTTTTTGTGACAATCAGACATATTTTCATAGTGATATAAACATTTAAAAAAAAAATCAAATGATTTCGTTTGATTTTATTTTATAACACGGAAGGTTATCCTTGAAATGCAGGGACATTTTAATAAAACTTGAGAAACTCTAGTAGAGTCTACATTTTGCAATGAGTATACACAAATATTCGATGATATATGAGCATTTTACTAAATAATTCTTACCCGCACAAGCATTTAAGTTTAAAACATTTATAACTTCACAATTTATTAGCCTTATATACAGGTTATATTATTTACAAACTTCAGTTAATGATGTCAAAGTTATCAGGATTTAATATCAAGAAATTTCTTTAAAACTACAATAACACATATTTTAGTTGTAAAAAACTCTTTATCTTCTTATCACATATATTAAATAATTATGTTACTAAATTTTCAATTGGTACAAAGAAGTACGATATATATACTAATATACAAATAACACTTTAGAAAAAATCTTTTAAGGTTTAGCGATTTTAACGCTGTTAATAAAATAGGTGCTTAAATTAATTCTAATAAATTTAAGTTTTATATATTTTCCGATATGTTAGGCTTTCCAATTACACGAATATAAACTTTGTATAATATTAGTATTTCTTAGTTAAATATTAATGAGTAAAAATGATCATATATCGTCTCAATTTTAATCTTTTAGTATTTTAATTGTAGCTGACTATGCTGTAATTTGTTAAGTTTCCTGAAAATGTCATAGTGTTAGTTAAAATACGTATATGTTATGAACAAAAAAAATGCTAAAAGATTTCAAAAATTTTAAAAGAAACGAATATATCTTTATGAATATACGTGCAATTTACGAGAAATTAAAACAGATAATTAAAATAAGCTTTATAAATAATATGAAACTTCTCTCAAACTTTATTTTTACAAAGTTATGCTTTAGATTATTGCTTTTCTAAGATTTGTTTATAGTTTTTCTTTCTATTTTCGGAACAAAACCTTTGCTGCAGTAAATGACATTTATCATGTTCTCTGCACTCAAGAGGTTTCAAGATAATTTATCGAATAGTTTTCTAGATATATGGCGAAACTTCTAAAATTGAAAATATTCGGTTAGTGTTTATCAATGTTCTGTATAATGCCTTTGAGTATCTAAATCCTAAGTTATTATGAACTGTTTCTTGATAAAAATAAGAAATTCTTGTAGCTCTTGAGTTACTTTTAAAATTACAACTCAATGCCATTAAAAAGTATAATTTTGAGGTAACAAATTTATTCACAATCATATGCTATCCAATTTGTAAAGTGCTGTATACGCTTTATATATATATATATATATATACATACATACATACATATATGTAATATATCAAAATTATTTAACTTTAATTTTTCTTTAAAAACCACCTCCCATTCTAATTCCTTAAACTCTGTTTCCCAGCCTTTAAATGTCTTTATCAAAGGACGGTCTTCGACTTAAAATTCTTTCGATACAATTCCCAAAGCTTCTCTGTGTAAATTTTCTGTGTATTCAACACGTTTTCCAGCTGTCCGGCAAATGTCTATTTTTTATGATCTTAGCACTTACTTCGCTGAGTAAGTGGGAAAATTCTTTGTGTCTCCGCTCTTGGGTGCACATCTGTTCGAGCAAAGGGATTTTTGTGTCTTTCTCTTGTCTGTCGTTGACTAGTAACGATGTCCGTTTTAGCAGCTCTAACATAAGGTTTTAATTAAACTTGTGCCATTCTCTTCAATGTGGATGGATTACATAGTTCGTTATTATTGCTAGCTGATTAGGATTTCTCCTTGCCCAGTAACCCGGGCAAGTAAAATTAATAGGGGCTACATAAATATTGTGACTAGAGGAAATATTTGCTACACATATATATATATATATATATATATATATATATATATATATATATATACATATATATATATATATATATATATATATATATATATATACATATATATATATATACATATATATATATATACATATATATATATATACATATATATATATATATATACATATATATATATTATATATACATATATATACATATATACATATATACATATATATATATACATATATATACACATATATACATATATACATATATATACATATATATATATATATATACATATATACATATATACATATATACATATATACATATATATATATATATATATATATATATATATATATATATATGTATATATATATATATATATATATATATATATATATATATATATATATATATATATATATATATATATATATATATATATATATATATATATATATATATATATATATATATATGAAAAAGGAGCAAAAATTGTGAATTAGAAGCAACCATTTGTAGAAAATTGAAGAGGGGATAGGAGATGATTTAAAGAGGATTTATCTATCTGTTTTATTCCATTTTAAAGATTCAAGATATAACTTTAGAAATACACAATAGGTTATACACCAATAATCAATTAACTTTTATTTTCTGGAAAACAAAAGGAGACATTAGTAATTAGTGCACTACGAATGCCATCATAGTCACGAAGTAATTAAAGAAAAGGCTGAAAGTTTTCATAGCTTCCAATATTAAGGAATTTAATGAACGCACAAAATAACCTGTATAATGTCATGTGGTATTATCTCCCAGGCAATGATAGATATTGCTATGTCTGTCCTTGATTCAAATACATTTAACTGAACGATAGCCGAATGGTAGAACCCTGCTCTTGGGTACCGGAATTTGAGGGTTAGAATCCCGCTGGTGGCACGGATATTCGTAGCGGTTCAGAATCAGCTTTAAACAGTCGGTCCCTGTATCAGTAGACCGTAGCGCTCCAAGCCAAACTAAATACATTTAACATATTAAAAGGAAATATTTATTGAAAAGATTAAATAGAATTTAATAAATTATTGGGCGTTTTGCTATCGTTGCACACACACACATACATATAATAGATTTTCAGCTATTTTTATTTGATATTCTTCTACAAAACAAATTGAAACGAAAGTCTTGAAAATATTTGAACAACAAGATTATATATATAGAAAATTACTCGAAAGTAGTTGAAAATTTGGGGATCTTAAATATGTCAATAAAAATTAAAATTTATGGGAACCAGAAATAATCAGTAAAAAGGAAAAAAATCCCCAGAAAATTCAATTAATTTTTTTTATAGCAAAAGACTAGTTAATGAGTTAAATAAGAACTTTTAATTATAACTCTTTCTATACATTACAATGGTTCTGAAAATGTTCATTTTTGTTATGCCATGAGTAATACAACAACTGTTTAGGTACCATTTATTTTCTTTCGTTTAAAACGTAACATTATAGGCTAAAAAATACTTTATTTTACTAAAGGAATCAGGATAATCATTTTAGCCCATCAAACCAGATCTTTCACTGTAATAAATACACGTCTCCTCGGAGAAAACACCAATCATGTTAAATATATTTTTTTCGTATAGCTCAAGGCAAAACTTGAGTTTAGAAAACTAAGATTGGAAAAATATAATAAGTGGAATTGCTTTACCAGAATTTTTTAAAATAAGGATCAAGATTGAATTGTGCAGGGTTTTGATTGAAAACTTCTTCGTCTAAGGCAAAAAATAGAATTTCTCTCGCATCAGTACTTCTTCTCAACAGGGTAAAAAGAAATCTCTCACCAGATGAAAACTCAGATTTAAGGAAGATTCCACATTCGGGGGAAAATATTCTGTCACAATGTGTGACTTTTGTCAAAAAAGGTGGCGAAAACATTTCGAGAAAGATATTTTGTAAAATCAGATAAAAGGCAAATAAATATTTCTTCAACTTCCTGCTGAAAGGAACTTTGAAACTTACACTAGTACTATAAAATAAAACATATCTATTGTAGTTTGTAATGTTTGTAAAGAAAACTTAAATAAATTTAACTTAAACTTTTGAATACTTTAAAGCGTATTAGATGTGTGTATTAATATATGTTTTATTATTATTAATTTTCTACAAGAATGTATAATAAATAAAATTAATATTCTACGAGGTATGTTCACAAAATAAGAGTATTGAATTCTGACTATTAAATTTGTTTTAGCACAGCTAGCAGTACTGCGTTAAAGGTGAAAGGATTTTGGTTAGGATGTATGCTTTCCGTCTCGTTCGGCTCAAAACACTTCTTGCAGTTATTGTGTTGAAATGAGAGTTTTTATTCCTACCTAATAATCTGTAACTTGATGAAAGTAATCCGGTTTCTTCTCACAAAGATTAAATCTCTTCCAGACTTTTAAAGAAAAAAAATGTCTCTAGAAATGACTTCATGAACCGTAAGATCAGATTTTTATTACAAATAGTCAGATTAGTTTTAAGTTGTTGAAGTTGTGTTACTGCATGTGAGAAATTTTGTTATTTCTTGAAGGAGAGAATAAAAAGAAAAGAAATTAGGGAGAAATTTAGATGTCATAAATACTATTTTATTAACTGTCTTCTAATAAAAGCGTTCGGAGTTAGCGGAAAAACTGAATAATTTTTATTTAACTACTTTTTCCCTACATTACAGTATATCTAATATTATTCAGTGCTACTATACCGTTTTTGAAATGCAACAATGTACAAATTCAACATGATTTTTCGATAAAGCTTAGCTTTATACAAGTGAAATAAATTTATTCTACTTAAAAGAATTATAATTATAATTTTGAGACTTTCAAAATAGAACACTGATATCACACTCTATAAGAAAAAAAAATGAGCTCGCCGACAAGGAGTAGTTCTATTGCCATAAAAATTAGATACTTCAGACTAAATTTTCAACACAATAATGCCAAACCATGCACGTCTTTTTATGAATTGTCTACAAGCTTGCCCTGCATTTCCTTGGCCGTAGAAATCTTCTGATATCTATATCGTAAACTACATTTGGAATGTTATAGGAAGACAAATGCAACGATCCTAGAATGGTTACGGTTTAATCTTACAGTTGGAGTCAATTTGGCAAAAAAAAAATGCAGGACATTATTCGGGAACTTTCAATAATGGTTATTACAACAGAGTTACCCGGTGCCAACTTGCATCTAGGCCAAAGGGTGGTCAAGACCTTATTGATTTTCTACGTTTTAAACTATTAAACTCTGAATTAAATCATTCAATGGTACTGAAAGTTTAATTCTTTTTTTTTCTATGCCCCCCACAACCAAAAATTGCTTAACTCCTTGGATAAAATTTCTCGATATCGGACTCTTATTCAAAGCATTAATATTAGTTCAGTTTTTTTTACTTACAGTTTTTTGTTGCCCAAAAGCGAATATATGAATCCGACTTAATCTCTATTGAGTTTGTTGTACATTTGTTGCACATATAAATGTAAAAATCTACTTATTTTTGCAATTAATATCTTACGAATATAATAAAACCACAATTTCAATACTATTCCTTTATTTAAAAAAATAGGTAAAGTAGAAAACACTTCAGATATCATCAAGAGTTTAAAATCATATAAGGAAGTAAATGAAACTGCTATATGTGATATAATATTTTACAGTGGACTATATAAAATGTTTTACATGTACATTTTTTTCACAAAAATTCACATAACAATACATTGGGAATTTACGTAGTGAATTTTAAATCTTTTGAAAGTGAAGACTGTAAATTTTATTCAGGTTCTATTTGAATTTGAAAAATACGTTTCAGGACTTTTTTTGGCATCTTTCTAAGAGAAGTCGCCTATAGGCTGAGAAAAACTTTTTTGAAATAGGAATTCTTTGTAAATATTTTGTATTCTATGCAGTCACTATTCTTCCAAACAATTTTCAATTGTTAAGATCATAGGATGATGTTTAGAGGGTGTTTTCTTTACCTAGAACTTTACTAGAATTTTCTAGAGAGAACACTTTTGGCTTGTATCGTGTTATATGTGTTTTATTTCTTCTCACCCTTAATTGGACAATTTTAATGTGTTAAGTTTTCTGAAGCAATTTAAATATTTATTAAAAATTTACAATGAATTAATACAATTTTATATTTTTAAAGATTGATTGAATATATTTGTTTTTAAAATAAAATTTTATAAGAAATATCGTTAATAAAAAATATTACTTAGTCATTTATTTAGTCCTTAGTCCTTAGCTGATTTGGAGGTATTGCTTTGCTAAAAATATGTGAAAATATTAAGAGAGGTAGTGTAACGTATTTTTAATTTGTCAATTTGAAAACTTGAAATAGTTTATTAAAACTTTAACTGTATATTTTTAATCTGCAAAATAGAGCAATTTTTCGCAACGTCATAAACTGCTATAATGTCCTTACCATTAATTTTCATGTTTAGAAAAGCCAATAGACAAACAACAAACTGCCCTTCCGTTTGAAACTAGAAACTCATAAGTTGAGATGTGCCCTGCTGCGTGAAATCGCCTTATATTATTAGTAAATGCTCGTTATTATTCCAGTTATTACTAAGTAAATATGAATGCTCTAAAAATGTCTGAAATAAAGATTATAACAACATAAAAATATTATGATATTCAAAATAACTTTAGTCACAAAACCCATACCCTCTTTTATGAATATGCAGATTATAATATATAGTTCATAAATATTTACTAGGTGTAATATATAACCGTGATTTTCAGCTCCGGAAATGTATAAATTGTTGGGTAAATGGGGCATTTTAGGCTTATTCACAAAACATTTATATATTTTTCATGTTATTTGTATTTATAGTATTTGCCTTAATTTATATTATCAGTGCCAAGAATATTTTTTTTTGTTTAATCAATATTACAGTGTCTGGGAGCTTTTTTTGTATGATTTTATGTATTGAAGTCTTCTATTTGTAAGAAATATCCTTTGAAATATAAATAAAACCACATTTTCAATAACATTTCAGTATTTTGAAAAAATGTGTCAAATATGAAAAAACGCTTTAAAGTCATATATGCAAGTAACAAACACTACTGCATATATTACAATATCTCACAGTGGACTATATTTCAAGATTTTTACATGTTGCAAAGTATATATTTCTATTTTTTTGCCAAAAAATCATGTTACAATGCATTGGGAACTCATGTAGCGAAGTTTAAGCTTTTTGAAAGTGAAGATTGTAAATTTTACTCGGGTTCTATTTGAATTTGAAAAATACGTTTGGGGATTTTTTTGGCACCTTTCTAACAGAAGTCGCCTATAGGTCGAGAGAGACTTTCTCGAGATGGGAATTCTTTGTAAATATTTTGTATTCTTTGTAGTTTCTATGCTTCGAACATTTTTTCAAACGTTTGGATCATAGAAGACTTATGTGTGGAGGGTGTTTTCTTTACCTGGGAATTTTACTAGAATTTTCTAAAGAAATGCTTTTTGCTTATGTCGTATTATGCGTTCTTTTATCCCCCCCCAGTTTTCCACTGGGTAATGCTTTTTGTTTGAAGTTCACTGAAGTTTTTTTAAATTTTGAAATATAAAACCACTTTTTATAACATTTTATTAAATTTAATTTCATTTTAGAAAAAATTAAATTAAATATGTATAAATTTCTATTTTTGCTAAAAAATCGATTTATTACATTCATGGAACTTCATGTAGAATTTACTTTTTAGAGACCATTTTATAAATTTATTTTGTTGTTTTTGAATTTGAAAAAATTAAAAATTTGAAATTTTTTGGCTAGTTCTAGAGTTTTTAACATTCATGGTTCAGAGTGAATATGAATATTATTTTAGAAATCTTTTTAACTAATTTTGTATTCCCTTTTATAATTATAATTAAGGGATTAAATATTTCAAGAATTTTTGTAGTCTAAAGCTTAGATTATTTTTTCAAACTTTGAGTGAATAGAAGACTTATTAGGGTTTTCTTTTTGGAATTTTTAAATTATAATTAAGTTATTTATCTTAGTTTTATTATGTTCTTTTATTTTCCCCTGGGTAATGCTTGTTAGTTTAACATTTTTTAAACATTCATGGAAAATTCACAGTGAATTACACTTTTTAGAGATAATCTTATTAAATTTAATGTTCTTAACCCTTTTAGAAATTATAATTAAGAGGTTAAAAATATGTCCAAGAAATTCTATTTGGCTTCCTACAGCAAATCTAGATTACTAATTTAACATTCATGGAAAATTCAGAATAAATATGTGCAATATTACTTTTTAAGTGACCATATTGTTAAATGTAATTTTATTGTATACCCTTTTAGAAATTATAATTAAGGTATTAAAAATATCTCTAAAAAATATCTCTATTTGGCCTCCTAAAGCAAATATAGATTGTTAGTTTAACATTCAATGAAATTTCAGAGTGAATATGGGCAATATTAGACCATCTTATTAAATCTAACTTTCTCGTATACCCTTTTAGACATTATAATTAAGAATTAAAATATCTTCTAGAAATTTTGTTTGCCCCCCCCCTAAAGAAAATCTAGATTATAACATTAATATCAAGAAAATTTCAGAGTAAATATCTGCAATATTACTTTTTTGGAGATCATCTTATTAACTATTATTTTGTTGTAAACCCTTTTAGAAATTATAATTAAGAGATTAAAAATATGTCCAAAATTTCTATTTGGCCTCCTACAGCAAATCTAGATTACTAATTTAACATTCACGCCACTTACATAGTGAATATGTGCGATATTACTGTTTTAGTGACCATCTTGTTAACTGTAATTTTGTTGTATACCCTTTTAGAAATTATAACTAAGAAATTAAAAATACCTCAAGAAATTCTATTTAGCCCTCTACAGCAAATCTAGATTATTGCTTTAACATTCATGGAAATTTCAGAGTGAACCTGTGCTGTATTACTTTTTTAGAGACCAATCTTATTGAATCTCATTTTGTCGTATACCTGTTTAAAAATTATAATTAAGGGATTAAAATATCTTCAATGAACACTATTTGGCTCCTCATAGAAAATCTAGATTAACACTTTATCATTCATGGAAATTTCAGAGTGAATATGTGCAATATTACTTTTTTAGAGACCATCCTATTAAATCTTATTTTGTTATAAACCCTTTCAGAAATTATAATTAAAGGATTAAAAATATCTCCAAGAAATTCTATTTGGCCCCCTACAGCAAATCTAGATTATTAATTTAACATTCATTGAAATTTCAGAGTGAGGATGGGAATATTACTTTTTTAAAGACCATCTTGTTAAATGTAATTTTGTTGTATACCTTTTTAGAAATTATAATTAAGGTATTAAATATATCTCGAAGAAATTTTATTTGGACCCCTACAGCAAATCTAGATTATTGATTTAACGTTCATGGAAATTTCAGAGTGAATATGGGGAATATTACTTTTTTAGAGACCATGTTGCTGAATCTCATTTTGTTGTAAACCATTTAGAAATTATAATTAAGTTATTAAAAATATCTCTAATGAATCCTATTTGGCCTCCTAAAGTAAATCTAGATTGTTAGTTTAACATTCACTGAAATTTCAGAATGAATATGGGCAATATTACTTTTTTAGAGACCATCTTATTTAATCTAATTTTGTCGTATTTCCTTTTAAAAATTATAATTAAGGGATTAAAAATATTTTCAAGAAATTTTATTTGTCCCCCTAGAGAAAATCTAGTTTATTTCTTTAACATCAAAGAAATTTAAGAGTGAGGATGGGCAATATTACATTTTTAGAGAAAATCTTGTTAAATGTAATTTTGTTGTATACCCTTTTATAAATTATAATTAACTCTTAAATATATGCTCGAGTCATTTTTGTCGATGACATATCGATGATTATCTTAAATCTAAGTTATTATGGACTGCACAGAATAAGATAAATATGGAATTTAATTAATTTTGAATACAACAACATGTCATACCAGTGATCAGCTATCGTTTTAAACATCCTACGATGCCATTTAGGAAAAAAGAAAAACTTCAGGAAAAAAATGTTTTTGGTATTACATGTAAAATAAGTACTGTAAAATGGAGTTATATAATACATAAAACAGTTTGCAATGGTTTGAGTCTATGTACCCATTTTATAAAGTAAATTTATGTGCGCTGTTCGAAAGATCACAAAGTGTCGATCCAAATGAAAAATTTATAGGTAACAGAAATTCCTTGAAAATGTTTTAGGTTGTTTATAATATTGCTCTCTATTTACTTTCAAAAGGAAAACTCCTTGTGATATATTATACATTTTTACAAGAAAATCTTTTAGTGGAATCTAAAATGTTGTATACGCCTTTTAGGCATTAAAGGGTTAAGGGACTAAAATATATCTAAGAATCTCTATTTGGTCCCCTATAGCAAATCTAGATTATTGTTTTAACATTCATGGAAATTTCAGAGTGAATATGTATGATAGATGAGATAGATATGATGAGACCATCTTATTATATATAATTTTATTGCAAACTCTTTTTATATATTATAATTAAGGGACTAAAAATATCTCCAAGAATTTCTATTTATTCTCCTACAGCAAATCTAGATTATTACTTTAAATAAAGCAAGAAATATGTATAAATATTAGGTATACGTTGTCTTACTTTTAATTTTCTAATTTAAAATATGGAATAAATCGACTAAAGTTTATGAATTTTAATAGGAACAGTTTTTAACTGTTAAATTGTAGTACTGAATAGTATTAATATTCCAATGGTTATTAAATAATTATCAATGCTTGAAAAAATTATATTTAACTTTAAAATAAACTTGTATGCTCTTTGAATCAGCTTAACTATTATTTCCTAATGACTTTGAGTCGATAAAGACACAAAAATTCATTAGACGACATAATTAGAAGACAAAGTTATAAGTAATTTAAAATCATCTTTGTTATATATAGTTAGAACAAAATTTGTAAAATAGTACTTACTAGTTAACAAAATGTATTCTATAGTTATTAAAGAATATTTATAACAGAGTTTGGTAAGCAATTATATTAATCAGAATTCTTATAAATAGTCTATGATTATCTTTTCTACGTTATAAGCTAATAATTTAAACTATTACTAATCAACATAGATATGATACGAGTATTATATTTCTAAATGGTTAGTTATAACAATGCATTAATTATTACAATATAAAAATTCAAAATTTTCCTCAATATTCTACTCATTTAACTAAAAATCTCTTTAAACTTTGAAGAAACAAAATAATATACCTATTAGTAACTATTAAAATTATCTAGATCAAAATTTCTGAAAGTAATATTCTAAACTAATGTTCTGTGTGAAGGCAAAAAGATGTTTACTTAACCAAGGGAAAAATAATTTGAAATGAGTATCGAACTAGAATGGAGAAGTTACAGATTTCAATAATTTTAATGCATCAAAACATTATTTATTTTGTGTTAAGTACAAAACTTCACAGCATTTTTATTTCATGTTAGTCCTTTTATTTTAAACGTACTTAAAGCTTGTTTCTTGAAGCATTAGAGGAAATGTTTATCGAATTTATGATTAACATATGCAAAAGATGAACAGCTATGAAAGTTGATCACATGCTAACCAAACTTAGTTGCTTAAAATTCAGTAAAATGTGATACACTTTTAAAGATTTACCGTGGGAGTTTTTTTTTAATGTTTGGTAAGTTAATCAAATTTTTTAGCCATTCATATTTTGTTCACAATCATGAAACAAACTGTATTCGTATAATATATGACAGAAAATTTATTAACAGATTTGATTGCTTCGATGACTGAAATTTTGTTCAAAGCTATTTTTAAATTAATTTTAATTTATCGTTTTATTTATAATTTAAATTGGTATTTCAGTTAATCATCCCTAAAACAGAAGGAAATAAAATAAATTATAAAATTATTATTCAAGAAAAATAAAATAAAATTTGTCTTAGATACAGTATTTTATTATTGATGTCAGAAGAAGAATATAAGCCAATTGTTGTTTAAAAGCTATTATTTCAAGAGAAATATAAGAAACCAGGGTTCCCACGGTTCTTAAAAGTCCTTAAGAACTCCTTAATTTCATCTTTCATTTTTAAAGGCCCTTAAAACTACTTAATTTTCGTCAAAGGTGCTTAAAAACTCCTTAATTTTTAAATTGGAATGCGATCCATTTCTCCATCGATGAGATCCACAGTCTCATGTGATTTCCTATCAGTTTTCTTATATGACAAATATATAATCTTTTGTATACTTAAAAGGTTTAAAGTATAAAGCCAGCTGCCCTTTCCTAATAGCTAACAGTCATGCAGATTTTAATTAAACGAAGCATGGAAGATGGGGGTCTGTAGATATTTCAGTTACTTATGGAAGTTTAATTTTCCTTGCATTGAATTTAATAGAAAAGTCTAAAACTGTCTTCTTTCCCAGGAAGTACCGGGTATAATATAATAAGCTAGTATATATATATATATATATATATATATATATATATATATATATATATATATATATATATATATATATATAAACTCTTATATAAATATAGATCTCAGGAAGTACTGTTTATAATATTATTTTTATTCACAATTTATTTTTAGTTTGATCACTCAAAAAACTTTAGATGTACATTTTTCAAAATTAGGTTTTATCAAATAGATTTATCTTATATTAATTTTTAGGCATTTTTAAAAACTTAATTCTGAAATATTGTAAGGCATTTATTGAACATGCCTTGTCTGGTTCATAATCATTGAAATATGTTCCTAGGGAGATACGGTTTATGCCGTTATGTCGTGTATTTCAAGTAGGTCCTTATAAAAAGTTACTTTGGTCCTTAGAAAGTCATTAAAAAGTCCTTAATTTTTGTTGTAGAAAAAGAGTGGGAACCCTGGAAACTAGCTGCTTCTTACCCAGCCTTCGGTCTGGGTTACACGTTCCCTTCCGAAGAAGATGTTTAGAACTTCTAGTGATTTATACAGACTGTAAGTGTAAGGCACTCATTTCCTAGTCCACCACAGAGATAGAGTGCATTGGACACATTAATGCCTTTAAAAATAAAAATAAAATGCTGTATAAGGCGGGTTTCCCTGGAGGCCTATTTCCTTTTTCAGCAAGCATATAACAGCAAACAATTAAAAGAAATATAAATATATGCACTTAAATTATACAAAAGCTCTTCCATGTATGTATATCATGAAGTACACAGTTCAGTAAAAAAGTTAGGTGTACTACTTTAACATTTTAAATTAATAAATAAATTAACCCAGATAGTTAAATTCGTATAAGCTGGAATCCAATTATCTAAAATATTTGAATAAAATAG
>CM063504.1:75104490-75126990 GCA_032207245.1 Pardosa pseudoannulata
ATTTTATTAATAATTTAAATTTTTAATTATGTTAAAATTTTTTTTGTGTTGGATTTATTCTTTTATTTTTTTAAATTTTTAAGAAGTAAAATAATTTTTTATTTTTAAAATTTTAATTTCTTTATTTATTACTTCTGGTATTTTTATTTTTATAATAATTAATAATTTTTTAATAAGATTTAGTTTTTTTATTTAATGTTTTTTTAATTTTATAAAAAATTTTTTAATATTTATTTTTTTTATAAAAATTAAAATTTTTAATTTCTTTTTATTATATTATTATTATTTATTTTTTTATTTTTTTTAAATTTTTTATTTTTATTTTTTATTATAATTTTTTTTATTTTTAATATTATAATATTTTAATATTTTTATAAAAATTTTTTTTATATTAATAATTTTTTTTTATTTTAAATTATTTTTATTTTATAATGTTTTTAAAATTTTTATTTTAAATATTTTTTGTTTTTTATTGTATTTTAAACGCTTTTTTTATTTTTTCCATTTTAATGATTTATTAATTTTTATAATAATAATTTAATTTTTTATTTTAAATTTTTTTTTTATATTTAATATTTAATTTATTTTTTTTAATTTTATTATGTTTAATTTTTATTTATTTTTAATATATAAAATTTATTATTTATTAAATTTAATTTTTAAATTTTTATTATTTATTTTAATATTAGTATAATTAATTTGATTATGATAAATTTTTTTGTAAAAATTTATAAATTTAATTTCATATTTTTATTTTTAAATGTTATATATAAATAATTAATCATTTATATTTTTTTATTTTATATTTAAAATGAATTTTTTTTAAAAGAAGTTTATATGTTATGTTATAATACTTATAATATTGTAAATATGCAATGAAATTTGCATTGTGACTAATTTGTTATAAATAAAATGATTTGTTTTTTATAAATAATTAATTATTTATTTTATTTTTTTATATTGAGGTTTAATATTTTATATTACAAACTTATTTATTGGTAGCAAATACAAAGTTGAAAAATGGGAGTAAAAAGAAAAATTTCGAAATACTGCAACAAAACATGAAATGCATTTGTGAGAAATAGAACTTTGATTAAATCTATAACAAATCGAAAATCTTTAATGGAATTTAACTGTGTATTTTATTTTCCATAAATAAATATTTCATTTTACGCTTCGTGATGATAATGCAAAAATAAACAACCAGCCTTGTTACATTGAAAAGCACATCCACCGTAGACGTGTTTAATCATTTTTTCTTTTATTACACTAATCACAGATGAGATTGCAACCTATCTGCAAAACATATCCATTCCCTTCGGAATTCTAAGTACACTTTCCTCTCTATATAAATCTAACAAATCAGATTCAGCGAAGCGTTGTCCATCTCATCTCAGACTTGTTACGTCTGAACAGATATAGAAACTTCTATGACAAGAGAACTAGATTCTTTATTAAAACATCAGCGTTATTTGCAACACATGCTTGAGCAGATAATAGGTAATTTGAGTCGGCATCTATTCCAAATTCTCTCGAAATAAGGAGAAAACGCCGAGGGCACTTAAATTAGAGCATATATAGCAGTTTAATTAAAATAATGCTCTGTAAGGAAGAAATAAACTTGAAAAAGTAATTTAGTAATTTTAAATTCGAAATTTGAATTTAGTTTCATTTACCAGAATTTAACTGATGGTAATTTTATTGTGTAAACATGCAATCAGTTTATTAGTGTGAGATGTGATGAAATAATTCTTTCAAACAATAAATGCACCTACATTTGATCTACAACAATAGAAAAATCAATGAATATTTTGTCCTAAGTAATCAGCAAATAAAAATTGAGATTATCGTTTTCCTTTATCGTATGTTGTATTTAATACTTAGCTTAAGAACTTCGTAGTTTTACTAATACAAATTTAAACATACTACCTAAAAGAATTTCTATAAACTAGATAAAAGGCATATAACCATTTTGAATTGTAAATTATGAAAGGATTTAATGTAGTTGTTGTTCTTGTCTTATACCACTTGGTCAAACCAAGCACGATTGAGCCGGAGGCCACTCGTATTAAGGTAAAGGGGCGTGACTTTGGTTTTGACCAGCACCTTAAGGGTGAAATTACGATTTAAGCTCAAGTGGGTCCTCGTAATTTTGAAGCAGAGACCAATCAGGAGACTCATAGACTTAGCCTGCCACCTACAGAGGTATCGATTGAAAACTTGGAGGACATTGTGATCAGGAACATACTTTACGTTCCCCAGTCACTTTTAACGAACACGGCGGATCTTAGTTCGGCTCAGGCTCCGAACCCGCAACTTTCATGTTACGAGAGCGTTGTCTTTGCCACTGATCTACCATGCCATTTAACCCTTTAAAATTCATAATTAGAAATTCTTGGACATGTAATGAGAATCGTTTATAATATTACCTATGAACCTTATAAATGTGAAAATTAATGAAAACAAGTATATCAGGAGTTGTAGATGTGAGCAGTAGTTTAACTGTAAAACCCTCCCCCTGTACGGCTTGAAAATAATACTTCCATAAAATTTAAATTATATTGGAAAAATAATGAATAATTATCATCATTAATATTATGCATTAAATAAATATATAAACCATTTATAAGTGTTTTGACCTAACATAAATTTCTGAAATATATTCTGTAATATATTCAACAGTAATTTCATCTGCTATAAAGTTATGAAAATATACTTATTAATTAATGGATAACAATAAAAAATGTAATGTAAATAACAGAAAAAATTAAACTGTTATAGCCATGAGATTCATTTCGTTTTACTGCAAAATTAAATAAAAAAAATTCACAGTCTCCTATCTCTCAAATCGGTGCATCTTAGAGGTGTGTCTGTTTTGACCTAACATAAATTTCTAAAATATATTCTGTAATATATTCAAGAGTAATTTCATCTGCTATAAAGTTATGAAAATATACTTATTAATCGATTACAATAAAAAATTTAATGCAAATAATAGAAACAATTAAACTGTTATACCCATGAGGTTCATAGCAGATGAAATTACTCTTGAATATATTACAGAATATATTTTAGAAATTTATGTTAGGTCAAAATAGACACGCTTCTAAGATGCACCGATTTGAGAGATATGAGACTCTTTGAAATTATTTTTATTTAATTTTGTAGTAAAACGAAATGAACCTCATGGATATAACAGTTTAATTTTTTCTATTATTTACATTACATGTTTTATTGTAATCCATTAATAAGTATATTTTCATAACTTTATAGCAGATGAAATTACTCTTGAATATATTACAGAATATATTTCAGAAATTTATGTTAGGTCAAAACAGACACACCTCTAAGATGCACCGATTTGAGAGATATGAGACTGTGATATTTTTTATTTAATTTTGCAGTAAAATGAAATGAACCTCGTGGGTATAACAGTTTAATTTTTTTCTGTTATTTACATTACATTTTTATTGTAATCCATTAAGAAGTATATTTTCATAACTTTATAGCAGAGGAAATTACTCTTGAATATATTACAGAATATATTTCAGAAATTTATGTTAGGTCAAAACAGACACACTTCTAAGATGCACCGATTTGAGAGATAGGAGACTGTGAAATTTTTTTTATTTAATTTTGCAGTAAAACGAAATGAACTTCATGGATATAACAGTTTAACTTTTTTCTGTTATTTACATTACATTTTTTATCGTAATCCATTCATAAGTATAAACCCAAGTAAAGTAAATAACCCAAGAATTATCTGAATGATTAAGAAATATTTGTTTTATGTTTTCAGTAGAATGTTTTAAATCTTATGGATATAACAGTTTAACCTTTTCTGTTATTACATTACATTCTTTATTGCAATCCATTAATAAGTATATTTTTTTAGCTTTATAGCAGATAAAATCACTCTTGAATATTTACCGATACTTTATATTTATGCATGCAGTGTGACAAGATTTTCCTTGAGGAATAGGACGCCAATTATTTACGTCAAGTTTAGGGACCTCTGCAGAGAAATAGATCACGGAATGCAGCATAACGGTCATTCGCACAGATTAACGTGAGTTAAGAGCATAAAAAGTAATGTCATTTGAACAAAAAGGGCTACTTTAATGAGCACCTGCACTAAGGCACTTGATGTGAAAATTTCCCGAAAACAAGAGATTGGATAGAAGAAATTACCTATTGAGGAGTTTGGAAACGTATGAGAGCAGAGTTGGAAGAAGTCAGTCGAAGAAGTACAAGGATCCACTAGCACCAGCTCGAGTGCGCCCGGAAAGACCATAAACTCGTGTATGCCCGTGAGGAAAGATGATACTTTAATGGAGGTAATTTATAAAATAATATTTACAGTCATTTGACTAGGCTGTTAATAATAATAATTCCTTAAAGACATGTATAATTATAGTGTAATAGAGATATAAATGATTGATGATTATGATAACCAAGGATCTATTTGTAAATAAATGTATAGAATAAATGTCTGAATCTATATAAATTATTATATTCATTCTGTGTTTCCCCCTTGTAACGAGCATTTGTATATTGTATGTACATTACAACAAATATATTACAAAATAGATTTGAAAAATTTATGTTAGGTCAAAACAAACACACTTCTAAGATGTACCGATTTGAGAGATATGAGACTCTGAATTTTTTTTTATTTAATTTTGCAGTAAAACAAAATGAACCTCATGTTTAATTCATAGTTTAATTTTTTCTATTATTTACATTACATTTTTATTGTAATCCATTAATAAGTATATTTTCATAACTTTATAGCAGATGAAAATAATGTTGAATATATTACAGAATATATTTCAGAAATTTGTGTTAGGTCAAAACAGACACACTTCTAAGATGCACCGATTTGAGAGATATGAGACTCTTTGAAATTTTTTTTATTTAATTTTGCAGTAAAACGAAATGAATATAATATGAGAAATTTCCACTAAAGTATTAAACAGAACCAAAATTAACATTTGAGAAAGGAAGAAACTATTTTCAATATATCTTTCATAACATGCAAAGCTCCAAATTAAAATGCTTCATTATGCTCACAATGAAAGTCTTACGAAAACGGAATTACAATAAGCTTTAGGAAACTCAAGAAACGAAAATGACTTTCTGACATATTTTAAGCGCGCTCCAGAATCAACTGCAACAACAAAAAAATATTTCTTATAATCTTCAATTCTTTTACAAGCTTTGAAACAAAAATTATTTCATCTTATCCAATTTCCTCCTTCTCCTGGAATTCTTTTGTCGTTTAAATAATGCCTCCTTAATAGAGAAACATAGGATATATGCAAGCTTATATCAAGCAAAAAGTAATGAAATGGAATAAATTCTGTTCATAAACGTGAATAATCATTTTCGAGCTACTGTGACGAAACTGGAAGAGGGAGAGAAAGTTTTCCTAAAGCACAAGTTATAGGGAAGTTGCCCTAATGAATCTGTTAATGATTTTCTGGGTATTTTTTTTTGTATCCTAGTTTATATTCGTATAGGGGATGATGCCTTAATCCTTATTTTGCTGGTACGAGCCCGAGGATTCCAAGCTTAATGTACGTCCCAGGAGATGTAATTAAATTAGAAAGAGAGACGAAAATAGTAATTTTTGCGAATTCAATAAGTGATATTGTTTTGGGGGTATTAATTGCAAAAAAAGAGTTTGTAAGGCTTGATATTCGGCTTGCTCAGTAGTATTAAAAATCCAAGAATTCTTATTTTCACTTCACTTTTTCGGATAATAAAAGAAGTACTGTAGAGTAATAAACTTACTATTATTACTAGTATAATTACTAGTTATATAATAGTATTTCTGATGTAGATTTGTACTGGGAAAAATTATCAGTATAAAATTGCTGCTGCTGATGATTTATAAAAGTAATTAAATTTATTATTAAATATTAGAAACAGAAGGAACAATGTATACATATAGGCAATTTTAAACCATATAAAAAATGATTTAGTGGAAATATGATGAAAAAATCTAAAGTTTTAACTTTAAATGCATTTTACTCAAAATGATGTTTTTCAAACTTGCGCGCACTCTAAAAGAAAAACTATTTTATGTATGGATCTATAATTTTCAAAGTAAATACATTATAGTACTACCTACTTTTTTTAAAGTTTTTTTTATTTTATGTGGTATTTATTGTATTTGAAATTTAATTTTACAACGTTATTTTAGGTTTTTTGAAAATTCATTCTCCTGGTGTAAAATTTCTGATAACTTTTAAATTTTAAATAGGTAGAGAATAATACCTAATGTTTCTTGTTTATAAAAATGCAAAAATTATCGCTCAAATATAGTTTGTGTTGCTGTAAGTCTGCGCGCATGGTGACAGCAAAATGTTTAAATTTTCAAAACAAGCCCTTTTATTTTTTTATATAAAAAAAAGTTCTTATTTACCAGCAACAAAGTAAAAAGAGGAAAATAATTAACTAGATTTAGAGAACAAATGCTATAATTTCATGTAATTTACAAAATAAGAAAAAAAGTTATGGCAAATAGAAAAACAACAAAAATTCCTCATTTTGAAGTTGCTTAAAGGTGATGTGTCCCCTTAATAAAAAGACAAAAAATGAAGTTGTTAAATTGAATATAATTATAATTCAATAATTGTTATAACATAATAATTTCAGAAATTATTAAATAATTGTTATTAATGAATATCCCAATTAATTGAATTATATTACGTAACTAGCCTTCTTCGCACCCAGCCTTCGGTCTGGGTATTTAAATATTTCGATAAAATGTTTAGAACCACTATTAAAGGTTTAAGACGCATCAGTAGAAATGTTGAATAAATCTTGTATGCTGCAGATTGTTCACAAATATGATTTATTAAAAACAGAGAATTCCAAGTATAAATATGTAAGTGCATAGTACAGCCCATAAATTTAATAAAAAGACAAAAAATGAAGTTGTTAAATTGAATATAATTATAATTCAATAATTGTTATAACATAATAATTTCAGAAATTATTAAATAATAATTGTTATTAATGAATATCCCAATTCATTGAATTACATTAAGTAACTAGCTGCTTCGCACCCAGCCTTCGGTCTGGGTATTTAAATATTTCGATAAAATGTTTAGAACCACTATTAAAGGTTTAAGACGCATCAGTTGAAATGTTGAATAAATCTTGTATGCTGCAGATTGTTCACAAATATGATTTATTAAAAACAGAGAATTCCAAGTATAAATATGTACGTGCATAGTGCAGCCCATAAATTTAATAAAAAGACAAAAAATGAAGTTGTTAAATTGAATATAATTATAATTCAGTAATTGTTATAACATAATAATTTCAGAAATTATTAAATAATAATTGTTATTAATGAATATCCCAATTGAATTATATTAAGTAACTAGCTGCTTCGCACCCAGCCTTCGGTTTGGGTATTTAAATATTTCGATAAAATGTTTAGAACCACTATTAAAGGTTTAAGACGCATCAGTAGAAATGTTGAATAAATCTTGTATGCTGCAGATTGTTCACAAATATGATTTATTAAAAACAGAGAATTCCAAGTATAAATATGTACGTGCATAGTACAGCCCATAAATTTAATAAAAAGACAAAAAATGAAGTTGTTAAATTGAATATAATTATAATTCAATAATTGTTATAACATAATAATTTCAGAAATTATTAAATAATAATTGTTATTAATGAATATCCCAATTAATTGAATTACATTAAGTAACTAGCTGCTTCGCACCCAGCCTTCGGTCTGGGTATTTAAATATTTCGATAAAATGTTTAGAACCACTATTAAAGGTTTAAGACGCATCAGTAGAAATGTTGAATAAATCTTGTATGCTGCAGATTGTTCACAAATATGATTTATTAAAAACAGAGAATTCCAAGTATAAATATGTACGTGCATAGTACAGCCCATAAATTTAATAATAAGACAAAAAATGAAGCTGTTAAATTGAATATAATTATTATTCAATAATTGTTATAACATAACTTCAGAAATTATTAAATAATAATTGTTATTAATGAATATCCCAATTAATTGAATTATATTAAGTAACTAGCTGCTTCGCACACAGCCTTCGGTCTGGGTATTAAAATATTTCGATAAAATGTTTAGAACCACTATTAAAGGTTTAAGACGCATCAGTAGAAATGTTGAATAAATCTTGTATGCTGCAGATTGTTCACAAATATGATTTATTAAAAACAGAGAATTCCAAGTATAAATATGTACGTGCATAGTACAGCCCATAAATTTAATAATAAGACAAAAAATGAAGTTGTTAAAATGAATATAATTATAATTCAGTAATTGTTATAACATAATAATTTCAGTAATTATTAAATAATAATTGTTATTAATGAATATCCCAATTAATTGAATTATATTAAGTAATAATTTAATTAATGCCCCAATATTATACTAAGGTAAACTTAGTATAATATTGGGGTAAGATAAACTTAGATCAACTTAGTATATACTTATAGTAAGACTTAGAGTACTAAAACTATATACTTATAGTAAGATAAACTTAGTATAATATTATATCCTAATAGCAAATGTATATAATATTAGGGTATTAATTGAAAAAAAAGTAAAAATCCAAAACTTTTTTCCTTTGTTTATTCAGATGGCAGCATAATTATAAAATAGTTAGTTTTCTTACTAAACAAAACTGATAGTTATATAATGTTCTATTTGAATCGGCGTTGTAAATTTATTATATAGTAAACTTCCTAGCATAAAATTGTCTATGAAAATATTTATTTTGAAGATATATTAAAGAGTTGAATTTGGTTTGATTTGGTTTGGTTTGGAGTGCTACGGTCTACTTTTTTTGCAACACAAGGGCTAATGAGACTGGGACCTACTGCTTAAAGCCGATTCCGAATGGCTACGAACATCCATGCCACAGTGAGATTCGAGCCCACGAGCACTGGTATCAAAGGCCAGCACCCTAACCATTCCAAGGGTTGAATTTAACAAATAACATATGTACATTATATGTGTTTTTTTTAAACTCAACTAAATTTTATACCCACATGTATTTCATTTAACACCTCCGCAGTATTTTATTTAGCATTATTTAATTATTTATCAGTATTTTAATAAGATTTACTTACCGTTAAATTATGCATGTTCTATTAAGCCTTTTCTTTTTTCAGATGTAAAAATGAAATTACGTAATAAAATTGATAATTTCACAGCAAACCAAAAGAGGAAGATACAGTTTTCTTGTACCTTCGTGTACGGCAAATCCCTTATAACCTTTCTTCTAATAGATCAGTTTTTATTCTTGGCAATAAATGTGGTGTGGCAACGCGAGGTAAACATGGTATTTAGGATAAAACAGAGTGTGATATTTTCATTGATACATTCTTACATAGGATGGGAGAGTCAATTTTTACTCTTTTCTACATTTTTCTGCGAAATAAAGAGGTATTGTAATCGTAAAACTTTTAGTCTTTACATTTCAACGGGTGTTTTTTATTATTTTTTTACTCCCTTCTAAGAAATAAAGAAGTATAGTTATCGTAAAAACTGACTTTTGATCTTTAGATTTCATCGAAAAATACCCATTTTGTCCATGTTTGAATTATTTTCGTTATTTAGTTTTAAATCTATGTTTACACACAAGTCCATGGAAAATGTACTGTTAACACTTTAAAATGTTTAGAATAGTTTCATCATAACGACTGTATGTACGAAGAAACTACTGAAAATGCAAATGATAATTCTGATAATACATCATTCAGTCGCCGAACGATGGCCGAATGGTTAGGCTGCTGGCCTTCGGAACTAGAGTTTGTGGGTTCGAATTCCACTACGGCATGGATGTTCGTAGGCGGAGTCTGCTTTAAGCAGTAGGTTCCGGTCTCATTAGCCCTCGTGTTGCAAAAAGTAGACCGTAGCACTCTAAACCAAACCAATCTGCTTTGTCTCTGAATCAAAATTATTAGGTTTAGTTTGGAGTGCTACGGTCTACTTTTTGCAACACCAGGGCTCATGAGACCGGGACCTACAGCTTAAAGTCGATTCCGAACTGCTACGAACAACCATGCCAGAGTGGGATTCGAACCCACGAACTATGGTACCGAAAGCCAGCAACCTAACCAATCGGCCATCGTTTGACTCAAAATTATTAGGACCTCCTTGAGTATAAGTTGTACTTTCGATCTTCAGGTGCTCGTCGAAACGAAAGCTGCACCTCTTTTCCTTAATACGAGTAGCCTCCTACTCAATCGTACTTCGTTTGACCAAGTGACATAAACAACAATAAAAGCACTAAAAAGGAAAGACCATGTAGCTTCAAAATACCTTCTTTTGCAAAAAGTAAACCGTAGCGCTCCAAAATCAAACCATCATTCAATCAGACTAAAAAATTGTATGAGTCAATATGCAAATAAGGAATCCATGTGGTGATTCAGATTTTCCATAAAGATACTGCACAATAACCAGAAACAATAACGATCTGAAATTATACAAGGAAAGTTATTTTAATGTACATTAGTGTAAAACTGTCAAAAAATTTACCGTAGATGTATTAGGGCTAGTCTCACCAAAGTCGTTTATCGGCTAACCACGATTAATCTCTGTTTAAAAGGAGAATCGCGTCCCATCATTGGTTGGCGCCATGGGTTAATCGCGGTTAACCGTTAAACGACTTTAGTGAGACCGGCCCTTAGTCATTTCAAAATAGGTATTGGAGGTACCTACCTTTAAAAGCATGTCTCAAAGTCAGTGATGTCTTTCATTGACAATCTATCAATGATGATGATATCTTTTGCGTGATATCTTTCTCCGTTGCTAGAATAATTTTTTAACAAATTATTTCATTCAAACTATATGAACACATGTATATAAATTTTATATAAATTCATTAGACATTAATTTTATATATTTTTTACACTGATTAAAGATTAAACTGGGAAAAATTTACTGCTTCAGAATTATGGCTGAGAGTAATTTTAAGTATTGTTGAATAGGCTTAATATATAGAAGGTGAAACTGTTCATTGTTAAAAATAACTAATAGATATATGGCGCCGTCTTATTTGTGTCTAGATATGAAATTTAACGATTTAATTCCATAAAACTGTATAATCATGATAAATGTTTTATAATTAATCATTAAAGAAAGAGATTTTATAACATATTTTACACTTATTAAAGATTGTACTATAACAAATTTAACCGTAATTATCGTTGTGAGTAACCTTAAGAAAAGTTAAATATGCTTAATATATAGTAAGGTGAAATTATTCAGTTGTCGAACATAACTGTTAGATAGATTGGAAGCATTCCATTAGAGTTTCCAAATGCAATTTAGATACAAATAAATTACATTTAACACTCCCACAGTATTTTGTTTAAAGTATTTCTCCGTCGGAAAAAATACAATTGGGATATCTCTTTTAAGTTCGTTAATATAATAATGGAACTTAGTGAAATAAAATTATTATTGTCATTGCTAAATCAGTATTACTAGTTATACTGAATATATATTCTTTTCAATAGTCGAAAGAATGTGTAAAAATTAATGCTGAGACGAATTTACTCCAAGAAAAGTTGTAGATGATCATGAATTTTAGAACTGTTGTATAATAAAATGAAAATTTAGCTATTGAATATCACTATTACCTATATCGTAGGCGTTCTGTGTCTGCCCTAAAGTAAATTTCGAAGAAAGAGAAATTTTATTAATTGTTACACGCACAGTAAAATCACTTTTCTTTGTGATTTTATTTTATTCCTCCTCTATTGAAATTATAATTACTTGGATATTTTTGTAATAGTTCCTCTATGAAAAAAAAATATTATTCTTTCTAAAAACTAATTCTATCGATTGTGGGAAGATTGAGATTTCTTTGAATTTGTTTTCTTAGTTTTCTTTTCTTTTACTTACACCCACGTTAATCAAGAAAAGTCCAACACATGAATTATTAAATAATTTATTGTACATGTACAATTTCAAATTAATCGGCATAAACTTCTTTTACTGGTTATAATATTTTAGTTTTATTCTTTAACATAACATCTCACATTCTCCCAGGATTAAAATTCTAGTCTTATGAATTAACTTGGTTCTAAAATGTCATTCAATTATTATTCAAAATTGGGATTACAGGACATAGAAATCACGAAAAACAATTTAAAATGTACTCCTTTTTTTCTTTGAGAAAAGAGATTTTGTAAATCATAGGTAGTTTAACACAAAATTCTTCTCAGAATTATACCAATTGCAAAATGTAACATATAACACCAATCCAAACTGAAAATTACGTAAAAAAAGAAACTGTTTTACTTTTCAAGCTTTGAAGAGAAGATATATCTTTGTGAGACAGGTTGTTCGGTTAGGTTTCACGCTACTCGTAAGTAACCAAAATTTAACTGGCAAATATATTTTTCCTCTCGAAATAGACATTTATCCTCTTCCATTATAAGCCACCCATAGCATTTTAGAATAATATAAACTGTAGTTCAAACTTTACAGACTGGGTTTGTATAGAGAAAGGTAAATACAGGTTTTATTTTCTCAGGTTTCGAAATCTATCATGTTATACCTGGCAATGACACTGGTGTGATCACCCTGTTGATTATAGTTAGAATGCTCTCATCTGGTACAGAAATTCTTAAGTTCAATCCTTGAGATCCCACTGATGATATCGATACATGAAATCATTTGGAATAAGATAAAAGCAGTAGTGTTGGTTATTTGATGTATTCTTTATGAACGTACTTAACACATAGTTGTTGTAAGAAGCAAAATATAAAATACAATTTAAGGATACAGCTACAAACACACTTAAATACAACTCTTTATCCTTTGTAAAATATTTACGTCTTTGCAACCAAAGCATTTTTGGAAGTTTAATTATTCCTCCATATCATATGATACTCTTTGAATCATTTATACACTGTCTACCAATAAGTATTTGAACACCTGTGATAGAAAAGAAAAACTAACTGTATTCCACCTCCGCCGACCTTGACTGTTGGCACAGTGCATTTTGGAAGGAGACGTTCTCCAGGCAGACGCAAGACCCAGATACTGCTATCCGAACGGGAAAGGGCGAACCTTGATTCGTCGCCCCAAAGAACCCGTTTCCACTGATCTACGATCCAATTTCGATGTGCTCTGCACTACATTAACCGATCAGCGCGGTTGGACTTTGTGATCAAAGGCTTATAGGCAGCTGCACGACCATAAAAACCAAGCAGGTGTACTTCCTTGCGGATGGTATTTATTGAAACGATACTCCCGGATACCTGTGGAAACTCCTCGTGGATGAGGGCCATCGGTTGGGTGTGGTTATTCTGAATTTCTCCGGACGGCACTCGTCGGTCTCTATCTCCCAGTTTCGTTAGTCTGTTGACTCGGGTCACATTCCGACAATCACAGCTCACCTTCCACTTCTTAATCACATAGGCCACTGTCAATTTTGTGTACTTCAGATCCCTAGATATGTCCGTTTAGGATCGGCCACATTTGTGATACCCGATAATTATACCTTTCTCGAAATCCGAGAGCTCCGAACTGCGCGGCAACTTGCCTGCGACTAATGACGATGCTGTTTCCTACACGATGTATAGCAGCAGAGGCCGTGACGTACCTCAGGACCGCAGATATCGTCATATGCATAGGTGTCCAAATACTTATTGGTAGACAGTGTATCTTTGTGAGAAAGGTTGTTTGGAAAGGTTTCACACTAGTCGTAAGTAACCAAAATTTAACTGGCAAATATATTACTATCTCGAAATAGACATTTATCCTCTTCCATTATAATCCTCCCATATCATTTCAGAATAATATAAACGGTTGTTTAAACTTTACAGACTAGGTTTGTATACAGATAATGTCGAAAATAAAGTTTTTATTTTCACAGGTTTCGAAATCTATCATTTTATTCCTGGCAATGACACTGGTGTGATCACCCTGTTGATTAAAGTTAGAATGCTCTCATCTGGTACAAAAATTCTTAAGTTCAATTCTTGAGATCCCACTGATGATGTCGATACTTGAAACTATTTGGAATTAGATTAAAGCAGTAGAGTTGGTTATTTGATGTATTCTTTATGAACACATAGTTGTTGTAAGAAGCAAAATATAAAATACAATTTAAGGATACAGCTACAAACACACTTAAATACAACTCTTTATCCTTTACAAAATATTTACTTCGTTGCAACCCAAGCATTCGAAAACAACTTCTAAGCATTTTTAGAAGTTTAATTCCTCTTCCATATCATCTTATACTCTTTGAATAATTTATATTAGAAAACTTAGGAATAAAACTTTTAAGTTTTGTACGTTCACCTTCACTATAGTGTTTTGAAAAATGTCTCATATTTTGACGGTTTTAAGTGAATTCTGTACGTTTACAGTATTTAACTATTTTTTACCATTAGTACAACTTATAGAATTCTTATCTATTCGTATTACTTTAACACGCAGTTACAGTTAAATGCAAGCAAAAATTACAAATTAGGATTCAGTTTCAAACACTGTCATATACAATCATATTGGCTTGATGAATCCTCGTATTAAAAAAATTACAGTAGTGTAACAGATATTCAAATACTTATCTTCTACCTAAAGAGGCAAAAATTTGTAGAAGGTTAGTTTATTAAATAAGAGTTGTTCATTACTTGCAATTTTTTTATCTAATCAAGTTTATATAAAAATATTTTGACAGCTTGAATATTAACAAAGTCTGCTTTGATTTTTATAAAATATTTATCCATCAAAACAGTAATTAGCTTTGAAAAAGTTAAAGTTACCATATTTTATAAAAAACCCTTCAAAATTTCTGGACATTTGTATGCGGGAATGTTTTTTCTAAATATTAGTATTTGGTTTAAAATAATCAAATATATTATTAAAATTTTTCACAAATTAAAAAAAAACTGTTTATAATAAAGTATGTCTAATACAAGTGACATCATTAATTTTTGGTAATTTATCCTTTTTAACTATGAGTAAACTTTCAAAATCCAGTCAAATTTGTAAAATCGTATTCATTAACTTGCAGTTTTTTTTAATCTACTCAAGTTTATATAAAACATTTTTGACAGCTTGAATGTTAACAAAGTCTGCTTTGGTTTTTATAAAATATTTATCAATTAAAACAGTAATTAGCTTTGAAAAAGTTCCAATTGCCTTATTTTATTAAAAATCCTTCCAATTTATGGAGATTTGTATGCTGAAATGTTTTCTCTAAATATTGGTATTTGGCTTAAAATAACCAAATATATTATTAAAAATTTTCAAAAATTAAAAATATTGTTTACAATAAACTATATCTAAAATAAGTGATATTACTGATTTTTGGTAATTTAACCTTTTTAACTATGAGTAAACCTTCAAAATCAGTAAAATTTGTAAAATCGTATTCTTTAACTTTCAGTTTTTTTTATCTAATCAAGTTTATATAAAACATTTTTAACAGCTTGAATGTTAACAAAGTCTGCTTCGGTTTTTATAAAATATTTATCAATCAAAACAGTAACTATCTTTGGAAAAGTTAGAATTACCATATTTTAGTAAAAATTCTTCCAAATTTCTGGACATTTGTATGCTGAAATGTTTTCTTTAACAATTGGTATTTTGCTTAAAATAACCAAAATTATTATTAATTTTTTCTTAAAAATTAAAAATATTGTTTATAATAAATTATATCTAATATAAGTGACATTATTGATTTTTGGTTATTTACCCTTTTTAAATATGAGTACAATTTCAAAACCCAGTCAAATTTATAAAATCGTATTCATTAACTTACAATTTGTTTTATTTAATAAAGTTTATATAAAACATTTTTAACGGCATGAATGTTAACAAAGTTTGCTTCAATTTTTATAAAATAATTAATAATCAAAACAGTAACTAGCTTTAAAAAAGTTCCAATTGCCATGTTTTATTAAAAATCCTTCCAAATTTCTGGACATTTGTAAGCTGAAATGTTTTCTCTAACTATTGGTATTTGGCTTAAAATAACCAAAACTATTATTAAAATTTTTCAAAAATTGAAAAAATTGATTGTAATAAATTATATCTAATATAAGTGACATTATTGATTTTTAGTAATTTACCCTTTTTAACTATGAGTAAACTTTCAAAATCCAGTCAAATTTGTAAAATCGTATCCATTAACTGACAGATTTGTTTTATCTAATCAAGTTTATATAAAACATTTTTAACAGCTTGAATGTTATTATAAAATATTTATCAATCAAAACAGTAACTAGCTTTCAAAAAGTTCCAATTACCATATTTTATAAAAAATGCCTCCAAATTTCTGGACATTTGTATGTTGAAGTTTTTTCTCGAAATATTGGTATTCGGTTTAAAATGACCAAAAATATTATTAAAATTTTTCAAAAATTAAAAAAATGTCAATAATAAATTATATCTAAGTGACATTATTCATTTTTGGTAATTTAACCTTTTTATTATAAGTAAACTTTCAAAATCCAGTCAAATTTGTAAAGTCGTATTCATTAATTTACAGTTTTTTTAATGTAATCAAGTTTATATAAAACATTTTTGACAGCTTGTATTTAAACAAAGTCTGCTTCGGTTTTTATGAAATATTTATCAATCAAAACAGTAACTAGCTTTAATAGTTCCAATTACTACATTTTATAAAAATTTCCTCCAAATTTCTGGACATTTGTATGCTGAAATGTTTTCTTTAAATATTGGTATTGGCTTAAAATAACCAAAAACATCATTAAAAATTTTCAAAAGTTAAAAATATTGTTTATAATAAATTATATCTAATATAAGTGACATTATTGATTTTTGGTAATTTACCCTTTTTAACTAGAAGTAGACATTCAAAATCCAGTCAAATTTGTGAAATTTAATTATTATAATCAGTTTAACGTTTAAAGTTTTAAAAACCATATTTCCCCTCACTGGAAAATTTACCACATTGGTAAATGGTAATTTTACACTTTTTGTCTATCTAAAATGTTCGGCTGTTAACTGTAATTAAAATTCGATACCTATTTATGTTTTGTTGTAATTCATGAACACACAGAAATGTTAACATACATAAAAATATGAAGTCAGTTAAAATTAATATTCAATGTACTGGGATATTTTGCATAAATATTTTTCGATGGCTTAATATTTATTTAAAAATTTTGTATTGTATTTGAAATTATTTTTTTCATATTTAATTTTTATTTTATGTCATCAAATTATTGAAAAAAATAGATAAAAAATGAAAATTTATTAAAATCAAGATTTAAAGTTCCTTGCCAGGTTTAAGAAAAGTTTCTATTCGGATATTATTCAGCAAATTTTTCTTCAATATATTAATAAAAAGTCTAGCGTATTTAGTATGTTGTAAACCTTGCCAACTTGAGAGTTTCTTCTTTCTTCTCTTGTAAAGCACGTATACTATGGATATTCTTGTACGTGGTGGAGAAAGTGTTGAAAAATTCGGATATTTTCAGAGCAAATTTATCTTTTCCCAAGGAACCTATTATTAGTAGCTCAACCTTTAAAGAATATGCAAATATCTTTTAACATTATCTTCCGGTGAAGATGAGAATATGGTCGTGACATACAAAAGCACTCTAAAGAGAAATAGAGAGGAAGCCGAATTTTCTCTTCGTAGTGTCGATTTATTGAAAATAAATTTTCAAGAATAGTTTCACAACGTAGCAAGTGTGCGAAAACTAGCTATTGAAAGCACTTTATTTCGATAAAAATAGGATTGAAATTCTTGAATTATAGACACTAATTTGTTAATTATTTGTATTGAATTTTTAAAACTTTAATTACAAATAGACCAATGTCCAGTTTTGAGGAAAATACTGCTACTTAAATTTAACCAGGGGGCAGAATGAAAAATCTTTAAAGCAATGTTTGGAAACTGTTAAAGATTTTTACTTCTATTCTAGGTTGGTTGGTTTGGAGAGCTTAGGTCTACTTTTTGCAACACGATGGTTAATGTGACCGGGGCCTACTGCTTAAAGCCGATTCTGAACGGCTACGAATCTCGATGCCATAGGGGGATTCGAACCCACGAACTCCGATTCCGAAGGCCATCACCCTAACAAATTGGCTACTGGTGTATTAGAGTTTGCCTCTATCACAGTTCCCTTCAACCAAGCCACAATGAAAATTTACAATGATTGTTGACTTAATGAAAGTCTTATAATTTTATTTTGTTTAAGCAGTCTACACATGAAGCGACTAGATTTAGTCATGCTGCAAAGGTTTCACTCGAAGATTTTAAAATCAATAACACAGTTATAGAATATAAAACCCAAAGAAAAATTTCCTTTTAGCTTACTTAATCAGACACTACAGATACTTAACCAAACTTCACAGTTAGATAAATGCTTCTCTAGCGTTATAAAATTTCTTTGTTGAAAATTATGTTAATTAATTACTAATATCTGAATCCGTTACGAACAGATAATACCAATGCAATATGCCTCACCCTATAATCAAAAACGGAAAAATATATTTAATTTTCGGAAAGTTAGGAAAGGTTTGGTATTAAGACCCCAAAGAAAGCATGATGGCGTTCTGCTGGGGTCTCATCCAAAACCACTCCACCGGTCTCTAATAACTTTTTCTAGGTATCCCACAGTCTTCGCATGGAATTTTAATGGCATCAATGCTTGGACTCATGTGTTATTTAAATGTTTGTGTATTATTGTACGATATCGTTTTAAAATATCGATAATTCTAGCCGAAAAAGGTATAATATTTTTTAAATGTTAGAAAAAACTTTAAGATGATATAAAACCGTCCATACAAGCAATCGTATTATATTTCCATCGTCAAAATCCGTGAAATTTCATTGGTCGAATCCTTGTAATTTGATTGATACTCCATTAGACCACTGAATCGCTTGGAATCACAAAAGCATTTATACCACCTGTTGTTGTCACAGAGTACGGATGCCCCTAGCCACTAAAACAATGTTTTCTATCCCTTAATTTTCCCCTCTCAAGATGTTTGTGTTATGAGCTCCACCACATTATCCACTACACTATCTCTTTCTCTCATCTTTTAGTTTGGGTTGGTTTGGTCTGGTTTGGAGTGCTACGGTCTACTGTTTTGCACACGAAGGCTAATGAGACCATGACGTACGGTTTAAAGCCGATTCCGAACGGCTACAAACATCCCTGCCAGCAGCGGGATTCGAACCCGTGAACTCCGGTTCCAAAGAGTGGCGCTCTACCATTCGGCCATCGTTCGGCCTCATCTTTTAGTTGTTCTATTTTCTGCTCGCTGTCATTTTTCTGCTTATTGTTAGAAATCTGGATTAGAAGGCTCGGATTATAGAATCCAGTAGCACCATTGCCTTGTAAGCCTCGAAAGGTTTGGTATATTGATTTTTAACTCAAACATAAATATTTACCTAACATAATTTAGTAAAAAGGTAGATATTAAAGTCCTAATTCTGACGTAGTTAACATTTTCTTAATCTATGTGCTAAAGTTCCTTTAGAGAACTTTTAACATACAAGCTGTTATTTGGTAGAAATGTTTTCTGTATATCTGAACACTGAGTTAATGAAATCCATTATAATTAGTACACAGTCCCTCTTAACGTTTCTTTCCTTATTTGTACCTTGATGTTGCTTCTTATTTAAAACTATCATATAGCCCGTCATATGACGGGATGAGTAAACTTTTGCTAACCCTAACTCATCAAAAATCCAATATGGATGCATCTATCCATTCCAGGTCTATTGACCACCGTGGAATGTAATTGGTTCAAAGATGTGGGTTCGGGGAAAATATTCCAAAGTTTGCCGAAGTTCAACAGCGATGCTCGAAAAGCGGCACAGTTAAATCCCAAACAGCGTAAGTGATACAGTGATCAGCGATCAGCAATTTGGCTGTTTGAATGCCCTCGATAGTTCTAAACCGTGGGGTTATGTATAGAAAACAAACACACAAACGAAAAACTACTTAATTTTCAAGGATGCATAACTTAAACGCTAGTAGTCCGTGGAACAGACTCCTAAAATTTTATGAAAATAATTTGTTGTTAATATCGGTGATAAAATTTTCATTTTAACAAAAATAATCGATGATTAAATTTAAAATTATCACGTATGTACCTAATCTATTATTTAAGCCAAATATAAAAGAAAATTATTTACGTAATATCTAAGTTCAGTGATAAAAAGTATGAAAATAATGCAGACGATATTTAAATAATTTAAAATAAGGAATGATTGAATCAGATGATTAAAGGAATGACGTCATAATGCTAGAAAATAATGTTATTTTTACCTATTTATTATGTGATAAATTTAATAGCTGTTAACCGAGGAAAATAGGGCTTGAAATAATGACGAGTGGATGGGGAAAGCCAATTTTTGGTGCTTACACTTCCGGTAGAAAATTGCTTGCTTCTCATTTTATTGTAATGGACAGTAAATAGCCTGATTTAGGTATGAGAAAGTTACTCATTGAAATATACTTCAGTATTGTACTTTAGAATCTCATATTTTTCTATCAGAGAATATTCAAGAAAAATCTCTTTTGCTCTTTATTAAGTGAAATAATTATTGAATTTTTCTGTATACATTTTAGAGGAATAATAAAATTTAAACTTATGAATATTCTTTGATTGAAAAATGTAAGTTTCTAAATTATTATATTATTATAACATTTTTTCAGAATAATGTTTTTATCTTTAAAAATCAGGCTGTTTACTGCAAATTAGAGACAGCTTGAGGTATAAAGTTTATAACGGAAAAAATTGATTTTAAAATAATAAAAATAGATTAAAAAAATTGACAATTAAAAATAAAAATCAATTTTAAAAATTGTCAAAAATGTAAAAAAAAATATTAGAAATAAAATAAAATATTAAATTATAAAAATAATAATAAATATTAAAATTAATAAATTCATTACAATAAAATATTAGAAATACTAGCACTTCTGAAGCTCATTTCTTAGCAGAAACTAATTTTATAAACTTAAAACGACAAAAACCAACAAAAATAGAAGTAAAAAATTAATTAAAATTCAAATAAAAAGGAGAAAATTGACTGAAAATATTGTCGAAAATGTAAATAAAATAATAAAATAACTGTCCAATCATTGAGTAGTTTTAGTTAATATATTAGTGAATAGATGGCGCCAGTGATACAAGCAATTTTCTACGGGAAGTGTAAGCACCCAAAATTGGCTGTCCCGATACACTCGTGAAATAATGGCATTAAAGGCTCGAAAAGGGGAAAGGGGTGGATTTAACGCTTTAAAGATCACAGCATATTTTACTGTGATATAAAGCATATTTACACCATTTTATTTTAGAATCGGATTGATATTTTAGGAGAAGATAAACTTTACTCGCTTTGAATTTTGCTAACTCAAACTCACCAAGAATCCAATATAGATGATTCTATCCATTCTAGGTTCAAATGCTTCATAAATTCGAGGACAGACGCTACAGATAACTTAGGCTACTATTATATAGGGGATGTTTTGACTCAGAGAAGCTTTATATTTCAGTTTATTTATTAATAACGGTTACACTGAAAGTGTTATATAAGGATTCTATAAATTTATCGCGGATAATAAGTAATTTCAGTTTCATGTTGTTTAATATTAGCACGTAAAATAATTATTTCGTGAGTATTATAAAAACTTTGCATAAAACTCAAAAGCATAAATGAATTTTAATGTGTAAAGCTGTTTAAAATATCTGCGAAATTTGTCGAAAGAGCTATTTAAAACAGCAAATTGAATTAATTTATTTCTTGCGGGCACACAAAACATATTTTTTTAACGCATTAACAAATAAGAAACTAGTTTTAGGATGTTAATTTTTTATGCAGTTCATAAAAGGTTCTAAAAAATCTCTTTAAACACTTTTTTCAAACAACTGTTAATGGAATTTTTAACTCGCTATAAAAAATTCTAGCTTAAAATATGTTTTTTATAATAAAGATTTGTATACTTTTTGTATCCTATCTAAGTTTCGCAAAATTTGAAAATGGGATGAGATTTTTAAAAAAAAAATTAGAATCTTTAGTTATTAAATTACAAGATAAAAAACAAAAACAAAACAAAACTTCTATTCAAAGAAAGTATTGATCAATAACCTGTAATTAATACATTATTTTTTCTCTTCTTTGTCTCAGAATGGTATGTACAAAAGTTAATTATAAATTGTAGAGTATTACTTGTATTGATATATTTTTCGTTAAGGTGGAATTCAATTTCTGTACTTTAATTTAAAGTAAAAAAGAAGTTTGCGTATAAAAATACTAGTATATAAAGGATCAGCATTATAATTGCATAAATGAGAGCAAAAATTATTAAAAGAAGGTACTTTGAAGCTATAGGGATCTTCTTTTTTAGTGTTTTTATTGTTGTTTATGTCGGTTTTTCAAATGAAGTACGATTAAGCCGGAGGCTACTCGTATTAAGGAAACGAGATGCACCTTTCGTTTCGACGAGCACCTGAAGGTTAAAAGTATGACTTAT
>CM063504.1:75129490-75144490 GCA_032207245.1 Pardosa pseudoannulata
GGGGAAAGGGGTGGATTTCGAACGTTTTCGAACTCGCTTTGAATTTTGCTAACCCTAACTCTTCAAGAATCCAATATGGATGCTTGTATCCATTCCAGGTGCAACCGCTTCATAAATTCTAAGACAGGCAAACAGATAACTTAGGCTATTATTATATAGGAGTTAAATGGATATTATAGATAAAAAAATATCAAAACCTGATCTTTCTATTTGAAAGTTTTCTGAGAGAGTATTTCATATGTTTGAATAACTTGTTTGGTTGTATAAGGTGTTCAAAATTTTTGATACATAATTATTCCAGATAATCACGTCTGAAAGTTTCCAACGATATAAAAATTCGTAATCGGAATGTAACATCGGATAGAGGGGAGGGTGGGAATCTGCCATATTATTTTGAGATTTATGATTTAGAATCTCGTGAAATGAATGTGTGAATCATTCTATCATAGTTTTTATACTCTGGTGATTATAAAGAGCATTTGAATTATATTTGCAGATACTAATAAATTTTGAGTTCATGTGACATTGAGAGTTACATGTTATATTTGAATGATTACCTTTTTTTCTTATCAATGATATATAGCCAATTACCCTTATTGCAGTCTGAGGAAGACTTCTTTGTTTATATAAATACTAGCAATTTAGGAAACAAAATCCCAATACTAGTTCTCTCTGAAAAAGGTAACTGTCAGCCAATCTCAAATCCTGCATTTAAGAAAAATTGTTTAACAGCAGAGGAGTGCAATTTCGTGGTAGCTGAAAATCTGTTTGCATCGAATTCAGATTCCACTTCTTTGAGAAGAAACCGTTTAAGCAATCGATCAGAGATCGTCAAGCGATTGATTTCTTCTCGCATCGGTAGATCTACAGAAAATGTAGAAAATTTGTAGAAAGGTACCACGAACATGTTCATTTTCCCGGAAACTAGCTTGATTCTCGTCTTTTTCCTTTTATGGAAACAGTGGTATGAATGAGTTACGCAAAAGTGGACATAACTGATCAAAAGTGTCTAGTGATTAATCCTCGCCTCATGTTCAAATGGAAATAAAATTTTGAAAGGGGCGTGACTCCCTTTGTTTTCAAGAGTTTGTCAGGATTAAAAGAAGAATTTTTAAGAGATGTTAGATTGTGCCTAGTGAGATGAGAATGTATATAGATAGGGACACTAGTCCGTTTGTTGAATAATCCCAATGGTTTTTAGGCATTGACGAGCTGAAGTTGGATTTTCCTGAAGGTTTACTTTATTATTAACTAGCAAGTGTGCCCATTCTTTGCTACGGTGAACTTAATGTATTACTTTTAAACAAAGATTTTTTTTTCGTGCATAACTCTCTAAATTCGTCACAGTGCTGTTCGAGTCAGTGAAATATTTATATATATTTTTATACGCGTATTATAACAATATTCAGTTTTCGTACTACTGTACGTTGATTAGCAACGTTAATATATCTTGACATATTAAGTGGTAGAATAGGAAGTAGATATTTTGACAACAACAGTGCTAATTTTGGTGGATGTAATACATGTTTTCCAAAATTAAGGAAATTTATGACAAACCACGCGGTTTTGTATGAAACAGAAACACACATTCATATTGACAACCATATATAAATATAAAGATAACTATATAAAATGATAGGTTTTTATTTGCCCATGAAAGTCACTGAAATTTGTACTTTTTGTTGTTGGAATATTGTTGATAAACATTTCATTGTAACGTAAAAACCAAGAATTAAATTTAAAATTAGTTCTTATATAAAAATGCTATAATTTGCGTCACATAGAATGAAAGTGAATCACTTTATATCTCAATTTCCAGGTCAAATCGAATTGATACTAAGCAGACGATGTTTAAATAATATAAAATAAGAAATGAATAAATGAGATATTTAAAGGAATGATGTCATAATGATAGAAAACTATCATTTTCTCTTATGTATTATGTAATAAATTAAAAATTTTAATCTCTTGCTTTTAACGGATTAAAACTGCGTTTAAAACAATTACTTGGGATGACGTCACATTGCTAGAAATATTGCTTCTTTTATTTAGTTATGATGCGATAATTAAAAATTTAATCGTTTGCTTTTATTCGGGGAAAATAATGCTTAGAATAATGACATGAAATGCTCGAAAAAGGGGGAAGGAATGGATTTGGAACATTAAAAATTTACTAAAACTTTCCCAGGGATATACCTAAGAATTTTCCAAATTTTCAAGGCGATTGAATGCATGGTTTTTGAGTATCGAGTACACACAGACAGACAGACACAAATTCATTTTTATATATAGAGATGAGGCTGAAGTCGAAGCGCTCAGTCGAAGTGCTCTAAGAGATTTAAAGTCCTCTAGATGAGATGTCTACTTTCAGCTTCTGAATTCAACCCAACGATGATTTTTCTCACTTCTGAATTCATTAAATCATGATGATGATGATTATCCTCCACACATAAGACCAATTTTTATTTTAGTATTTATTTTTCCGATAAAACGGATTACTAATAAACACTAAGAAAATTAGCATAGGTGTTTTTTGAAAGTATGTTCAGTCGTTCTTTAAAAGTTTTAATATTGTCCTATTGTGTGTAACGTATAAAGATGATAAATTAAAATGGCTATTGTACAGTAATGAATATTAATATAAGTAATGTGTTATTAAGATGAGCGTACTTCAGTATATTGGTATACTTGTATATATGTAATATTAAAATCCCTTATTTACAAATTTTAATATTAATTTAATAACTTTTGTTCATAAAGTACGTTGTGTTTTGAGCTGTAATTCTGATTTTTTCCTCCAGACACGCTGTAGACTTAATTCAGCCTCTGTCTGTACTACTTTCGACAATAGTTAGAGAGTTCCGTTTAAACATGGGTATTTTGTATCGAGCGATTAATTATGCTTAGGGATCACCAGAAATAAAATGTGTTGTGATTTTGAATCAGTCTCGCCCATATTACATATATATGACCATGATTTTGTTAAAAGTTTAAGAATTCATGAATTGAAATAATTTACATTAAAATGCAATGTACTATCAGTCGGTTGACTGATGTTATAAGTGTGTTTAAAGCAATATGTATTTTTGCAATTTAATAATACAATTTTAGTACACAGTATACCCTATAACATGTTCATTTATGAAACTGGAGAGGTTTAAAGTTACAAAAATATTTATTGGCATGATAAAACTGGTTCATTTGAAAATACTTGAAATCTTATCCAAGTAAACCAAACTACTGTACACAGTTCACTTCGTACAGTCCATAAAACTTTTGCAGTGTGATTTCGTGAATTATGTCAACTAAATATGTAATTTATCCATTCACTCAGAGTCTTTTACTATTCAATTACGCCAGAATATCATAACGTAATCCATTGTCCTAGAAATTCATTTAACTATCACACTGTAAGGTTGTAACGTATTCCTCTTCTTGATTAAAATGTTAATCTGAAAACAAATGCAATACCTTCTTTTAACATTTTTTTTTTGGTTTTGAGTGTTACGGTCTACATTTTGTAACACCAGGGCTAATGAGAACGGGACCTACAGCTTAAAGTCAATTCCGAACGGCTACGAACATCCATGTCACTGTGGTATTCGAACCCACAAACTCCAGTGCTGAAGGCTAACACCCTAACTAATCGGTTATCACCCGGCAACAATTTTTAAAACTGGTTATTAATTTTCAAAATATAAAAATTTTCTAATGTTAAATTTATGAAAAAATGTCCTTTTGCTGTATTAACTTAATCTTTCAATACGTTGAGACGAATAAGTCAGTTGGTTTTGATTTAATATGCAATACTGAATTATAATGTTCAGGGACATAAGATGAAGAAAGTTTAACTAGCTCTTCACAAACTAATCTCAACAGAAATGGAATCAGAAATATTGAAATCGGACTGATTGAGTGAATGGACATTTATATTCTTTCCTTTCTTTTACTAACGTTAAAAAAAATCTTATTCCCATTCCCAATGAAATCTTCGTTGGCCGTATCGACATAAGTCGCTTAACCACAAAGATCATTTATTTCTTTTGACATGTGTCAAACGGATCGATCGAATTTCCATCGTATTTCTTACGTCCGTTCTCCCCTTTTTTTCGGTGTGTGTCTGAGGTGGGGAATTTCATCAATAAATGTGATAGACATTAGTTCTAATAGTTAGTTGAATAGGCGTATCTTGTAAGAAATGTGAGAAAGTTCAGTTACCTCACAGAAATTTCCAGCTGATAATATGTTTCTATTACTCAAATGGAAATCTAAAATTGGAAACGGAGATAAATTTATTTTAGAATTCATAGAAATTCCAATTCGGATTTTAGAGGAAATCAGGAAAATAGATTTCAAAAAGTTCCAGTTTCTCTTCCCCTTTACACTAAAATAATTTTAAAAGAAATTGTAAAAAAATTGTGAACTATTTTAAAGTAGTAAAGGTACGGGTTTTAAGTAATACTTAATATTTCACGCTAGGTAAAATAATTTGTAGAAAAAACATATCTTGTAAAATACATGAGAAAGTTACCTCACACAAATTTCCAACTGATGATAGATTCTCTATTACTCAAATGGAAATCTAAAATTGGAAACGGAGATAAATTCATTTTAGAATTCAGACATTCCAATTCAGATTTTAGAGGAAATCAGGAAAATAGATTTCAAAAAGTCTCAGTTTCTCTTTACACTAAAATAAATTTAAAATAATTTGTAAAAAATTGTGAACTGTTTTAAAATAGTAAAAGGAGATCATACGGGTTTTGAGTAATACTGCTTCATGTTATGTATTATAGTTTGTTGAACAAACTTATCTTGTAAATTACACAAGAAAGTTACGTTACACAAATTCCCAGCTGATAATATGTTTCTATTACTCAAAAGGAAATCTAAAATTGGAAACGGAGATAAATTCATTTAAGAATTCATAGAACTCCTAATTCGGATTTTAAAGAAAATCAGGAAAATAGATTTTAAACATGTCCGAATTTGTCTTCAACTTTACACTAAAATGATTTTAAAACGAATTGTGAAAAAATGTGAACTGTTTTAAAACAGTTAAAGGAGATCATACGGGTTTTAAGTAATACTTAATAAGCTAGATATAATATTTTGTTGAACAAACGTATCCATGAAAATACATGAGAAATTTACTTCACACAAATTTCCAGCTGATAATATGTCTCTATTACTCAAATAGAAATCTAAAATTGGAAACAGAGATAAATTAATTTTAGAATTCATAGAAATTAGAATTCAGATTTTGAAGGAATTAAAAAAAATATAGATTAAATTAATCCGAGTTCGTTTTCAGCCAAATACTAATATGATTTTAAAACAAATTGTGACAAAATTGTGAACTGTTTTAAAACAGTTAAAGGAGATCATACGGGTTTTAAGTAATACTTGCTTCTTCACGTTAGGTATAATAGTTTGTTGAATAAACGTATCTTGTAAAATACATGAGAAAGTTACCTTACACAAATTTCCAGCTGATAATCTGTCTCCATTACACAAATAGGAATCTAAAATTGGAAACAAAATTAAATTTACTTTAAATTCGTAGAAATTCCAATTCGGATTTCAAAGGAAATCAGAAAAAAAGATTTTAAAAAGTCCCAATTTGTCTTCAGCATTACACTAAAATGATTTTAAAACGAATTGTGATAAATTGTGAACTGTTTTAAAATAGTAAAAGGAGGTCATATGCGTTTTAAATAATACTTACTCCTTCAGGCTAGGTATAACAGTTTGTTGAACAAGCATATCTTAAAAAATACATGCGAAAGTTACCTCACACAAATCTCAAGCTGATAACCTGTCTCTATTACTCAAATAGAAATCAAAAATTGGTAAAAGAGACAAATTTATTTTAGAATTCATAGAAATTCTAATTCGAGTATTAAAGGAAATCAAGAAAATAGATTTAAAAAAGTTCCAGTTTTTCTTCAGCTTTACACTAAAATGATTTTCAAACAAATTGTGAAAAATTGTGAACTGTTTTAAAATAGTAAAAGGAGATTATACGGGTTTTAAATAATACTTACTGTATCACTCTAGGTATAATAGTTTGTTGAACATTCATATCTTGTAAAATACATGAGAGTTTCCTCACACAAATTTCCCGCTGATAACATGTCTCTATTACCCAAATAAAAATCTAAAATTAGAAACAGAGATAAATTAATTTGAGAATTCATATTTTAAAGGAATTAAAAGAATAAATTAATTTAATCCTAGTTCGTTTTTGGCCTAACACTAAAATGATTTAAAACAAATTGCGAAAAATTGTGAACAGTTTTAAAATTGTAAAATGATATCATACGGGTATTAAGTAATACTTACCGCTTTACGTTATGTATAATAGTTTGTTGAACAAACATATCTTGTAAAATACATGAGAAAGTTACCTTAAACAAATTCCTAGCTGATGTGTCTCTTAATCAAATAGAAATTTTAAATTGGAAATAGAGATTAATTAATTTTAGAATTTATAGACATTTGAATTCAGATTTTAAAGGAATTCAAAAACATAGATTAAATAAATTACAGTTCGTTTTTTCAGCTTAACACTAAAATGATTTTAAAACGAATTGTGAAAAAATGTGAACTGTTTTAAAACAGTTAAAGGAGATCATACGGGTTTTAAGTAATACTTGCTTCTTCACGTTAGGTATAATAGTTTGTTAAATAAACGTATCTTGTAAAATACATGAGAAAGTTACCTTACACAAATTTCCAGCTGATAATCTGTCTCCATTACTCAAATAGTAATATAAAATTAGAAACAGAACTAAATTTACTTTATATTCATAAAAAATCTAATTCGGATTTAAAAAAAAATCAGGAAAATCGATTTTAAAAAGTTCCAATTTGTCTTCAGCTTTACACTAAAATGATTTTAAAACAAATAGTGAAAAACTTTGAACTGTTTTAAAATAGTAAAAGAAGATCATACTGGTTTTGAGTAATACTTCCTGTTTCATATTAGGTATAATAGTTTGTTGTACAAACGTATCTTGTAAAATACACGAGAAAGTGACCTCACACAAATTTCCAGCTGATAATATGTTTCTATTACTCAAAAGGAAATCAAATATTAAAAACGGAGAAAAATTCATTTTAGAATTCTTAGAAATTCCAATTCAGATTTTAGAGGAAATCAGGAAAATAGATTTTAAAAATGGTCCCAGTTTGTCATCAGCTTGACACTAAAAAGATTTTAAAACAAATTGTGAACTGTTTTAAAATAATAAAATGAGATCATACGAGTTTTATGTAATACTTACTGCTTCGCGCTAGATATAATAGTTTGTTGAACAAACATATCTTGTAAAATACATGAGAGTTACCTCCCACAAATTTCCAGCTGATAATGTCTCTATTACTCAAATAAAAATCTAAAATTGGAAAGAGAGATAAATTAATTTTAGAACTCATATTTTAAAGGGATTATAATAAATATATTAAATTAATACCAGTTTGTTTTCATATTAACACTAAAATGGTTTTAAAATAAATTGTGAAAAATTGAGAATTGTTTTAAAAATAATAAAAGAAGGAGATCATACGGGGTTTACGTAACACTTACTGCGTAACTCTAGGTATAATAGTTTGTTGAAAAAAACATATGTTGTAAAATACACGAGAAAGTTACCTCACACAAATTTCCAGCTAATAATATACCTCTATTACTCAAATATAAATCTAAAATTGGAAAAAAAAGATAAATTAATTTTAATAATCCATAGAAATTCGAATTGATATTTTATAGGAATTAAAAAATATAGATTAAATTAATCCCAGTTCGTTTTCAGATTAACACTAAAATGATTTTAAAAACAAATTGTGAAAAATTGTGAACTGTTTTAAAATAGTAAAAGGAGATCATACGGGTTTTAAGTAATACTTACTTCTTCACGTTAGGTATAATAGTTTGTTAAATAAACGTATCTTGTAAAATACATGAGAAAGTTACCTTACACAAATTTCCAGCTGATAATCTGTCTCCATTACTCAAATAGTAATATAAAATTAGAAACAGAACTAAATTTACTTTAAATTCGTAGAAATTCCAATTCGGATTTCAAAGGAAATCAGAAATTTTTTTTTTAAAAAAAGTCCCAATTTGTCTTCAGCATTACACTAAAATGATTTTAAAACGAATTGTGATAAATTGTGAACTGTTTTAAAATAGTAAAAGGAGGTCATATGCGTTTTAAATAATACTTACTCCTTCAGGCTAGGTATAACAGTTTGTTGAACAAGCATATCTTAAATACATTCGAAAGTTACCTCACACAAATCTCAAGCTGATAATCTGTCTCTATTGCTCAAATAGAAATCAAAAATTGGTAAAAGAGATAAATTCATTTTAGAATTCATAGAAATTCTAATTCGGGTATTAAAGGAAATTAAGAAAATAGATTTTAAAAGTTCCAGTTTTTCTTAAGCTTTACACTAAAATGATTTTCAAACAAATTGTGAAAAATTGTGAACTGTTTTAAAATAGTAAAAGGAGATTATACGGGTTTTAAATAATACTTACTGTATCACTCTAGGTATAATAGTTTGTTGAACATTCATATCTTGTAAAATACATGAGAGTTTCCTCACACAAATTTCCCGCTGATAACATGTCTCTATTACCCAAATAAAAATCTAAAATTAGAAACAGAGATAAATTAATTTGAGAATTCATATTTTAAAGGAATTAAAAGAATAAATTAATTTAATCCTAGTTCGTTTTTGGCCTAACACTAAAATGATTTAAAACAAATTGCGAAAAATTGTGAACAGTTTTAAAATTGTAAAATGATATCATACGGGTATTAAGTAATACTTACCGCTTTACGTTATGTATAATAGTTTGTTGAACAAACATATCTTGTAAAATACATGAGAAAGTTACCTCACACAAATTCCTAGCTGATGTGTCTCTTAATCAAATAGAAATTTTAAATTGGAAATAGAGATTAATTAATTTTAGAATTTATAGACATTTGAATTCAGATTTTAAAGGAATTCAAAAACATAGATTAAATAAATTACAGTTCGTTTTTCTTCAACTTTACACTAAAATGATTTTAAAACGAATTGTGAAAAAATGTGAACTGTTTTAAAACAGTTAAAGGAGATCATACGGGTTTTAAGTAATACTTGCTTCTTCACGTTAGGTATAATAGTTTGTTAAATAAACGTATCTTGTAAAATACATGAGAAAGTTACCTTACACAAATTTCCAGCTGATAATCTGTCTCCATTACTCAAATAGTAATATAAAATTAGAAACAGAACTAAATTTACTTTAAATTCATAAAAAATCTAATTCGGATTTAAAAAAAAATCAGGAAAATCGATTTTAAAAAGTTCCAATTTGTCTTCAGCTTTACACTAAAATGATTTTAAAACAAATAGTGAAAAACTTTGAACTGTTTTAAAATAGTAAAAGAAGATCATACTGGTTTTGAGTAATACTTCCTGTTTCATATTAGGTATAATAGTTTGTTGTACAAACGTATCTTGTAAAATACACGAGAAAGTGACCTCACACAAATTTCCAGCTGATAATATGTTTCTATTACTCAAAAGGAAATCAAATATTAAAAACGGAGAAAAATTCATTTTAGAATTCTTAGAAATTCCAATTCAGCTTTTAAAGGAAATCAGGAAAATAGATTTTAAAAATGGTCCCAGTTTGTCATCAGCTTGACACTAAAAAGATTTTAAAACAAATTGTGAACAGTTTTAAAATTGTAAAATGATATCATACGGGTATTAAGTAATACTTACCGCTTTACGTTATGTATAATAGTTTGTTGAACAAACATATCTTGTAAAATACATGAGAAAGTTACCTCACACAAATTTACCGCTGATAATATACCTCTATTACTCATATGGAAATCTAAAATTGGAAACAGAGATAAATTAATTTTAGAACTCATATTTTAAAGGGATTATAATAAATATATTAAATTAATACCAGTTTGTTTTCATATTAACACTAAAATGGTTTTAAAATAAATTGTGAAAAATTGAGAATTGTTTTAAAAATAATAAAAGAAGGAGATCATACGGGGTTTACGTAACACTTACTGCGTAACTCTAGGTATAATAGTTTGTTGAAAAAAACATATGTTGTAAAAATACACGAGAAAGTTACCTCACACAAATTTCCAGCTAATAATATACCTCTATTACTCAAATATAAATCTAAAATTGGAAAAAAAAGATAAATTAATTTTAATAATCCATAGAATTTTGAATTGAGATTTTAAAGGAATTAAAAAAATAGATTAAATTAATCCCAGTTAGTTTTCAGATTAACACTAAAATGATTTTAAAAACAAATTTTGAAAAATTGTGAACAGTTTTAAAATAGTAAAAGGAGATCATACGGATTTTAAGTAATACTTACTACTTCACGTTAGGTAAAATAGTTTGTTGAACAAAGATATCTTGTAAAATACATGAGAAAGTTACGTTTCACAAATTTCCAGCTGATAGTCTGTCTCCATTACACAAATAGGAATCTAAAATTGGAAACAAAATTAAATTTACTTTAAATTCGTAGAAATTCCAATTCGGATTTCAAAGGAAATCAGAAAAAAAGATTTTAAAAAGTCCCAATTTGTCTTCAGCTTTACACTAAAAGGATTTTAAAACGAATTGCGAAAAATTGTGAACTGTTATAAAATAGTAAAAGGAGGTCATATGGGTTTGAAATAATACTTACTGCTTCACGCTAGGTATAACAGTTTGTTGCACAAGCATATCTTAAATACATTCGAAAGTTACCTCACACAAATCTCAAGCTGATAATCTGTCTCTATTGCTCAAATAGAAATCAAAAATTGGTAAAAGAGATAAATTCATTTTAGAATTCATAGAAATTCTAATTCGGGTATTAAAGGAAATTAAGAAAATAGATTTTAAAAGTTCCAGTTTTTCTTAAGCTTTACACTAAAATGATTTTCAAACAAATTGTGAAAAATTGTGAACTGTTTTAAAATAGTAAAAGGAGATCATACGGGTTTTAAATAATACTTACTGTATCACTCTAGGTATAATAGTTTGTTGAACATTCATATCTTGTAAAATACATGAGAGTTTCCTCACACAAATTTCCCGCTGATAACATGTCTCTATTACCCAAATAAAAATCTAAAATTAGAAACAGAGATAAATTAATTTGAGAATTCATATTTTAAAGGAATTAAAAGAATAAATTAATTTAATCCTAGTTCGTTTTTGGCCTAACACTAAAATGATTTAAAACAAATTGCGAAAAATTGTGAACAGTTTTAAAATTGTAAAATGATATCATACGGGTATTAAGTAATACTTACCGCTTTACGTTATGTATAATAGTTTGTTGAACAAACATATCTTGTAAAATACATGAGAAAGTTACCTTACACAAATTTCCAGCTGATGTGTCTCTTAATCAAATAGAAATTTTAAATTGGAAATAGAGATTAATTAATTTTAGAATTTATAGACATTTGAATTCAGATTTTAAAGGAATTCAAAAACATAGATTAAATAAATTACAGTTCGTTTTTTCAACTTTACACTAAAATGATTTTAAAACGAATTGTGAAAAAATGTGAACTGTTTTAAAACAGTTAAAGGAGATCATACGGGTTTTAAGTAATACTTGCTTCTTCACGTTAGGTATAATAGTTTGTTAAATAAACGTATCTTGTAAAATACATGAGAAAGTTACCTTACACAAATTTCCAGCTGATAATCTGTCTCCATTACTCAAATAGTAATATAAAATTAGAAACAGAACTAAATTTACTTTAAATTCGTAGAAATTCCAATTCGGATTTAAAAAAAAATCAGGAAAATCGATTTTAAAAAGTTCCAATTTGTCTTCAGCTTTACACTAAAATGATTTTAAAACAAATAGTGAAAAACTTTGAACTGTTTTAAAATAGTAAAAGAAGATCATACTGGTTTTGAGTAATACTTCCTGTTTCATATTAGGTATAATAGTTTGTTGTACAAACGTATCTTGTAAAATACACGAGAAAGTGACCTCACACAAATTTCCAGCTGATAATATGTTTCTATTACTCAAAAGGAAATCAAATATTAAAAACGGAGAAAAATTCATTTTAGAATTCTTAGAAATTCCAATTCAGCTTTTAAAGGAAATCAGGAAAATAGATTTTAAAAATGGTCCCAGTTTGTCATCAGCTTGACACTAAAAAGATTTTAAAACAAATTGTGAACTGTTTTAAAAATAATAAAAGGAGATTATACGGGTTTTAAATAATACTTACTGTATCACTCTAGGTATAATAGTTTGTTGAACATTCATATCTTGTAAAATACATGAGAGTTTCCTCACACAAATTTCCCGCTGATAACATGTCTCTATTACCCAAATAAAAATCTAAAATTGGAAAGAGAGATAAATTAATTTTAGAACTCATATTTTAAAGGGATTATAATAAATATATTAAATTAATACCAGTTTGTTTTCATATTAACACTAAAATGGTTTTAAAATAAATTGTGAAAAATTGAGAATTGTTTTAAAAATAATAAAAGAAGGAGATCATACGGGGTTTACGTAACACTTACTGCGTAACTCTATGTATAATAGTTTGTTGAACAAACATATCTTGTAAAATACATGAGAAAGTTACCTCACACAAATTTACCGCTGATAATATACCTCTATTACTCATATGGAAATCTAAAATTGGAAACAGAGATAAATTAATTTTACAATTCATAGAATTTTGAATTGAGATTTTAAAGGAATTAAAAAAATAGATTAAATTAATCCCAGTTAGTTTTCAGATTAACACTAAAATGATTTTAAAAACAAATTTTGAAAAATTGTGAACAGTTTTAAAATAGTAAAAGGAGATCATATGGGTTTTAAGGAATACTTACTGCTTCAAGGTAGGTATAATAGTTTGTTGAACAAACATATCTTGTAAAATACATCAGAAATTTACCACACACAAATTTCTAGCTGATAATATAACTCTATTACTGAAATAGAAATCTAAAATTGGAAACGGAGTTAAATTCATTGTAGAATTCATAGAAATTCCAATTCGGATTTTAGAGGAAATCAGGAAAATAGATTTCAAAAAGTTCCAGTTTCTCTTCCCCTTTACACTAAAATAATTTTAAAAGAAATTGTAAAAAAATTGTGAACTGTTTTAAAATAGTAAAAGGAGATCATACGGGTTTTGAGTAATATTTACTGCTTCATGTTAGGTATAATAGTTCATTGAACAAATATATCTAGTAAAATTCATGATAAAGTTACCTCAAACAAATTTCCAGTTGATAACATGTCTCTATTACTCATATGGATATCTAAAATTGGAAACGGAGATAAATTCATTTTAGAATTCGTAGAAATTCCAATTCGGATTTTAAAGGAAATCGGGAAAAAAGATTTTAAAAAGTCCAAGTTTGTCTTCAGCTTTACACTAAAATGATTTTAAAACAAATTGCGAAAAATTGTGAACTGTTTTAAAATAGTAAAAGGAGATCATACGGGTTTTGAGTAATACTTACTGCTTCATGTTTGGTATAATAGTTTGTTGAACAAACGTATCTTGTAAAATACACTAGAAAGTTAACTCACACAAATTTCCAGCTGGTAATATGTCTTTATTACTCAAGTAGAAATCTAAAACTGGAAACGGAGATAAATTCATAGAAATTTCAATTCGGATTTTAAAAGAATCCATGAAAATAGATTTATAAAAGTTCCAGTTTGTCTTCAGCTGTATACTAAAATGATTTTAAAACAAATTGGGAAAAATTGTGAACTGTTTTAAGGTAATAAAATGAGATCATACGAGTTTTAAGTAATACATACTGCTTCACGGTAGTTATAACAGTTTGTTCTACAAACATATCTTGTAAAATATATGAGAAAGTTTTACCTCACACAAATTTTCAGCTGATAATGTCTCTATTACTCAAATGGGAATCTAAAATTGGGAACGGAGATAAATTCATTTTAGAATTCATAGATATTCCAATTCGGATTTTAAAAGAATTCATGAAAATAGATTTATAAAAGTTCCAGTTTGTCTTCAGCTTTATACTAAAATGATTTTAAAACAAATTGGGAAAAATTGTGAACTGTTTTAAAACAGTTAAAGGAGATCATGCAGGTTTTAAGTAATACTTATTGCTTAACGTTAGGTATAATAGTTTGTTGAACAAATATATCTTGTAAAATACATGAGAAAGTTATCTCACACAAATTTCCAGCTGATAATATGTCTCTATTACTCAAATAGAAAACTAAAATTGGAGAAAAGGATAAATTAATTTTAGAATTCATAGTAATTCGAATTCAATTTTTAAAGAAATTTTAAAAAATATATATTAAATTAATCCCAGTTCGTTTTCAGCCTAACACTAAAATGATTTTAAAACAAACTGTAAAATATTGAACTGTTTTTAAAATAATAAAGAAATAGATCATACGGCTTTTCAGTAATAGTTACTCCCTAACGCTAGTTATTATAGTTTGTTGAACAAATATATATTATACAAATCATAGGAAAGTATCACTAATATCCAACTGATAATATGCCACTGTGACTCCATTAGATATCTAAAATTGGAAAATGGGAAGCATTCATTTCAGAATTCATAAAGAGCAGCGGTAACTCATTCGGTAAACGCAACGATCTTGTCACTGTAGGGTTGCGGGTTTGGAGCCCGAGCCGACCCAAGATCCGCCGTGTTTGTAAAAGGTGACTGGGACACTTAAATTATGTTCGTGGTCACAATGTCCTCCAAGTTCTCAATAAATACCTCTGGGGTTAGTAGGCCAAGATTATGAGTCTACCGCTTGGTCCCTGCTTCAAAATTAAAAGGATCCACTTGAGCATAAGTCGTACTTTCACACTTAAGGTGCTCGTCAAAACGAAAGGCGCACCCCTTTTCCTTAATACGAGTAGCCTCCGGCTCAATCGTACTTGGCTTCACCAAGTGACA
>CM063504.1:75149490-75151990 GCA_032207245.1 Pardosa pseudoannulata
TGTGAGGGATAAGATTTATCAAAATGAATTGCTGAGTAATTTCTCAAAAAATATTTTTATGTAATTAAACATTGAATACATCTGACATAAAGTTCGAAAATATTCCTAATTTAAGAATATGTTTCAAAATCTATTTTCTAACGGTAATTGCTCTTGCCTGTTGACAAAAGATGCAACTCAAAAGTATTTCAACTGCTGGATTTCTTTAGTAGAAAAATTAATTTCTTAAGATGTTTTGATGTAGAGAGAAATATTTTGCATTTTTTTCTTCTGGTAGTTTGTGAGGCTGATAGAACTTTAGTTACTTCTCATAACTACTCTTTATAAAGCTGGTATTAAATATAAAGGATATACTTATTACTTAGTTTTTTTTTCTGCTACATTGACACCAAAAATAAGGACATTTCGACAATATCAAAGTTTGTTGAATTTGAAGAATATTGTTGTTGTTGAAAGAATCTTCTATGAGTTGTAAGATAATGTTCCGACATTTAGCTTACAATTCAAACTGAGTATAAAAGAATAAATAAGCAGTCAAAACCATTACAAGGTTACAATTACAAGAAAATTTACAAGAATTTACATGGTTTGTATAAAAAGTAATGAGGCCAAATTTTTGATAAATATTGTTAAATATATTAATTTAAAAATAAAATTTTTTTAATGTAGGGCATTTGAGCATCAACGTTACTCTACAAACGAGTTTTTCAGGCTTGGGAGGTGCTCTGAAAATCTTTTCTGGAATATCCTTCCAACAGTTTGCCAATGTCAATGAGACTTAACCGTTTTATGATGGTGTCTTTTAAAGTATATTTTCAATCTGTGTAACAGAAAAAAACTTCTGCCGTGCCTAAATCTAGACTGTGTTCTAGACTAGGAGAAGCGTTGCAATGGGTTTTAAGGCCAGGAAGTTGTTAACTACGAAGCAGGTGGAGTAACGTGCATTGTCACGATAAAGCTTCTAATCGAACCAGAAAATTATTTGGAAACCGAAATGGAAAGAAAACTTTTTAAAAATAGGCGTTAGAAGGACAGTTAATTAAAAACATTTTTAAATATGTATAAAATTTGAAATACATGCAATAATATCTGCATCTTGCTGAAAATTAAAGAAACGGAAGTAAAAAAATCCTTCTTTTCTCCTGTGAAAGGAATACAGTAAAACGTGCCATACTGTGACATAGTCCAGTCTTTACTCAGAAAACTAGAATCACCAAATTGGTAGGTAACCATCAGCAATACATGCAAGCAAGATGTAATCTTGTTCCTATGTTTATTCAAATTTAAAAATCGATATATATATATATATATATATATATATATATATATATATATATAATCATGAAATAAAATTTTTGTTCCTGGAATGTATCCTGGGTCTCCAGCGCTAAAGCTGACAATTTTACTACTGAACCACCAACCAAGAGGTAATGAAGTTAAAGCTGATAATAACGACTGGAAAATAGCTATTGAAATGAAGCAATTTAAATATAATGTAGGTTTTATTATAGGATTTATATAGGATTATAGGTTATATTTATTTTAGGTTTAATATAGGATTTATTCATATACTATCATTAAAGATATATATTAATATGGAAAATTGCAGATGAACTGGAGAATGCGAAGTTAGCGGAAATGGATGAGAATCTTAACAAAAGAAAACTATTAAGGCAACTGACGCAAATAAATCTATACTATAACATTTTTTGGATGATAATAGATATAGGTTATTATAAAAATGTATAAGTTTCACTTATGATAACATTAAGTCAAAATCAATAATTTTAATGTTTGTTATGGATTTGAATAAAACTTTTATTGGGATTAAAAAGAAGTTACTAAAATTTAAACTAATCCTTCATTGCTAGATTAGAACAGCTAATTATAAGTTAGTGAACAGATCAGAGAATCATAGCTTTGATACCATGTATACCTTTGATACTTGTGTCCATCTGTGGGATCTACACAATAAATTTAGAATAATTAAGTTGAAGTAAATCGTGGAAGTAAAGGGAAAATATAACTTTTCTTCTTTATAATTAGAAAAGCATATTATCCATTAGATAATCACTGATACAATCCTTTTCATTTGCTGGTAATTTTATAATAGGTATTTAAGTTCTTTCCATTTTCTTTTGATTAGCATATACACACTATCAGAAAATGAATACATGCTTCTCTCATGGACCAAAAGTTTGATTGGGTAAAGTTTAGCCTACGGCCAATTAATAATTAGACCAAGATTTGATACTTGAAACTTGTTTCGAACATCTATCAACGTCCACGCCAATGGTGACAATTGATAAAAATCTCGATGACTTAAGGGACAAAAAACCCAACAAATTGTAACATTATGTAAGACAAAATTTTGTCATATGATTGAACCTTCATCTGAAGACCTTTTTATTCGTTTCTTGACACGTTTACTAAAACTACTCAAAGTTTCGTCAAACTGCATATGAAATTAAATATATATATATATATATATATATATATA
>CM063504.1:75159490-75169490 GCA_032207245.1 Pardosa pseudoannulata
AGAGTTACATAATTTAAGCAAATAGAAGAAAAATCTAGTATTCTTCATAATGTCCGCCGAACGATAGCCCAATTGTTGAAAACGGCTCTTCGGTACAGGAGTTAGTGTTCGAATCCCGCTGCTGGCATACATATTCGTAGCCGTTTAAAATCGGCTTTAAGCAGTAGATCCAGGTCTCATTAGCCCTCTTGAGCAAAACAGTACACCGTAGAGCTGTAAACAAACCTAACCGAATCTCATAAATTACTGATGTCCGTATAATCTAATTTGCCGTACAATTTTATTCCTACAAGAATTTTCCTTTCATATTTTAAAGGATTTAATTTAACATCATGCAATCGTTCACATATCCCCATTTGTTTTTAATTTCTCTCACTTCCTCCCATTTTTTTAGAATAGACCATTTCAATTTTTAGTGTGCAAAAAGCATTCAAGAGACCAATAATTCATTAATAAAATTTGAGGATGCTGTATACAAGCTATTTGCTAAGAAGTTTCCTATCAAGATATTTGTAAACGAGTTATCAGTTGGTAATATTCACAGACAGTATTAAAAAATGTACTTAATTTTGTTGACTGCTAACGAGCACTATCATGTTAGAACAAAAAACAAAGACTGTAAAATGTTTGGCTTCTGGACCGCTTAACTTTAAAAAACTAGAAAGCAATTATGGATGATTAGCAGTGATTATTACTAAAACTACAAACAGCTTGTTTGTTATTATAACAAGGAATACGAATAGAGCTTCTTTGATAGATATTCCATTAAATTTAGTTTTATTTGTACCTGGTTATTCTGAGTTCTTGGCATACTGTATCAAGAATTTGAATTAATTAACGCATAATTTTGAAAGTATTGTTGCATTTTATATTGGGCTCTGCTCATAATTTACTTTGTAAAGTTGTGATCATAGTCTTGTATTAGTTTTTCAATTATCTATAACTCACACTTTTTGTTGCTTTCATTGTAAAAATTAAACAAAAAAACTTTGATGAAAAGATTTTTTAAGCATTTATAGAAAGTGTACAACACAGTAGTCCCTAATTTCAAATTTAAATTTCTCAAAAAGAAAGATTGGTAAGAGTATGCATTCACAGTATGTTTCTTAAGAGATCTCTAAGAATGTTATACTGACATGAGATACATTTTTCAGTTTAACTCGTATAAACTTTTACTCAGTATTTTCTGTGTATTGCAGTGCTTCAAACCAAACTTTGCTGCAATTACTTCACCAGGTGTTCTTGAATTATTGATAAATAATTGCAACAACTGGTGCAACAGTTTTCGGAGTAAATGCAATTTTCCTGTGGTCAATATTCCTTACTGGAGCATAAGTAACATGACATGTTCGTTGAAATTTGGCAAAAGCTTGCAAATATTTATTGCCTTGCGCCCTTTAGGATCCATTAGGCACACTTTTCTGGCTTTATACACTTCCTCTGGGCACCAAAATCCCCAGACTTGAATATTATTGAGCATATCTTGCAACGTGCTGTTCAGAAGATATCTCCACTACCTCATAATGTTAGGGATTTATTGACAGCCCAGCTGGATTCATGGTATCAGTCACATTCAGCACTATTTAACACATTGTGTGTGGGTACATTTCGCAGAGGAATTGTACCGGGAGCGGGCGTTTTGCACGCAAATTTAGTTATTCAGTTAAATATCAATACATCGAAAATTATTTTATTTTTTAACCAACTTTTTATATTTTATATTGAAATATATAAACAAACATATAAATAGAAATATATAAATAACATCCATAAGAATTCTTTAAAAACAAAAATATATGTTTAGCGGATACATTCATAGTAGTATCGTAAATATGAAAAATCAAATAGGAATAGTAGTATATAGTTTTAATTTCTTCCCGTTCTCTCTCCCGCTGATGGCATGGATGTTCGTAGCTGTTCGGAATCGGCGTTAAGCCGTAGGTCCCGGTCTCATTAGCCCTCGTGTGCAAAACAGTAGATTGTAGCTCCCCAAACCAAACCAAATCTTCCCGTTCTGTAGTTCCGCATAGACTGATGTAAAAACTAGTTTTTATTTGTCTAAATTTTTTTCAGAATCTATGTAGTAGACAAGAACATTCGGCTTCGTTTTCCGGTATATACCTTTATTTTTGTACCCACAAACAAACCATGTTGTTACAATAGCCGTACTAGTACTAGACGCTCGCTCAAGTATCAATCGTCAGAAAACATAGTAGTAGGTGCCCCGCATACAATGTGTTAAGGTAACAGTGGATCTTTAAAACAAACTTTTTTCTTTTAAATCAATTTCCTTAAAGATTGACTATGTTATTAGTTGTATTGATATATAAATATTTTAAAAATTTGAAGGCAAAATATTAATTAGTTTTGGAGTTATTAATTATTAATTGTTTCATATCTAGCTTAATTAAAAATGCTCCAGGCTCACCAATTTTGCATAAAATATGATAAAAAAATTAAGTATACCTTATAGACTTTACAAAAATGTAGTTGATTCCATAAACATTCATAGAAAATATAAAGAGAAACAAAATAATTATGATGATGATACACATATTTTGCAGAATAAACTGCTATAGCAGTTAATTAAAATGCGTAACTAATATATTATATGCTTCGAAACATACCCGTTTCAACTAGACTTTATTTTATAAACTCTAACGTAAATAATACTGTACTTTCAGAGACAATGATCTATTTTCAAAGAACCTGGAGTACTTTAAACATTTGTAATATATGAAAATTTTACTTCTGAGTAAACAGCATTTGAAGTTATTATTGCTATACCTAGAAGTAGTGATAAGCTTATTATAACCATAAGTACAGATAAAATGATGGGAAGGAAAAACTTTCTGTTTTTTGTATTCAGAATGATATATTCTTTCACTATTCACTAAAACCAAAAATTCGAATTTTCGGTCGATTTTAGCCAATTTGAAAATCCACCATCGCTTTAAATCATTAGTGGAATCCATGCCGCGTCGTGTTTCGGAGCTTCTGAGTGCTCAGGGACTTAAAATTAGGCAGGTGTACCAGTCTTTTTGTTTTCAGTGTATATAAGTTTGGATGATGTAGTGTAATTCGTTAGATCTTTTTTTAATAAATCTTTTGTTTCATTGTTCTGTTTTCAGAAACAGTTTTACAAATTTTATGAGCCATCAGTAAAGATTGGATAACTGATAAAAACAGAAATTTTTTGTTTTAAATGTTATATTCCTTTATCCCGTTTACTTTTACTTCCTAACCACAGAATTACATCTCGTAGAAGGTTCAAAGTGTAAATTTATTTTGATGTCAACCGAATTATTGCACACTTTTGATTCAAGTTAAAAGGGAAATATATTAGCCTTAAAATTTAAAATCTATTAAATAACAGGTAGGTAATTCAAGATGCTACTCTTTTCTTGAATTACAGAGCATCCAAGAAACATATTCTAAAACAATCTGGATCAATGACAAGCTAAAATGTTTCTGTTTTGAAAATTTAATGTTATTCTACTGGTAGAAATGTAAGTTTATTATACTTTCAGTTATTTTAACAATTTGTTTTGGAATCCAGACATTTTACTTTTATTTTTTGCCATTGAATCCTACTTAAAATTCTGTTTGAAAATTCTTTTAGCCCTTGCTTTTGGTATAACTAAAGGGATTATGTAAACATGAAAGTTTGCAAAAGGAAAACAAAGTTTCAAAGTGTCTATAACTCTGATAGATATTGTATACATTTCAATATAAATCGAAATGGTAACGAATGACGTACTATTTTAAATTAAATTCTCAACAAGTTTGTGCTAAAAGAAGTTGAAAGCAACTCATCTTAACTTACTTAACTTGTAATATTTATTTTTCTTTTTATAGAAAATACAGAAGTTAAATTTACTATGGTTGTAGCAATTGCTACAGACATCTAAAGATAAATAATAAACTAGAGGATTCCATTAAACAAATATTTATTGACTATAAAATTACATCGGCTTTTCAAGAATTTGTTGGAAACTATAAAACTTTTTTCATTACAAAATACAATTTCTGCGAGTACTATTAAGCAGGAAGTTACGAATTCCCTTTAACGTCTTAGTTTTATTTATTTGGAGTCTTTTGTTGACAAATATTAATGTTGTGGCTTTGAGAATGATAACAGTTATCTGTACACTAGCATATAGCCCGTCATATGACGGGATTAGTAAAATTTTTAATTTTCCGGAATTGTAAAGTATTCTATAAGGAAGGTAAAAAATGGGTTTTTTTTGGCTGAGAAGTATCTGTTACAAGCTCAATAATTTGTTTATCTTCATATTCCTCTAAAGTCTCCTGAAACTTGGAAGGCAGTTTAGAATCACCTTGAATTCATTTAGTGTAACTGTGAGGTTATGTATAAAAAACAAACCCACAAACGAACAATTTTCTTAACTTTCAAAGATGTATAACTTGAACTCTAGATATTTATTATTCCGTGAAATAGACTCCTAGACCTTTTTGAAAAGAGTTTGTTGTTAACCCATATTGGACTGCTGTCCTATAAACAGGACAGCAAATAAAATCCCATTTAATAATAAAGTTATAAATATTTTTTGAGTGGATTTTATATTAACACCTATAAAATAGACACACTTTAGCATAGTAACAAAAAAACTGAGAAATCAAATTATATTGTTTTGTAAAATTTATTCTCAGTAACCTCTTAAAAATTGTCTTTTTTTAATCTTTAATTTTATATTTATTATTATTATTTTTTAAACATCGTGGAGGTTTCTTTTAGTATAAAAACAGATCTAATAATGCAGCTGAAAATTTTTGTTGAAAAATATATTTTACATGTGTATTTTATAAGTATAAAAAAGGTGCCCTAAAATTAAGATGAAGGTCCAATCCTGATTATTTTTCTATGAATTCGATATTGCATTGATAGCGCACATTCTTTTCTTATCTTTCAATGAAAACCAGTTCAAACACCTGTTCACACACCTGGACACAACAAGGGGTAAATAAATGTCTATTCTATTCAGAAAACTGGAGATTTTTTGCAAGATATACTTACTCTCTTACTGCCAGTTCGATAACTGCAAGAGAAAACCTACAACAGTATGCTTAAAATGCAATGTTGGAATTTGTTTTGAATGTTTCCCCAAAGTTCATCTATAAATCAGCTTAATGCATTGTAAGTGATATTTGTTAAGTTTTAGTAGTGTAATGGACCATTGTCTTATTTATAGGACAGCCAATTACATAAAAAATTAAAAATATTTTTTTCAAAATTTTGGTTTTATATACTTAGTTACACCATATTAATGATATGGATTAAGTTTTAATAACTTACAGAAATATTTAGTTGGTGTGGTACAATATGGGTTAATACCGGTGATAAAATTTTCATTGCAACAAAAAATAATCGATGATTAAATTTATAAAATTATCACACATTTTCAGATAAAAATAACAAAAATAATATAATACTCATTAAAATTAGGTTTTCAAATTTTGTCCTCAGAAATATTTTTATAAAAAATTATATTAATTTGGTTATTACTATCTCAAAAAGTATAAATCTATTAGACTAGCATATCGCTCGTCATACGAAAGGATTAGTAAAATTTTTAATTTTTCAGAACTGCAAAGTACCTTATGAGGCAGGTAAAAAAATGGTTTGCTTTTTGGCTGAGAATGATCTGGTTCACGCTCAATAATTCATTTATCTTCATACTTCTATAAAGTCTTTTGATATTGTGAATGTAGTTTAGAATCACGTTGAATTCATTTAGTCAAACTCTGTGGTTATGTGTAAAAAACAAACAGACATACTTCTTAATCTCACAGATATATAACTTAAAAGCTAGAAATATATTAGTCCATGGAATTGACTCCTAGACTTTGTTGTTAATACCGGTAATAAATTTTTCATTGCAGAAAAAAATAATCTATGATTAAATTTAAAATTATCACATACGTATATATCTATTTAAGCCGAACATAAAAGAAAATTATTTACTTAATATCTAAGTTTAGTGATAAAACGTATGAAAACAATGCAGACGATAGTTAAATAATTTAAAATAAGAAATGATTTAATGCGAAGAATGACGTCATAATGATAGAAAAATATGTTGTTGGTACCTATTTATTATGTGATATATCGATAAATTTAATCGCTTGGGCTTAACCTGGTAATATAGGGCTTAAAATAATGGCACTAAATGCTCAAAAGGGGGGAAGGGGTGGATTATGAACGTTTTAAAGAATTCTTTGAATTTTGATAACCCTAACTCTTCAAGAATCCAATACGGATACCCCGTATCCATTCCAGGTCCAGCCGCTTTATAAATTCGAGGACAGACGGACAGATAACCTAGGCTATTATTATACAGGGGATATGTATTGATGTGTGATATGAGTTAGTATTTGGAAGATTCATTAGTCTAAGTAGAAAGTTAATTTTATTTATAATTTTTTTAATTGATTCTAAATACTGGTTATACCGTCTTCTGGACATGCAAGGAATTTTTCACCAAATATCATCAACACCACCTAATATGGATTACTTGATATCTTTCCAAACCTGTTGATTTCTTTACTTGACCAGCTTATTTGACCTATGAAATCGCTAAAGTCTATGCTGTTACGAAGTTTTGATATTACAAACAGACAGTATGTAACTATACATTTTGTTGCCGTGATTTCGAGTAATTACATGCATTTACCGGCAAACAAGTTTTCTTGAAAAATTCTCGTTAGCACTACACAATAATTCCAAAAGTTCTATATTACTTGGATTTCAATCAATTAATTGCAAAAGTATTCTGCTTGCCATCGAATCAATTTTCAAATTGAGCTAAAACAGGGACAACTTCTAGGTTTTCAATCACATTGAGCTGTTTCTTAGCTATACTGACTCCGTCTTTAAAGGAGTCTCATTTTATAGTTTCTTAGGCAAGTGTTGTGCATTCTAAAAAATACTGGTTCTAAAGCTACCTTGAAATTTATTGTGGCAAAGAAAGAATTGTTTAACCATAAGTCACCTAAGTAACTTGCTAAACTACTAAAATATACAACTATGCACCTCGCCAACTTGAATGCTGATTTCTTTGCTGATTATTTAGATAGCAAGAAACTATAAAAATGGACTGTCACGGCAAGAAACGTTTTCAGAATGTATTTTAGTATTTGGAATATCAGTATAAAAGGAGAAACTGAAAAATGAATTGACATATTAACACAGAGTCAAAACTACTGAAGTTAGGAATGTCGAATTCAGATTAGGTTTTAATTGCGATGTAAATAATTACAACAAACACGTTTTCAAACTTCAAAATTTTTTTAATGTTTTTGCCATTTTAACACACAGTGGAATCAAAGTGCTTATTAAATCTAGCATTTTAAAAGCCAAACGATGGCATGGTTAGGGTGCTGGCCTTTGGAACAGGAGTTCGTGGGTTCGAATCCCAATATGGCATGGATGTTCGTAGCCTTTCGGAAACGACTTTAAGCAGTAGGTCCCGGTCTCATTAGCCCTCGTGTTGCAAAAAGTAGACCGTAGCTCTCCAAACCAAACAACAAACAAACTAGCATTTAAAAATTAAAATAAAAAGGTTCAGATCTGCTATTACGCATACGCGAAACTGGTCTCTCAATATCAACCGTAGATCATTGCGAGGAGGCGACGCTGGAATGATAAGAGTGAAATCACTGCGTCGCGTATATGAAACGTTGGTCGCGAAGGGTTAAACAATAAATAGGATGAAAAAAATCTTAATATGCATATATTTATATACATATATACATACATACACAATTTCAATGTTTAACATACCAAATTGATATATTATAATTATTATAGGTAATTCAACATACATTTGACAATCAATTCTATATGCATAAAAAGAGATCCATATGTTGTTATGGGATTCATAAATAAAAAAAATTTCTTACAAACTAAAGAATATTAGAAATAGTTTAAAACAATAAATCTTTACTAGATATTATAATTTGTGTTGGATTGGAAAAAAGGTACAAATTTCCCCAAGTGAGTTGATATGGAGCATAAATTCTATGAATTTTAGGAGGTTGCTTAATATTTGGGTTGGTTTGACGAGGGCTAATGAGACCGGGACCTACAGCTTAAAACCGATTCCGAACGGCTACGAACATTCATACCACAGTGGGATTCGAACCCACGAATTCCGGTACCGAAGGCCAGCACCCTAACCAATCGGCCATCGTTAGGCGAGGTTGTTTGAACTAATTTAGTTTTTCTTACAAATTTAAGAGACCATGATATACTGGCAAATAAATGCGAGACTAATTTAAAATAATAAATTAATTTAGATTATTAAATTAATTTAATTTTGTCGCTCATTTGGTGCTATTTAAAGGTAAGATATTTATGCGCTTATTTTATTTTTATGTTTTAATTACATAATAGTTATAAAGCATATTTTGCAAATACTAGAACTGAAAAATAATTTGCATTGAATGAATGAAATAAGTCTAATGTACAAATGGTTAAATGCAGAAAATTGCTTTCTAATCTTCTTTATTAAAACTAACCTTCACCCTAAAACCCTGTTAAAACCTTATTATGAGTTTAATACGTCTATTAGTTCCTTTTCATTGCTATAGCTGAAGCTATTATTGAATAATAGATCTAATAATCGGTGGTTAAATAGTTAACCGTAATCAGCAAAAATAATGAATTTAATGGTAACTATAATTACGCCAAATTTAGAAAGAGCTAAATAACAGCCAGTTGTCTCATAATATCGAATTAATAGAAAAGTTTCGAAAATTAATTGTCTGGAACACATAAATCTCGCAAAAAATAGTATTTGTTTTATCACCTTTTTATAAATGAAGTAACTAAGCTACAATTTCTTTACTATGGTTGCATAATTAAATATTTAACTTTTTATGTAATACTGCTAATGTAGGTCACTATTTTTACCATACGCTAAATGGCCTTGTATATTTTTGTTATGAAAAAATGACTCTGTGTGCTAAGCAGTTACATTTTTTTTTAATTGAACTTGACTCACTAGTCATTTACTTCGCATTAACATTGTTACATAGCTGTTACATGTCCCAGACTTTAAAATATAGGGACTTAAGTTGTAAATATATTTATCACGGGCATAGAAAAAGTTAAATAACATTTATGAGAAAACGTAATACACGTAACTGATCTTTATACTTGACTATAAACGCATTATTACTAGACAGTAATTCAGTACAATTAAGTCAACATGTATTTAACAGAGAACATTTAGTTTGGATACATTTCGTAGAATGTAATTAAATAACATTTCGTAAAACAATTAGAGACAATAAAATCTCTTCGGAACACGAAAAAATTCCGTTTTTAACTGGAAAGAGGACAAAAGAATAAGCAATTAGGTGAGAATAGCAAAAATGTGTTAATGTATGTTCTTTTGCTGTTAAAACTATCTTTAGTTCTCCCGAAAGACGTGATGGCAGCTTAGTAACAGATTTAGTTTTTCTTGAGTGACGTTCGTGAGAAAATGAATCATATGTTACTCAGAATTGTACTTGATTGTTAAGGCGTAATTCCAGAAGTGTAAGTAAGATGTAGAACAATGTATTTAACAGAGAACATTTAATTTGGATACATTTCGTAGAATGTAATTAAATAACATTTCGTAAAACAATTAGAGACAATAAAATCTCTTCGGAACACGAAAAAATTCCGTTTTCAACTGAAAAGAGGACAAAAGAATAATCAATTAGGTGTGAGAGTAGCAAAAATGTGTTAATGTATGTTCTTCTGCTGTTAAAACTATCTTTAGTTCTCCCGAAAGACGTGATGGCAGCTTAGGAACAGATTTAGTTTTTCTTGAGTGACGTTCGTGAGAAAATGAATCATATGTTACTCAGAATTGTACTTGATTGTTAAGGCGTAATTCCAGAAGTGTAAGTAAGATGTAGAACAATGTATTTAACAGAGAACATTTAATTTGGATACATTTCGTAGAATGTAATTAAATAACATTTC
>CM063504.1:75181990-75214490 GCA_032207245.1 Pardosa pseudoannulata
AATTTTTAAGTCCCATTTGCAGTAAAAAATAATGGCATAATGGCATAATCTATATAATTGTATATAAAAAAGAAATAAGCTACTAATTGCTAACTTAATGAGCTCTGTTCTTCTTTTCAATATAAAAAAGCTAAATAAAAATGTAATATTTGTATCTTGAATATAAAAATAGCTTTCGAAATTTTTAATTTTAAGAAATTCGGAAAAAAAACAGAGAGATAAAGCTATTTACAGCTTACTTTTGTTGAATAAAGCACCAACAAATTAAATTGTAAACGTAAAACTTTTGAAATACTGAATAGATATTTTAAAAATTGCATATGTATTTAGAAAGAGTAATTAAAAACATAAAGTATTGAAACAAATTCACTACTTTTAACATATTTGGAATTCCTTTGCACTTCAAGCTAATCTTGATAGGTTATTATAGAACTCTAATTGAAGTTTATTAATGGAATAAATAATCAAAATATCCAAAACACTCTCAGAAATAAATTTTTGAAAAATTCCTGAATTTTTGATTAATTTACCTAGAGCATTGCATCATGGTTACTTCTCCAAGATTTTAGTGTAATTTATACATTTCGTCTAGCAGAGATATGCAATTTTCAAACAATTTTCATTCAAAGCTTTTCTTATGTAAATAATAATAGATAGTACACACAAATTTTAAAACTTACACGCTCTGTAAACACTCTTTTCTATAAGGGTTAAAAGTGATATTTTTCTGAGTTATTATTAAAAAACTAAAATTAGCCCGCCATATGATGGAATTATTAAAATTAATTTTCCAGACTTGTAAAGTACCCTATGAGGCAGGTAAAAAAAATGGTTTGTTTCTTGACTGAGAATTATCTGGTACGCGCTCAATAATTTGTTAATCTTTATTGACTGTATGCTAATCGCCAACCTTAATTTATCTTGTCATATTACGGGAAAGATTGGACAGGAGAGGTTTTAATATTGACAGTGATTATTTGGCGGTATATATCAATGATGTCCAAAATTTATTGAATCGATTGCAAACCGTGTGGTCAGGTATAAAAGTAAACACACAAAGGAACAATATTCTTAATTTTCAAAGATATAAAACTTGAACGCTAGATATTTATTATTCCGTGAAATATACTCCTAGACTTTTATAAAAAGAATTTGTTGCTATAACCGATGATAAAATTTTCATTGGAACAAAATATAATCGATGATTCAATTTAAAATTATCACATATGTACCTAATTTTATTTAAACTAAATATAAAAGAAAATTATTTACGTAACATATAATTTCAGTGATAAAATGTATGAAAATTATGCATACAATATTTAAATAAATTAAATTAAGGAACGATTAAATGTGATGGTTAAAGGAATGACGTCACAATGCTATAAAAATGTTATTTTTATCAACTTATAATGGGATAAATTAATGAATTAAACCATCGCTTGCTCTTAACATAACTCTAAGTCATGAAGAATCCAGTTTGGATGCCTCTATCCATTCCAGATACAAACATTTTATCCATTCGAGGACAGACTGAAATATAACTTAGGCTATTATTATATAGGGGGTTATTATAAGTAAATTTAATATACAAGAAAAAGTAAGCTTAATCATAAACAAAAAAAAACCTCATAGAAATCTTCGAAAAGAAATATCATTATTCAGAAAATCGTCTCAGCTTATTATTTAAAAAAATTTCAAGAAATAAAATTCTTAGTATTCTAACTGAACTTTGGCAGAAAATGTTCATAACCAAATCTGCTACAGCTAATATTTTTACAAATCTCTGAAATAATAGAAACTTCCGTAACAATAAATTCCCCAATTTATATATCAAGTTTAAACTATTCAGAGACTTGTTTCTCAAGTGGAATTTCCATAATCTCTTTAAAATATGTAAAGAAAGCAATTTTATATGCATTCTTTTTTCTGAATACATTGCGGCTACGAAACCTTACTTCCGAATTGAGAAGTTGAACAAAACAGAATTGTAGATTTTAGTTGGAATAAAACATTCCTTTAGTCTAAAAATTTACATGAAAATCAAGTAAACAAATCTTAAAAGAAGAATATTAAAATCCTACTCCTATCTGAAACACAAATGCAACATAAAAAAAAATTCAATTGGTGAACAATTCTTCTTGTACGTTAAACATATGCGGATCTTTTCGTGAGTGTCAGGATATACTTTTTATAAATTTGTTACCTTCATAGCTACTTTCGATTACTTCGTATATCCGGAATTCCCTTAACTCGAGAGCCATGTATACATTCTCACTTTCTACTATTTTTCTGGGAGATATTCCCTTTTGCAAATTCCCTGATAACAGTTCAACTTTCTCTCGACAAAGCGTGCACCAATTTTAGAAAGCCAGGCGAGCTTTTCTATAGAAGATTTGAATTGAAAGAAAAGAAATGTAAATAATACTTTCTAGGATTTTCGTTACATTTTAAAGCTGTTGTGTTGGATTGTACTTTATGAATTAGAAGCTGGTTGAAGGAGAGATAAAGTTACAATTTCAAATAATATTATCTGAAATTCATGAAAGCAAGTGTAAACAGATGAGAAATTTAATTCTTGACTTTAAAGGTTAAAATAGGAAAATAATATGAAAAAACACAAAACAATTTGATTTTTTCCGAGAATAAAAACTTTTGTAATAGTTCTGTTACTTGTAAATAAGATTTTAGATTTAAAGTTTTCTTTCCAATTTAATTCTTATTTTGCATTCATTTAAAACACACTGGAGCCAACAATAAAGAACGCAAAAACAAACTTGGGGTTTGGAAAATCAGGAGTCTTGGTTATCTGGGGAAATAACACTTTTATTTCAATCAAATATGGTATAGAAATGACTCAAATGCCAAGATAACAAATAACAATAGAGCAATACGAGTATTGGGACCTCTGCTTTAGCTCAACGATGCTAAATGAAGTATCCACAGGGATCACCACATACATATAACCATGCTCAGAAGGGATTTGTATGGTGCAGTTAAAATAACACAACTAACTCTAGACGTACGCATTTATTTAAGACTAGCATATAGCCCATCATATGACGGGATTAGTAAAATTTTTAATATTCCAGAACTGTTAAGTACCCAATGAGGCAGGTAAAAAATTGTTTGTTTTTTGGCTGAGAACTATCTGGTTCATTCTCAATAATTTATTTATCGTCATACTCCTCTAGAGTCTCCCGATCCTGTAATGCAGTTTAGAATCAAATTGAATTCATTTAGTCAAACCGTGTGGTTATGTATAATAAACAAACACACAAAAGAACAAACTTCTTAATTTCCAAATATATATAAATTAAAAGTTAGATATTTATTAGTCCGCGAAATAGACTCCTAGATTTATATGAAAAGAATTTATTGTTAATACCGGTGATAAATTTTCATTGCAACAAAAAATAATCGATGATCAAATTTAAAATTATCACGTATGTACCTAATCTATTATTTAAGCGAAATATAAAAGAAAATCATTTACGTAATATCTAAGTTCAGTGATAAAATATATTAAAATAGTGTAGACGATATTTAAATAGTTTAAAATATGAAATGATTAAATGAGATGTTGAAAGGAATGACGTCACAATGCTAGAAAAAATTGTAATTTTTACCTATTTATTAAGTGATAAATGGTTAAATTTAATCGCCTGCTCTTAACCGGGGAAAATAGGGCTCGAAATAATGGTATTAAACGCTCAAAAAAGAGGGAAGGGTTGGATTTCGAACGTTTTAAAGACGACAGTATTTTTTGCTGTGATATGAAGCATATTTATACAAATTTATTTTAGAATCGGATTGATAGTTTAGGAGAAGATAAACTTTATTCGCTTTGAATGGATGCCTCTATCCATTCCAGGTCCAACCGCTTCATAAATTGGAGGACAGACGGACAAATAACTTAGGCTATTATTATATAGGGGATTATATAAACAATAAACAAACAAACATCAGCACCGTCGATGCAACCGAGTCACCGTGCTACTAGCACCCCGACTCTTATGTAGTCAGACAGCACACAGATATTTTGCATAGGTACAATGGTGTGATTCCACAAAAAAACTACAATTATAAAACTTTACAAACTTGAATAAATATCAACTCATATTACAACATGTCAAAATACATTACAATAATTACAAAACACTTTATAATGACTAAAAATATACAAGACATTGATATACGACATAAGACATCAATCGTCACCAAAATTGCGTTATCACCACACGAGCATGATCCACGTAATTAAATATTACGAAATCAGATCAAAAGCGGATAAAATATTGCAAACTTTTATTTCAGTGGTGAGTTGGGATGATGTGAACGGCAATATAGGATGATGATACTTAACGTTCAAAATGAATTTGTTAATAACAATTGGGGTAATTTGTTTGATAACATGTAAAGATTTTTTTGAAGCAACTAAAATATTGTAGCGAAAATCGTCCTTTCTATCAAGGACTTCGTGGCTCAGTCGGTAAAGCATCGGACTCGTGAAGGGGAGGTTCCGGGTTCGAAAGCAAGCGCGGCAAGTTGCCTTTAAAAATTTATTTTAATTTTAATTTACTTTATGTTATTTTAATTTGATCACAAATTTATGTTAACTATAATTACTAATTTTCTGCGGGACTTCAAAGTCTGGAAGGTTCCAAAACTGTATATAAGCAGGGATTCATTCAGTTGCGGGGAAATAAAATCTTGAGTTGGTCTTGAGCATTTCATTGAATTTGTGGTGATTACACAATTTGCCAACGATTGACGTCATATGCCGTATATCAATGTCTTGTATATTTTTAGTCATTATAAAGTGTTTTGTAATGTATTGTAATGTATTTTGACATGTTGTAATATGAATTGATATTTATTCACGTTTGTAAAAGTTTATAATTGTAGTTTTATTTGTGGCAGCATACCATTCAAAATATGCAAAATATCTGTATGCTGTATGACTATATAAGAGTCAGTGTGCCAGTAGCACGGAGGCTCGGTTGCATCGAGAGTTCTGATGGCTGTTTATTGTTTATATCATCTTAAATAAATGCGTACGTCTAGAGTTAGTTGTGTTATTTTAACTGCGCCATACAAATCTCTTTTGAGCATGGTTATATGTATGTTGTGACCCCTGTAGATACTTCATTTAGCATCGTCGAGCCATAGCAGGATCCCCATATATTCACCACGTTCACCCCTTCTACTCGACAATATGATATATTGGATTTAAATTTGACGACTATATTTATCCCTTTATATGAATAATAGCATAAAATGCAAATCCGCCGTAAGTAAAGCACAAATCGGGAGAGAAAGTACGCAGACAGCTGTTTCATTGCTTCGATCGAGCAACATTCATGTAATTTAATCGTGTCGAACAATTTGGTCAGTCAGTTTTTAAAAGCCACTGAATGTTGTCGATTGGGACTGTTGCTCGCTGTCCAACGGAAGAGCTAATTGAGTACATGCTCTCTCAGTTTGTGCTTTACTTTCATTGGCTTTGCATTTTATGTTATATTGTATACAAAGTGTATTATCCTTGTCTAGAAAATGATTTACAAATTTACCTCTGTGAGATGTCATCAAATAATTCTTTTTATCTAAATTAAATCTGATAATTTTAAGGAAAAAATTGACATAAGTTTTAAAGACTTTTTGAAATACTTTTATTTTCACAGCTGTAATATTTAACGAAGAGAGGGATGTTTATCCGTCCAACATGATACTATTCCTCACAAGAAAATTCTTTCCACCTTAGAAAGAAATTTCTCATGATGAGAGAGTAATCTCTCTCTCTAAAAAGAGACTGCTTATCTCATTACGAATTACTTAATCCATTTGTGCTCTAAATTTGATATTATCAGTAAATCACACGTCTCCAAACATACTTTACTCTAGAAAAGTTTGGATCCAAGAGAGATGAGTATTCATTTGCACCCTGTTAATAGATACATGTATAACTACAATTTACAGGACAAAACAAACTTTCTGTTTAATGGGTCTACATACAATTAGTGTAGAAATTGTATTAATTGACATTTCAGGAGGGTCTTAATTTATCACTCTCGGTGATTGTACTTCCAGTAATGAATTATATGTTAATTACTGACTAATCGATGTAGCTAGAGCTGCTGTTTAGTTTTCTATCCATCCTATGATTTTAGTATAATTAATGTTTATTGCCCCACAATAATACTATCCCTCACATCAAGAACATAACTTCCATCTTAGTAAACAATTTCTTTAGATGAGAAGGTAATCTGTCTCTAGATAAAGAGACCGTTTATCTTATCAAGAATTATTTACTCCTCTTGCGCTCTAAATTTAGTATTATAAAAATTCAGACGTCTCCCATCTTACTTTGCTCTGGAAGGTTTAGCTTCAAGATAGATGAATATTCATTTGCACCCTATTAATAGAAACACGTATAATTACTATTTAGAGGGCAAATCAAACTTTCCGTTTAATGGTAACAAACTTTCTGTGTAATGGGTCTACATACAATTAGTGTAGAAATTGTATTAATTGACATTTCAGAAGGGTCTTATTTTATCACTCTCGGAGTGATTTGCACTAGCAGTAGTGAATTTTATGCTATTTCCAACTATCCTACGTAGCTACAGCTACTGTTTGACTTTCTCTCCGTCCTATGATTTTAGAATAACTGATGTTTATCAGTCCACAGTTTTACTATCCCTCACATCAAGAACATAACTTCCATCTTAGTAAACAATTTCTTTAGATGAGAAGGTAATCTGTCTCTAGATAAAGAGACCGTTTATCTTATCAAGAATTACTTAATCCTTTTGTGCACTAAATTTGGTATTAGTAGAAAATCACATGTCTATAATTTTACTTTGCTCTATAATGTTTAGCTTCAAGAGCAATGAATATTATTTTGCATCCTGTTAATAGACACACGTATGACTACTATTTACAGGTCAAAACAAACTTTCTGTTTAAGGTGGTCCAGATACAATCAGTGTGTTAATTGACATTTCAGGACGGTCTTAATTTATCACTCTCGGAATAACTTGTACTTGCAATACTGTATTTTATGTCAATTACTGATTATCCGATGTAGCTGCAGCTGATTTTAGGCTTTCTCTTCGTTCTATTATTTTAGTATAATTGATGTTTATCGGTCTTTCGATACTTCACAGAAAGAACATAACTTCCTCCTTAGCGCTTTCTGACAATGACAGGGTAATCTGTCTAATGGATATACATCATAGCCTATCAAGAGTCATTTAATCACTTTGCTCACTGAATTAGGAATCACCAGAAATTCACATTTTCAGATATTCAATTTAGCTTTGCTCTAGAAGGTTTCAATCCAAGACAGATACGTTTTCTTTTGCACTTTGTTAAGGACACAGAAATAACACTAGTGTTTACCGGTCATACACAAATTTTCTGTTCAGTGTGGCTACAATTAGTTACAAAATTGTGTTAATTGACATTTAAGGATTGAATTAATTGATCACTCTGGGAATACCTATATCACATTTGTTCATTTAATGCTAAATACCAATTTCTTGATGTTCCAGTAGCTTCTGTGTAGTTTTCTCATCGGCATTAAAGTTGAAGTTGATTATGTAGCTCATACTTTATTCCACTTCAGAATATCTAGTATTTAAGCCCTTGTAGTCACTGTGCAGTTTCTAGAAGTTTTAAATCTTCCATCTGACAACTAACTTACGAAATCCTCTAAAATATTAATACTAACCATTACTACTGAAATAATTAAGTCTTTCTTCGAGTTTTTCTTTAAAAATTGTGACTCTTCTACAAAATTTGCGAATGCAGTAAATTCTCACTTGACATTCACTCTCACCAAATGTACCTTGTATATGATTTCGCAGAAACTAAATGTAACAGAATCCATAGTTCCCCGATTCCATATCACTATAATAGGAAAATTATTTATTAAAAGGTTTTCTATTTATTTTAACAAATTCTGCTATAACTTTAATTTTCAACACCAGTATTTTATTTATTTATTCCTGCATAGAAAAATCGTCAGAATAAGAGACTTAGAAAGGATTGAATTGATTTTAACCAAAATCTTAAATCAGCAGAATTCTAAAAAATATTTACTTTTTTATTTAATTTAACAGGAATACATTTGTGAATTATTAAAGTACACCCTTGATATACTTGAAAATTTAAACATTTATCATAAACTTCACCAGAAGACTATATATTATTAAGATGTATTAAAATTTGAGTTGATTGATTAAAAAAATAAAACTTCATGCTGGTTTTGTTATTATAGAGCCATTCAAAAAGTTTCACGATAAAGTACATTCACAAGAGTCAGCTTGAGTAACATGGGCTAAACTTCCTATAAAGATTTCTTGCTGTCAGAAGTTTAAAATGTGACTTTTTCGAACACTGTCAAATTTTAATACGTAAAACTATTTACAAGAAATAAGGTATGATCCTGGTTAAGCAAAAAAAACTTGTTTTTCCAAATAATTTGTGACAATAGTCTGAACTAATAGTTTTTCAGGAAAAAATAAATGTTATTGCAAGCAGTAGATAAAATTTATGATTTCAATGAAGATGGCCAAGCATTTACAGGTAATATCTTTTATAGTTCTTTGAATCAATGTTTTAGATTAACTAACTTGATATCTTTTTACAGATCAGTATAGCTATAGGCTAAAAATAATTTTAGCTCGTAATAGCCCCACGATGATGGAAAAATCTTTGACTAAAATATTTTGTGTGTAGTGTTGTATTGCGCTTTACATTTCTTTTTGTATTATGATTTTAAATTAAAACTTTCTAATGATTTATGACATTGAATATATATATATATATATATATATATATATATATATATATATATATATATATATAAGGTTTGAAAACGTAGAATAATTAAGTGTTTAGAGTGCAGAAACTCAGTGCATTCTTTTAATGCAAGTTCATGAATCTTTCATAACTCATTATAAAAAGACTTAACTCGTAAGGATAGAGAGCACCTTTAGAAAGGGTTGCTACATGAACCCCCGCTGAGTATAGCTCCTTTGTGTTACTGTGGATGCTAGCCACACCACCATATTTAATGTCTGACTGTTAAACTGTGCAATATATATGAATATATATATATATATATATATATATATATATATATATATATATATATATATATATATATATATATATATATATATATATATATATATATATATATATATATATATATATATATAATATATATATATATATATATATATATATATATATGTATATATATATATATATATATATATATATATATATATATATATATATATATATATATATATATATATATATATATATATATATATATATATATATATATATATATATATATATATATATATATATATATATATATATATATATATATATGCATTGCTAATTTAACCCATCAGAAAGATGAGGGAATCTGTATTTTCTTGGTGCAGTGTTAAGTAATGTGGTCGAGGAAATAAGGAATATAATCTTGAAAAAGAATTAGACATTTATGTAGGAAGTCTTCCCAAAGGCTTCTGGAGGTGATAAATCCGTACATGAAAAGTTATAGCTGTGTCATCCAGAAAATCAGGGTTTTATTGGTTAGTCTTGTGAAATTGCAGGAAGTAAATTATATAAGAAGGGCTGAAGTCAGCATGAATTAATTTTGGTGTTTTCGTACTAGCTAACGCGAAAGAAATAAAAGAATAAAAAATATGCTAAGAAACAGAATACGGTTAAGATGAAATAAATAGTTGTCTTATAGGTTTTCGATTATAGGACAGAATAGCGTGGAAATTATTTTAAGATACACTTAAAACTTCGTTGGTTAGTTTTTAGGTTAATAATATCATTACTCTCTACACACACATACATACATACTGTTATTAAAAAAACAATAGGAGTAGTTATTAACTAAAACTTGAAATTAATAAAAGATTAGGAGATATGGATTGGTGAAGAAGAATTTCTGTACGTGAGCTAAAGATCACATTGTGTGTTTATCAAACTGTGTGTTGCTACAATTTTATGTTTAACTTATATCATCATTATGTCACTTAAGTATCTATAAAATTTAAAAATTGGGGAAAATTTATTAAATTTCTTTATAGTAAGTTGAATGAAATGAAAAGTTTAATAAACGGCTTTTCATAAATTAAATTCATTACCAATATTCTGATTAAATTCATTACCAATTTCAATTTTCTATAAAATTGAAAAAAAAAACTGTGGGCGATTTATCAAATTTCATTTTAGTAAGTTGAATGAAACGAGAAGAATAATAAACGACTTTTGATAAATTGAATTCATTACCAATGTTCTGATTAAATTCATTACCAATTTCAATTTTCTATAAAATTGAAAAAAAAACAACTGTGGGCGATTTATCAAATTTCTTTTTAGTAAGTTGAATAAAACGACAAGAATAATAAACGACTTTTTCATATTCGAATTCATTACCAATATTCTGATTAAATTCATTACCAATTTCAATTTTCTATAAAATTGAAAAACTGTGGGCGATTTATCAAATTTCATTTTAGTAATTTGAATAAAACGACAAGAATAATAAACGACTTTTTATACATCGAATTCATTACCAATATTCTGATTAAATTCATTACCAATTTCAATTTTCTATAAAATTGAAAAAAAAACAACTGTGGGCGATTTATCAAATTTCTTTTTAGTAAGTTGAATAAAACGACAAGAATAATAATACACTTTTCATAAATTGAATTCATTTCCAATGTTCTGATTGAATTAATTACCAATTTCAACTTTCTTTAAAATCTTGAAAAAACTGTGGGTGATTTATTAAATTTCTTTTTAGTAAGTTGAATAAAACGACAAGAATAATAAACGACTTTTCATAAATTAAATTCATTACCAATGTTTTGATTGAATTCATTACGAATTTCAATTTTCTATAAAACTGAAAATTTGTGGGCGTTTTATCAAATTTCTTTTTAGTAATTTGAATAAAACGACAAGAATAATAAACGACTTTTTATACATCGAATTCATTACCAATATTCTGATTAAATTCATTACCAATTTCAATTTTCTATAAAATTGAAAAAAAAAACTGTGGGCGATTTATCAAATTTCATTTTAGTAAGTTGAATGAAACGAGAAGAATAATACATGACTTTTCATACCTCGAATTCATTACCAATGTTCTGATTAAATTCATTACCAATTTCAATTTTCTATAAAATTGAAAACCTGTGGGCGTTTTATCTAATTTCTTTTTAGTAATTTGAATAAAACGACAAGAATAATAAACGACTTTTTATACATCGAATTCATTACCAATATTCTGATTAAATTCATTACCAATTTCAATTTTCTATAAAATTGAAAAAAAAAACTGTGGGCGATTTATCAAATTTCATTTTAGTAAGTTGAATGAAACGAGAAGAATAATAAACGACTTTTGATAAATTGAATTAATTACCAATGTTTTGATTTAATCCATTACGAATTTCAATTTTCTATAAAATAGAAAAATAACTGTGGGGGATTCATTAAATTTCTTTTATTAAGTTGAATGAAACGAGAAGAATAATACATGACTTTTCATAAATTCAATTCATTACCATTCGCATCCTTTATCTTCATTATCACTATTTTTATAGTAGCACTTTTTCAATACACCTCAGTAGTTTAAAGTGGCTAATTTACTACCTTACAGCAAATAGGTGTTTTAAAAACAGAAATTGAATATTTTCTTACTTCAGATAAATTTATACGTTGCATAGTGACATAATCCGGGCATTGCTGTCTGATAGAAACATGTTCAACTGGTATCACTGGTAATTATGATTCACATATTAAGCAGATATAAATATAAACAAAGTTTTCTTGACCTTTATATTAAATTCTTTCCTTATTACCTGAAATATAAGAAAATAATGCACGATATGTATTTATACAGTAATGAATCATTTATCACAGCAAATACTGAAGAAACGGAACTGAATTTGTTAACCCAGGTATCGAAATATATATTGAATAGAATTTGCAAATTCGTCTAAGCGCATTTGATTAAGTAACTACATAAAAATATTCTCTTTATGTTTTAAATACAATACAAGGGAATTAACAACTATTCTGTATTAAAGCAACTATAACATTCGGAATGTTCAAATATGATTTAATGCGGTACTACTGAATACATCAATGAAGTGCTATGCATCAAACATATGGGAATTATGCGTTGTTAATATTGGAACTGCATGAAGATTTACTAGAGAGACTTGAATAATATCATCCCTTCAGGGTGTATGTAGCCGATTACTCTGCAATAAAGGATAAATTAGGTGGTTGCATGGGACACTGATCGTCTAAGTAACGCTCTTTAGTAATATCATTTTATAAACTTAGTTAATGTGATTAGTTTATAATTCCATTTCAATAAGAATCTTGCTATGAAAAGGTTTTCTTTTATTTATAAATACTGTAGTTAATCAGCCATGAATAAACTAAGGAATAGGAATTAAATAGCATTCTAGATACATCTATAGCATTATTATAAACAGTCCTTTAGATAGAGGTGAATTACGTCCGACAACAACTTTGCTGCAGTAAAAAAAATAAATAAAAATTCTATGTTGGGAATTATAATTTTCAAAATAAATTACACTATTAACTCAATGTTTACACTAATACAATTTTCCTAATACACTCAAGAGCCAAAACATTATAACAACCCCTACATTTGGCAATGAACTCACCTGGATAACGTGGAAAGCACGCGATCAGATGGAAATTGTATTTAACTGTTGCTGGAGAGTCTGAAGAATCATTCTTTCACTTACTTCTGTGTGTGACGGGAAAGCTGCGGATCTCAGTGATTTTGATAGAGGGCAGATTGTAATGGCTCGAAGGCTCCAAACAAGTATTTCCGAAACTGCACGACTCGTGGGTTGTTCGTGATCTATAGTTGTTAGTTCTTATGCAAAGCAGATGAATGTCAGTGAAACCAGCAGTAGAATAGTAGCAAGGTCTAAGTAGAATAGTATCGGAGCACACTGATGAGCGAACACTGTTGGATATGGGGCTACGCAGCAAAGTCCCACTCGTATGCCTTTGCTGACCAAGCGTCATCGCCAACTGCGCCTACGTTGGGCCCGGGAACATCGGGACTGGTCCACAGATCAGTGGGGGAGATTTGACTGGTCAGATGAATTACGGTTTGTCATTCATCACTCCGATGGCCGTGTCAGGGTACGTCATCTTCCAGGCGAACAGTTGTTCCCTCACAGTACAGTAAGTCATACACAGGCCAGTGGTGGCAGTATTATGCTTTGGGGGACGTTGTCTTGGGTATCTCTAGGACCCGTGGTTGTGGTAGAGCAGACCATGAATGCTACAGGGTATCAGAACATCATTGCGGACCAGTTGCACCTTTACATGGCCTTTGTATTTGCAACTGGAAATGGAATGTTCCAACAGGACAACGCCCTGTGTCACAAGGCTAAAATTGTGTTGGAGTGGTTCTTGGAACATGATGCTGAATAAAAGCAATAAAAGTACATAATTATAGTAAATATGGATACTTATAAATTTTTCATTAATACCATAGTTATTATAATGGTTTGAATAAATTAATGCAATATATAACATAAAAAAATAATGTTATTAGTACATAAAAATATACATTTTATTAGTGCATATTGTGATGAATCAGCATGACACATTCAAGGTAAAGAAAAGGTGAATCAATGCAATAGGAACAACATGTCAGCACTTTTTTTAGTCAAATTCTTTTTTCTAGTCCTTCCTAGCTGCTTTGAATGCTTAAGAATGAAAGTAATTCATTAGAAATGGATGCACGATTGCTTGAAGAAAAGGACAATCGTAGCAATTGCCTACCGCGCCGTTGGAATCACTGGTGACCCCCACCACGAAAACTGCTTCAAGCATGACTTTATAATTCATTTTATTTGCTTCAAATAATATTTAGGTATATGCATCACATAATGAAATGTTTACGTCTGCGCCTTGGGGAAATTATCGAAAATGCGTTTGGCAGTTAACGTGTTAATTAAAAAGTTGCAGATGCCGTGAGTGTTAAACACACAGTAAAATGCAAAATAACTAAAAGTAAGCATTTGTCGAAATAATAATTTCGAAACTTTATTTATAAAGGTAAAATTTAATAAAAATCTGTTCGTGATATATAAAATCTTTAATTCATAACATAAAAAATAGTTCTAAGGCTTTCAATCGAACAATTGAAGTAAGGCGAATTTTTTTTTTAAAGTTCTCCGCACAAGTTTTGTAAGAGGATATTTACACAGCTGATAATGATATTTCAATTTAACAATTTTCACCGTGGATTATAAAAGTTCATACCAATAAGTAATATTAATCACTCAAATAAAAGAGTGTACCGAAGTACTTTCCACGATGGTCAGCACGAAATTTTCTAGAAGAATTTAGGACTTCGATTGTTGACCTAGAGTTTAGGGACCCCTGCAGAGAAGGCATAGATCACGGAATGGCAGCGTAACAGTCAATAGCTTAATGTCACAGAGATGTAACCGTGAGTTATGGGGCAGGGGCTAAAAATAATGTCAGCTTTCACAAAAGGGGCTATTTTAATGAGCCCACCTGCACTCCCGATTTGGGTGCAGATGTGGGAAAATTTCACCAAACAAGCGATTGGCAAAGAAGAAAAAGGGGCGTTAAAACCGAGGTGAGGAGTTGGGAAAGAGAGTTAAGAAAAAAGAGTTGAGGTCGGGATTCAAGAGGAGCTGGACATCGAAATCCCAAGCCCGGTTCGTCTGCACCGCCATCCCGTGCGCCAGGACCGACACTCCGCATGAAGAAAGCCCTTGCCTGATCCCCTGTACTGACTGGAGGACCGACACACCGCGTGAGGAAAGCACCTGCCTGCTCCCCTGTGCCTGTACTGGAGGTAAAACAGATTCATAACAATCATTTGGGCCTCTGTTAGTAATTCAACACTGTGATTACGAAATAACACATAGCTAAAGAAAATTATAATAATTATGGTGTAAATATGAATATAAGACATAAATAATTGCTGGTCATGTTATATGATAAACAAGGATATCAATTTGTAAATAGTGTACAGAATAAAGGTCTTAATCGCAATATAAGCTATCATATTTTTACTATGTTTCCCTTTTGTAAACGAACACCGATGTTAAGGTTGTAAGTACATTACAACAGAGAGAAAGTATCATTTTTAAGAATGGATATTTATATTCTAATTAGAATGCATAAAACTCAATTATTGAAGTCTGTCTCTGCTGCTTTTGCACCACTTCTTCCGTAAATAAGTTTAGTTAGTAAAACAGCTTCTGTAATTTTTAATTATTTTAGTTAATTTCAAATATTTGCAATAAGTTTTCTAAAAAATCAACTGACCTTAAATATTTTACTATTGCTACCTATTCCTTAAGCCTAATAGGGATTCGATATCATGGCAACTACTTTAAGAGTGCATAGAGTTGCCTAACAAGCATCTATAGTTTAAACAAATTTGAATAAATGAATTTATAAATGAAACAAATAAATTTAAATAAACTTTTATACACATGGGTACAGATGCATTATAGACGCCGTCTTTTTTTTTTTTGTCGCCAAATTTGGCTATTTTACGGGGCGATGAGTGGGTTGGTGTGTTTGTCCTGATATTGCTGGAGGGGTATGGCAGCTCTAAAGTGGTCTTGCACCCCACTGGTGTACGTGATTTCTGACGTCAGTACCCGACACTATTACAGAAATTTGTACCATAGCTGTTCTTTTGGTTTACGGTCGACTAAGTGAGGTTGTATCTTTTCTATTCATGTCATTTTCTGGGATTTAGTAAACAATTTGTTTTGTTCTTATCATTATCTGGGTGTAGTTATTTCGGTTCTTATTTCTTATTTTACTATTTTTGAAATTGATAAAAAGTATCAGGATATTTTAAATCAAACAAGATGTTTTGGTTTGGAACATTTTTGTGTTGTTCTTATTTTCTGGGATTTAGTTAATTTAGTTATGACGAGTGTATTTATTTCGGTTCTTACTATTTTTGAATTTGTTAAAAAGTATCAGGATATTCTAAATCAAACAAGATGTTTAGGTTTGGAACATTTTTGCTTTGTTCTTATATTTTAGGATTTAGTTAATTTAGTTATGATGGTTGAAGGTATTTGATTCTTATTTGTGAAATTGTAAAAAAAAATCAGGATATTCTTAGGTTTGAGGTGGGTTTTGCATTTCATTCTAAACTCCAAGTGTGTGGGAACAAAGGTATTCCGAATCTGAGGTTTTTTTTATTTGGTAAAAAAAGAATTATTTAAAGTTTTTTTTAAGGGAGGTAGGAGTATTGAAGAAAGTGGCTCTACTCTTTCCAATTTTCATCTCTTATTAAATTTATTTTGCATTTCTTTTATTACAAGGGGGGTGATCACCCCCCTCACATGTTAGATTTTTTATAATATTAGTGCTTATAAAAATGATATATATTGTGTTTATTCTGTTGATATATATCATAAATATTAGTAACGTTATTTATTTTTTAAATAACGTAAAAAATGATAATTGTTATGCTAATTTTATTTTAATAATGCTTTAAATTTGTTAATTTGTTTTTTTCTTTTAAAGATTAGTTTTGTTAATGGTGTGTTTCAAATATGCCATGTGACCGCAGCCATGTTTATTTTTTTTTTTCGTAAACTTTCAAAAAACGTGTACTGCCTCTATGTTTTATTACTTGGCGATTTTTCAAAACACGCGTTTTTCTTTTGGTCGCCAAAAAAAAACATGGCGGACGGGACCGGCGTCCGTAACGCATCTGTTTCTGTACATGTATTTATGAGGAAATTTGAACGATATTAAATAATTTTATTTCTAATATTTTATTGGTTTTCTAAAAAACCAAGAAACTTAAAATATTTTATAATCATTTTCCATTTTTTCAGATCTAATAGTGATTGAATAACCTAGCAGTTACATTAGTGTATAGCAGAAGGAGTTGACTAATAGGAAGCTGTAAATCAAATTAATAAACACACATATTTATAACTGACTTGGAGCGATGCGTAACATCAATCTTGAGAGGGAAATATCAGTTCGTTTAAGTACTACGCTAAAAATAATAACCCTGTTAGTCTCTGAACTTCCGCATTTATATAACTTCATCAAAGAATTTCCTAATGTTTTCCTTAGCACTTAACTTCGCCACTCAATCACTTGCGGAATTCCACTTTAAGTGCTCGCCACTGTGGTATGCTGAAAACATCTGACAAATCACCAGCAGATTTTGACGACGCATGCTTAAAATTAATTTCGCAGCGCGCGTGTCATAAAATGTTTCAAATATTTGAAATTTTCATTTTTATCTTGCCGAGGTTGAAAGGTTACTGGGACGCTTCTAAATATTCTCCATAATGAAGCGGTTGCACCTTGGAGGTAAAAATGAAAAATTGCAATTATGTAAACAGTTTAAACCGCGAACGGGTTTTAAGGTGAGCTGTAAATTGAGATTTTCTGTTACGGCTTGAAGGCAAGAAAATATTAAAGGGTAAAATATCTTTTTAGCTTTGAGTGATAATTTTGTTGTTGTATAAGTGACTTTTATGTATTAAAATAACAAAGATAAAACAATCTTAATTATCAAAAGAAAACTCTTTGTAATTAAGGTAACGATTTAGTGAGAACAAAAGAAACATGATGATATCTGTGAAATATGGCTGTACATAAATGGGAAGATTTAGAAAGAAAATTGTTAGTTTAACTTTACTAATTAAAGATTCTTTTTTAAGGGGATGCAGCATATTTTCAGAATATTCTTTATAAGAGATTTTATTGTATTCTTCATACAAAAAATGCTTTGCTCTTTTTAGAATAAATTAAAAAAAAATATTTTCTAATAATGATCTACCTCGAAAAAACAATAATCTTCTAAATCTTCACATAAATGTGACGATTTAGAAAGAAAACTTTTAACTTAACTTTAATTGAAGAATTTTTTTTTCTATTAAGGGGACGTAGGATATTTCCAGAATATTCTTTATAAGAGATTTTATTTTATTCCTCATAAGAAAATCATTTTGCTCTTTTTAGATTATATTTTTTTATGATTTTTTCTAATAATGATCTACCTCTAAAAACAATACTTAGTTTTTTTTTCATGTAGAATATTTTTCAAATTAAGAAAGAAATTATACACTTAATAGAAACGTATAAAATTCAGTTACTCTAAAGATATCTTTTAATAAATATATATTAGAAATCAGATTTTTATACCAAATTGTAGTAAATTATATGCGTTAGACTGTGGACTTAAAACCTTAAAAGAACCTGACATTTTAAAATTAAAAATAATTAACAACTGTTAAGAAACTGAAAAAATTAGTTTTTATAATTATATAAATTTAAATATATTGCTTGCATTAAGGTATTATAAGTTCATAGAAGAAAATTAATTAGATTTTACTTCATAAAAAAAATTAATTTGTAATTTACAAATGTCAAAAGTTATTCTGTAGGTAAATGAATTTCTACTTTTTTACCTTGCTGTACATACTTTATAATATTTTAAAAAATATACTGATTCTTATATCAAAATGATATTATATACTAATTAGCAACATATAATATTCAGTCACTCTAAAGACATGTTTTAATAAATGCATATTAGAAATCAAATTTTTATATTAAATTATAATAAATTATCTGCGTTAGTATGTGAACTTAAAACATTAACAGAATCTGACATTTTAAAGTTAAAAATAATTAACAACTGTTAAGAAACTGAAAAAAATTAGTTTTTATAATTATATAAATTTATATACATTACTTGCATTAAGCTATTATAAGTTCACATTAATTAGCTTTTACTTCATATACAAAAATTAATTTGTAATTTACAAATGTCAAAAGTTATTTTGTAGGTAAGTCTATTCCTACTTTTTACACTTGGTGTACATACTTTATAATATTTTAAAACATATACTTCTTCTTATATCAAAAGGACATTATACACTAATTAGCAACATATAAAATTCAGTCACTCGAAAGATATCTTTTAATAAATGCATATTAGAAATCAAATTTTTATATTAAATTATAATAAATTATCTGCGTTAGTATGTGAACTTAAAACATTAACAGAATCTGACATTTTAAAATTAAAAATAATTAACAACCGTTAAGAAACTGAGAAGAAATTAGTTTTTATAATTATATAAGCTTAAATATATTGCTTTCTTTAAGATATTATAAGTTCACAGAAGAAAAACTTAACTATCTTTTACTTAAAGTAAAAAAATTAATTTATAATTTATTAATGACAAAAATTATTTTGCAGGTCAGTGTATTTTTCCTTTTTTCACTTGGTGTACATATTTTATAATATTTAAAAATATATATACTGTTTCTTATATCAAAATGGCATTATACACTAATTAGCAACATATAAAATTCAGTTACTCTAAAGATGTCTTTTAATAAATGTATATTACTAATTAAATTTTTATATTAAGTTATAATACATTATCTGCGTTAGTATGTTAACTTAAAATCTGATATTTTAAAATTAAAAATAATTAACAACTGTTAAGAAACTGAAAAAAATTAGTTTCTATAATTATATAAATTTATATACATTACTTACCTTAAGATATTATAAGTTCACATTAATTAGCTTTTACTTCATATACAAATATTAATTTGTAATTTACAAATGTCAAAAGTTATTTTGTAGGTAAGTGTATTTCTACTTTTTTCACTTGGTGTACATACTTTATAATATTTTAAAAATATACTGCTTCTTATATCAAAATGAAATAAAATGCTCTATAATGTAAAGTACAAATATGAAATATTTTGTTTTAAATTTTTTGCTCGCATACAAGCTAAAAAATTAAAGTACTTCAAGTTATCAAAAGATTATTAAAATATTTTTATAAAAATAAGTAGAAATAATCATTATGATTCATTTAACATTGTCCAAAAAATATGAATTAAAATATTGAGCTGTTTCTTTAATAATATCTATGACATTTGAATAATTAAGCTGTTTAAAGAAACATTGTTTATTTATCAAATTATAAACTCTCTAAACAGAAAGTGTATGTGATTCAATTAACCACTTTAAAGTTTACTTTATTTAATTATTTTTCGACAATGCACAAAGGAAAATTAATTAAGAAAACCAGACAATCCTTTTAAACACGTTAACTATTAGTTTTCAAAGTAAAAGTCTTGATGGTTAGCACTTACAATTCTTATAATGCTGTTTAATTACAGAAACAAGATACTGGCTTTGATAGAGAGTAAATAAATGCTTATTATAGTTTGCAATCTTCAATAGAAGTATAAAATGAACATTGGTTCATTTAGAACAAAAGAAATATTTCGTTTTTATTTCATAATTGTAGGTGAAAATGAAATTCAAAATTAACAGTTTTTTTTAATTAACTGAATTGATAATTTATGACTAAAACTATGGAAGATAAAGCTCGAAACATTTTAAATGTATTTAAACTAGTTTTTTCATAATTGTAGGTGTAAATGAAATACAAAATTAACAATTTATTTAACTGAATTAATAATTTATGACTAAAACTATGGAACAAAAAGCTCGAAACATTTTTAATGTATTTAAATTGGTTTTTCATAATTGTAGGTGAAAATTAAATACAAAAAAAAACAAACAATTTATTTAACTGAATTTATGATTTATGACTAAAACTATGGAACATAAAGCTCGAAACATTTTAAATGTATTTAAATTGGTTTTTCATAATTGTAGGTGAAAATGAAATTCAAAATTAACAATTTATTTAATTAACTGATTTAGTCATAAATAACTGAATTAATGATTTATGACTATAACTAAGGAGCATAAAGCTCGAAATATTTTAAATGTATTTAAATTGGTTTTTCATAATTGTAGATGAAAATGAAATATTAAATTAACAATTTATTTAATTAACTGAATTAATGATTTATGACTATAACTATGGAACATAAAGCTCGAAACATTTTAAATGTATTTAAATTGGTTTTTCATAATTGTAGGTGAAAATTAAATACAAAATTAACAGTTTATTTAATTAACTGAATTTATGATTTATGACTAAAACTATTAAACATAAAGCTCGAAACATTTTAAATGTATTTAAATTGGTGTTTCATAATTGTATGTGAAAATGAAGTACAAAATACAAAATTAATAATTTATTTAATTAACTGAATTAATGATTTATGACTATAACTATGGAAGATAAAGCTCGAAATATTTTAAATGTATCTAAATTGTTTTAATAAAATGTCATTTATAAAATTTGTTAATAAATAAATCTTAATTTATAACAAGATTTATTAATGTAAAATAGTTTTAATATGTTGTATAATGAGGTTTTACTGACAATACAATTTTAATTTGTTATTTATACAGATTATTAATTGAGATATCTTAATAATGTTGTAACAGGATTAAGTACTATAATAAGTCAAATAGATGATTGAAAAATATAAATAATTCAATTTAAAGAAATTCAAATCCTATTAAGAAATCGAAACTCAACCGTTGTTCGGGTTGCTATTAAGTTGAGTTGTGTCGAATTTTTTATATAAGGTTCATTTTTTCGCCCTCTTATCTTTTAATAAACGAAAAACCCTTTATCAATATATTTTATAAATTTAGTTTATAAAATTTATTAATAAATACTTCTTAGGTAGTAAAATGTTTTACTAACACATTGAATATTATTAAACAAAATTTTACTTACATAACAACTTTAATTTATCGTTTATATAGATTGAGATATATCAATGATGCTTAAACACGATTAAGAACGATAAAATGCCATATCAACGATTGACAAATAAAAATATATAAAGTTCATGGAATGCAAATCCTATTAATATTTGATTTAAACGAAAACGTCCTAGGGAACTAAATCCGAGTATCTATCAAGGTCAACTTTAGCTCTCTGATGTATAAAATTTCTACTTCTAGTATCGTCTGTCATTTATTAAACTTTTGTTATCAAAGAAAATACTTACTAGAACACTGAAGATTCCAAGGACTAGAAACTAGCAGAAACTTAAATAAAAGGACTGAGTAACCTTGTGAATAAGAACAAAAATTTTAATGCGTGGTAAAGATTACGATAGTTTCAATTTCTTAACTCTTTTTAATTTTTTTAAAAATTTTACAATGTCTTATAACCTTAAAGTTTACAGAATAAAACAGATATAGTGCTTCAACGGTTTTCAAAATTTTAGTTTCTACTGTAAGTCTTTCAAAAGATATTTCGCAGGTAAGTTCAGTTTTATATTTTTTATTTGATATACAGTTAATAAGCTGTTTTAAAAATTATACTACTTGAATATATAATATTTTTAAAGATAGAACATCATTAAACATCTATTAAGAAATTTGTTTTGAAATAAACATAGTATTTTATTTTATGATGAATCTAAAAGCGATATTTTTGTTTAAAACCGTCGATTTTAGTTTAATAAGCATGAATTAGTTCCTATTATTCAATGCCAATTGATTCGATAGTTTCAATTTTATATGAATTTTTATGACTGATACTACTATACAATTATTATTAATGAAGCATTTATGAAATGGAATGACACATTACTCCAATTACCAGGAATTATATAAAAACGTTACACATTTATATCTAGAACAAGTGTATTGTATTTAAAAATTTATATTTATGATTTTATGTCACTCGAAAATTCTCCATATGCCACTCAATGTGTAATACGGAGTTTGTATGTTTTGAATTTAGTTGCTAATTAGGAAATACAAGTTAGTACAATATTTTAGCTACAAAGTCTTCTCAAGTATTGCATATTTTATTCTTCAAAAGTGTGGTTCTAATTACACCGATGAATTAAAAATACATACTCTGACAATAATCAAGCTATCTTATGTTTTATATTTTAATAAGGTAAACGTGACAATTAGATTTCTCAAGGAATTATAATTTTGACACGTGTAAGAAGCACGATTGTACATTTTACTTACGTAACCAATAAATTTAGTTCTCAGATCAATTCATTTATGTCTTGTCTATATACCAAACAGTAAATTGTTATAATTGCACCATTTCACTCTTTGGTTCATTACAGAAATAGATATGTCAACTTTCTTATCTTGCATTATCTGAAAAGTGATGGTATTCTAAAGATTTGAATATTAAACAGTGTTTATAAACTCTTTGTTTGTCACAAATCTGAAGTTTTTACTACTGTAATTTCATGCATACAATCAGAATGAAAATTTTTAATTTTGGTATGACAGCTTCGATGTACTATTAAAGCAGCAAACTGCTTGCTCCATTTTAATTAAGCAATAATTAGATTTTTCTCATTCCTATATTAATTTATATGTATTTCTACTAGTCATTTTCAAGAATATTCATTTGCAACTATTTTAAAATTGCAAAGTTATTATTGATAATTAGTATAAATAATTTTATGAAGCTAGATTATTTTGTTATGAAGCAAAAGATTTAGACATTCTAGTAATTAAGGCGAATATAGACTTTTAGCTTTAAAATTTATGTAGAATGTCATTAGAATAGATTTATGTAAAATAGGGTAAATTAGAAGGTAAAATATTATTTTTTGAGCTACTAAATATTAATTTTCTGATAATTAGCCTTTTTGGAAATATACTATGCGCATTCCTTTTGAATACAGTATGCCAGTTTTTGTTAAATATCATTAAAAGAATAGAATGAAATTTAATAGTTAGCATTGGGCCTTCAACGGAAATATAAATAGGAAATATGTAGTAATTTTGAAAACCTTGATTTTTATCTCAAAAATGTGTATAATATTTAAGTTACCAATGAACAGATTTTGCGTTTTGAAACATTTTAATTTGAAATTTTTATTTTACATCATGTAAGGCAGAGGTGGGCAAATACTTATAATCTCGGGCCAAAATGAAATTTTCAAAATGTCACCCGGGCCGGCGGACTATAACGTGTAAGCTGTGCACACGCGAATGTTTTGGATGGAGTTTTTTTCCCTGGCCAAGAAATTGTTTTGACAAAAACACTATCATTTAAAAGCATTTGGACAGAGAAATTTGACAGTTAATAAAAGAAAATAATAATAATAAATTGTCTTACTTAGGTGTATATGCGAACAATTTGTGCCCAGTAAAATATGTCACGTAATTTTTAAAGAAATATGATCCATTATATTAAATTAATGGTCATTAAATAAATCAGTTAATGAAAGATTTTATTTTGATATTTATTTATATATTAAAAATACAAACTATTTTATTTTGATCATAGTTATTACATTTTTATATTTATATTACATTTTGTAAATATAATAGTGAATAGAATTATAAGAAGAGAAGACAAACATCAAACGTTAAAATAGAATAGTTTTAAACATGAAATCTGGAATGATCATTTGATATTATTTCTTCAAAATTTGCATCCAAATCACTTTTAGTAATCCTTAATACAGAGTGTAGATTTACGTCAGTAATTTGTGATGGATATTTATTTTTCATGTAAATAATTAACGAAAAAGTTCTTTCACAAATATATGTAGGACCAAATAACGAGAAATGACGAGTATGCGACTAGTGCTAAATGAAAATAAACAGTACGCGTGCTGCGATCTGTCGTCCCTCGAAGAGTGAGAGAAGTGTACGTTCAATTCTATGTAGTAAGCTGTCCACACACTTTTTGAGAGCAGTATGTTGCATACATTAAAGTAGGGATATCGTTACAGCTGTTCAAATTATAATACTCTTTATTATTTATATATTTTTCATAACTTATATGTACACTACGCATACAAATACTGTTGATTTCAACAAAATCGCATATAAGAGATTAAAAAAATTCATGCAGAATTTTTCAGCGGACCGGATAAAGTAAGCAAAAGGGCCGGATCCGGACCGCGATCCGGCTTTTGCCCACCTTTGATGTAAGGTAACAATCTATAAATTTCGATGGGATACGAAAGAAAGAATTTAGAGAATAACAGAACTTAGTATTCATAAACTACAATAATTTTGGTTAGGCAAAATATTTAATATTAGTATTAATAATTATTATACTACATTCTGGGGTAATAATTATATGTTACATGCTGTGGTAATAATTATTTTAAGATGGAAAAAATTAAATTTATTTTTAGTTTTACATTTAGTTACATTAAACATTTCAATGAGAAAGAAATATGAAATTGTAAGTCATCCTGAAAAAAATCCAGTGCCTTCTTTAAGTTAAGGTAGCAACTAAACCAAGTCAATTTTTAATATTTTATGTTACTAGAAAGCATAATACAAAAAGTATGGGGTATAAGCTACTACATTGGAGATGAGATATGTCACAGACACTTCCACGTTATACTGTAATCAGGTGTCGACAGAGATGGGAATTTGTTATAGTACTTTTCTATTTCTGGCGACTTTTGATGTCATTATGACGTAAAATGTTAACACCTTTCATATAGTTTAGTTTCGAATTATTTGTATAATATTTTTCCGGCTAAAAACTACTTGAAGTACCATGTATATTATTTTGCTTATTGAATTGCATGACGAAATGATCGGTTAACCGAATAAATTTTCTAATGGTGTATATATTATTAAGGGTGCTAACATATTGCAGTTGCGATGTATTATACGAACTGCGTCATAATAAACTTCTAGTCTCATTATGAAGCGGAAATTTCCTGTAACATATGTACTATGGTAGAACTTAAAATTACCACTTACTTCATAATTATGAAGTACCATGCATATTATTTTGTTTATATGATTGCGTGACGAAATGGTATGTTAACTTAGTAAATTTTCTAATAATGTATCAATTTCTAATATATCGAGTGTGCTAACATATTGCAGTCGAGGTACATCATACGAGCCTCGTCATAATAACGACTTCTACTCTCATTATGATGTAGAAATTGTCTGTATATCTAAATATATCGGTATGTCTAACATATATCTCGATTTCAGTATGGTGGAACTTGAAATTACCATGTACTTCATGTTTCTGAAGTACCATGCATATTACTTTGTTTTTTGAATATCTTAACGAAATGATCGGTTAACTGAATAAATTTTCTAATAATATATTTATCAATTAGGCTAACATACTGCAGTAGCGATGTATCACACGAGCTGCGTCATAATGACGACTTCTAGTCTCATTATGACGCGGAAATTGCCTGTAACATATATTGATTGCAGTATGGTAGAACTTCAAACTACCATGTTCTTGAATTTTCTGAAGTATCATGTATATTATTTTGTTTATTTAATTGCGTGACGAAATGATCGGTTAAGTAAATTTTCCAATAATGTATATAAAAGGGTGCTAACATATTGCAGTCGCGATGAATCATTCGAGCTGCGTCATAATGGCGAATTCTAGTCTTATTATGACGCGGAAATTGCCTGTAACATATCACGATTGCAGTATAGTAGAATTTCAAACTACCATGTACTTGAAATTTTGAAGTACAATGCATATTATTTTGTTTATTGAATTGCGTGACGAAATGATCGGTTAACTAAATAAATTTTCTAATAATGTATATATCAAGAATATTAACATATTTCAGTCGAGACAGATCTTACGAGCCTCCTCATAATGACGACTTTTAGTCTCATTATGACGCTGAAATTGTCTGTAATATATATCGACTGTAGTATGGTAGGACTTCAAATTATTTAATTGCTAACCAATGACACTGAGATATAAAAATAAAAATCTTAACTGATTTCTAAAAATCTTGATCACAACCATCCTCACAGTTGCTGTAACCTAGCAGTTCCAGGAACATTTCTTTGGAAGGGTAAACGACTTTAAGAATCTTTTATTTTTATTTTTGAATTTGAAACATTATTTAAACATACAAATGAGGATTCACGAGAAAACAAACAAATTAGTAATACCTATAATAATATAAAATCTCAGTAACACAAATTCTTTAAAGTTATAAACCTCTGTTTATCCCCAGGAGAAAAACAGAGAAGATATCTCTAGGAAAATACTAATTTTACTGTTATTTCAAAGACGTGATTTGTTTAAAAAGTATGAAAGTTTTATGCCTTTATGAGCTTTCTGCAATAGGTTTTCCATTAATAACCGCAAAAAAGATATTTATGCTTTTGAAATATTGTATATCTGTTATTGTAACGTGGCAGCGCCATAAATATTTCTTTAGAGTAGAAACGACTTTAAGAACCTTGTATTTTTATTTTTGAATTTGAAGTATTATTTAAACATACAAATGAGCATTCACGGAAAACAAATAAATTATTAATACTTATAATATTACAAAATCGCTGTATCGCAAATTCTTTAAAGTTACAGCCCTCTGTATATCAAATACATTTCCCCAGAAAAAAAGGAACAGAGAAGAAATCTCTAGAAAAATACTAATTTTAATGTTATTTCAAAGACGTGATTTGTTTAACAACGGATGGAACTTTTATGCCTCTATGAGCTTTCTGTAATAGGTTTTCCATTAATAAGTGCAAAAAATATATTTATGCCTTTGAAATATTGTATCTCGAATTCTCAAAAAAAAAAAAAAAATGTTTTTTTCCTTATCTGTGCTGATATTCATCCTGTGAATGGATTTTAGATGCATAAAATCCAACCTCTAAAAAATCAAAAGTTCATTCCGGATATACTAGCTTGATAAATGGCAGAAAAAAATACACTCAAAGTGATCGGATTTTTATGCCGTTTATTTTATTTTTCGCTCCATTTTCTCTGATAAATAGGAAAGCGTTTAAATATAAAGCGCAATAAACGGAAAATGTCGGCTCTTTGGTGAGGTAAAAGATTTCCGAGAGAGTGATTGAAAAACGAACGAAATTTTACTTCTTTGAACGTGGAAATTTTGAAAAGGATTAATCCATCATGAGAACACTTGGCCACACTTTACACCTTCAGCCTAACAATATTTACAGCTATTTTCAGATATCACAGAGGCATTTTCCTGAATAGTGTTAAGTGTTATTTTCAGTTTCGATTCTGAGATTAGGTGGAAAATACATGATTAGGCTATCATAACCAGAAATATTTGTTAAATCAATATGATCCTAATTCCTACTATGAAAAATTGTAAAGAGCAACTTCAGCCTAATAATATTTACAGCTATTTTCAGATATCACAAAGGAATTTTCCTGAATAGAGTGAAGTGTTATTTCCTGTTTCAATTCTGAGATTAGGTGGAAAATACATGATTAGGCTATCATAACCAGAAATATATGTTAAAGCAATATGACCTTTTTTGTACTATGAAAAAATGTGAAGAGCAACTTCAGCCTAACAATATTTACAGATATTTTCAAATATCACAGAGGTATTTTCCTCATTAGTGTGAAGTGTTATTTTCAGTTTCAATTCTGAGATTAGGTAGATGATACATGATTAGACTATCATATCCAGAAATATTTGTTAAAGCAATATGATGCTTTTTCCTACTATGAAAAAATGTGAAGAGCAACTTCAGCCTAACAATATTTACAGATATTTTCAAATATCACAGAGGTATTTTCCTCATTAGTGTGAAGTGTTATTTTCAGTTTCAATTCTGAGATTAGGTAGATGATACATGATTAGACTATCATATCCAGAAATATTTGTTAAAGCAATATGATCCTTTTTCGTATTATGAAAAATTGTAAAGAGTTGTAAATCATTTTGAGTTGAGAGGTCGTCATTAAATTGGCTTATCAGTGAGTCTATTTAAAAAAATTCTGTTCTGTTTAAATTAAAAATTACAAACAAATATATTTAGTTTGGTTATTTGAAGTAATACATTTTTAAAAAACATAAAATATGTACAAACAGAAAACAGGGTAAATCAAATAATCTGCAAAATAGCTTTTGAAATTTGTAAATTAGAAACTAATTTTTATGTCAAAAAGACACTACTTTTCTGTCTTATTCTTTGAACCTCAATTATGTTAATCAAAGTGATATATTGGATTATATAGCATGAGAAATAATAAATTTTTAAAAAAATTACAAAAAGATTTTAAAGATTTTAATGCTTAAACTTCTTTTGGTTTTGAAATGAAATATGTAATTTAATTAGCAATAAAAATTCCTTTTCTAATATATATTTGAAAATTATATTGAGAGTAAATGAGTTAATATATTTTATTTTGGTGTATATTTTCTATGTCGTTTTCAAAAATAGAGCTCTCGAAACGACAAAACTAAAAAATTTATTAAAATCTAGATCTATATTAAAAAACTTGCAAAAATTCATTCTAAAAGGAACAAAAATTTTCGTTTTATAATGAACTGAAATAAGACTATTATAATGAAGATTTTAAGTAGAAAAATGCATTAAGCTCCATAATCATTTTAATCATATATATATATATATATATATATATATATATGTGTGTGTGTGTGTGTGTGTGTGTGTGTGTGTGCAATATATCAAACATATTTAACATTAATATTTCCTTAAATACCACCACTCTCCCATTCTGATTCCTTAAAATCTTTTTCCCAGCCTCTGAATGTCTTAAGCAGCGTTCTCGACTTAAAATTTCCCAACGCTTTCTATCCTATAGATGTAAATTCAACAAGTTTTCCAGCTGTCGGCAGCAAATGGCTTCGTGTTTTTCATGATCTTACACTTAAATTCGCTGAGTGTGTGGGAAAATTCTTTCTGTCTTCGCTCTTGGGTGCACCTCTGTTCGAGCAGAGTAATTTTTTTTGTCGTTCTCTTGTCTGTTTTTAACTAGTAAAGATGTCCGTTTTAGCAGCTCTGTAATAAAGCTTTAATTAGACTTGTGCAAGTGTCTTCAATGTGACTAGACTGCATCGTTCTTTATTACTGCGATTTAGGCTTCTCCTAGTAAAAAGAAAAGGGTTTCAACTTCAAATGTAATATTCCTGGATTACAGAAACACACACACACACACACACACACACACACATATATATATATATATATATATATATATATATATATATATATATATATATATATATATATATATATATATATATATATATATATATATATATATATATATATATATATATCTTATTGATAACATTTCGATCTTTTCGTTCTTAATTAAATTTATTTAATCCTGGTAGTCTAGTTTAAGTTAGTGTTTGAGTTTTGAACAATCTAGCAATTTTTATTAACTTAAAAGTAAGCAGTAACATTTGAAATGAAAACTATATATACGCTTTTGTTTTATTTATTTAATTTGTTTTTTACTTCAAGGGAGAGGGGTGAATAATTGTCCTGGGAGATTTAAGAGAAAATTAAGTGACACACATACACACATAGATATACAATGATATTTTTACCCCAAAAATTAACCAACGTATTTATACCTATCTTAAAATAATTTTCGAGTGATTTTATCCTTTTCTGACAAACTTGGTGATTAATTTTGTTCTTTCTATCGACTAAGAAATCTCGAAAATATTAAACTTCCTTGCTTTAAATAACTACGTCACTGACATCCACTCGTGACTAGCGATTGGGTAATCCTGATTGGTTGGTTTATACAACTATAGTTTGACACTTACGTGTGTTTCGTTTCAGAATTCCACAAGAGAAGTTGCTAGAAGAAATTCAGTTTCCTGTTATCCAAAAGTCTCTTTGCTTTTCATTTCGAGTACTTTTCTCGAACTACGACTGCATGGTATCCATGATGAATACTATTTCCTTTGTGATGGGATAAATTACCCATTATATACACTCGAGCCAAAACATTATGACCACCTCTACATTTTGCAATGAACTCGTCTGGATGACGTAGAAGGCAGGTGATCAGGTGGAACTGGTAATTTAACTGCTGTTGGAGAATTTGAAGAATCAATTTACTTCTCTGTGTTATCGGAAAAGCTGTGGATCTAGGAGATTTTGATAGAGGGGAGATTGTAATGGCTCGAAGGCTCGAAACAAGTATTTCCGAAACTGCACCACTCGTGGATTATTAGTACTTATGCGATCTACAGTTGTTAGTACTTATGCAAAGTGGATGAATGACGGTGAAAGCAGCAGTAGATGACATGGTGTTGGACGTCCACAGGCTATCAAAGAAAAAGTTCGTCGGAGACTGTCTCGCATCGTGAAGCAAAACCGGAGCCAGACAGTGGCTCAGCTGACAACCCAATACAATGCAGGAGCAAGTAGTATAGTATCGAAGCACACTGTTCAGAGATCACTATTGGATATGGCGCTGAGCAGCAAACGTCCCACTTGTGTGCCTTTACTGCCCAGGCGTCATCGCCAACTGCGACTACGTTGGGACCGTGAACATCATGACTGGTCTATGGATCAATGGGAGAGAGTTGCCTGGTTATATGAATCAAAGTTCGTTATTCATCACGCCCATGGCTGTGTCAGGATACGCCGTCTTCTACGGGAACAGTTGCTCCCTCAATGTACAGTAGGTCATACACAGATCGGTGGTGGCGGTATTACGATTTGGGAACGTTCTCTTGGGCATCTCTAGGACCCGTGGTAGTGGTATAGCAGACCATGAATGCTACAGGGTATATGAACATCATTGCGGACCAGTTGCACCCTTACATGGCCTCTGTTTTTCCATCTGGAAATGGAATGTTCTAACAGGACAACTCCCCATTTCACAAGGCTAAAATTGTGTTGGCGTGGTTCCAGGAACATGATGCTGAATTCCAGTTAATGTCATGGCCGCATAACTCACCGGATCTCAATCCGATAGAACATATTTGGGATGTCATGGGACAGCAGCTCAGAGTTCAAAGACCACCAATTCGCAATATCTCGGATTTGCGTAACCGTTGTTCAAACAACTAATAGAATCTGTCTCCGGCCATTTACCAAGGATTTGTGGCATCCATGCCAAGTCGGGTTGAAGCTGTGTTCTTAGACAAAAGTTTGCCAAACGTTACTGATAGGTCGTCATAATGTTTTGGCTCTTGAGTGTATATATACATACATACATACATATACATACATACATACATACATACACATATAAAGTGGATTTTTTCATTGAGATAAAAAAATTGATTGTTTTCACAAAAAACGTTATCGCAATTTATTTAGTTTGTGAAGGTAGAAGGGGTGGGACACAAACACTTTGAACACATAGACTGATTTTTTTAATTTTATACTCTATATAGAAAACAAGAGACATAAGTATACAATGATGACGATATAAATTCCTTTTCCTTTACATTATATTTTTATATCGATAGGCGATCGAATTTGGCGATTAAAGTTTGTTAGCAAATTTGGTATATCACTAAAAATGGTGTCTTGTCGAAATTCTATTCCTGGTCATTTTTACTTCGTTACACAATTTTCCTACCACATATGATCGTAATAATGCCGCTGTCATAAATATAACAGACAATTTTTTTAATTGTTAAAAATATAACACTAATTGTTTTTTTATAATAATTTCAGGTCTTTTTATTCATTTGGGTGTATGAAATTAATAACTTT
>CM063504.1:75224490-75226990 GCA_032207245.1 Pardosa pseudoannulata
AAATTTTAAAAGTGGTTTTTGGGGCTATGTGGATTTCAACATATTTTGCTTGGTTTGGTTGATTGATTTCGACTGCTATGGTCAACATTTTGCTACACGAAAGCGAATGAGATTTTGAAAAATAGTAGCAAAATATATTTTGTTTTAGAAAATAATTTTTTATATTAAATAAAAGTTGAATTTTTTTTTATTTTACGAAACCTAATTATAATAATATGAGCCATGTATTTTTTAAAGTTTGATAAATGTTAATTTATTTCAATTTTACTAATAGTCTTCTTTGTTATAAAGAAATAGATAATTTCTCAATAATTTTTATTTTGTATTATAAAAATTAATAGGTAACTATAAGTTATTACTTTTCATCATAAAAAATAAATCCTTATATTTAAAATATTGTGTTTGTAAAAAATATATTATATTAACATAAAATTTTACTTACTAATACAAATATTTGAAAAGTTACTTTACGGTGAATGAATTTAACTTCTTATATTTGGTGAATATTTTCTTTGTTTTTTTAAAATCACGAATCTTATTAAAAGCACAAAACTGAGCAACTTTTTCAAAGCTAGATTATTATAAAAAGGTTGTGAAAACAAATTTTAAAAGAAGTAGAAAATTTGGTTTTATGGTGATTAGAAAAATGTATATTATAATAAAGATAAAACTTCAAAGGTTACTATGTTCCAATAATCCATACCATACTTTAAATGTAAGAAAACATAATACTGTAATGGATCAGTTAATTAAAAAAAGCAGTTATAATTAAAACTTATAATAATAATTCTGCTTGGAATGCTCTATTTTATTAAAAACTTAAATTTCGTTTATTTAAACACTCACTTATAAATAATTACATTAATATTGGATTTAATTAAATTTGTTATCTAAACTACATTCTAGTCCGCTATAGGAAAAATAGATTTTATATAAAGTAATGGAATAATTTCTTTGTATTATACTGCAATTACTTTTTTTCTACCTAGTCAGACAAGGGTAAAAAAACGACGATTTCTTCGATTTTGTCAAATGCTTTTCGTACCTGTTTTTTATTACATCATCGTGGCATTGTGTGTGAATAAACTGCTCCATTTCAGCAAATAACTTGTTATTTTTAGTCATTATATTATATTATTATTAGCTTTGTAATATATATCGAATAAGTAGAATAAAATAAAAATAAATTTTCTTTGCACCTGTAACGTCGCAACCTACATACACCTCTGTGTTTGTGGGGGCTTAGTAAAAACAATTGCTTAAAGTCCTAGACTTTATTATCTAGACTATCTACAATATATAAAAGATATAAAACAACAGCGTTTGGGAGCGATTTCCATACTGAAATCTAGTCAACATATCATTTTCAAAAATTTTAATTTATCCCATTGTTTAAATCCCAACTTTCTTTTTAAATTTTGTAGCCATTTCATATAAGTTATAGGAACTAGGAAGAGCAAATTAAATAAAATAGTTTGCTATATTTAAATTACTTGTAGTTTTTTGATATGTGAGCTATATTCCCCCACACGAAAAAAATTAAATCATTGCCAATAGTTAAATAAATATTATTTAAAAGTTACAAATCAAACTACAGTGTGAGACTAGTTTGTACTACAGAATATTTTGCCCATAATTCATTCTGTTTTGCCACACATTCTTCCCATGAAGGTTCCTTAATGTTCATATATTTTTTGTCATGCTTTGACTTGTATGATATCGATGAAATGCTTTTTTGTAACTTATTGAATCCTTAAAATACTGAATTCGTAATTTATTGAATAATCTAAAAATGTGTTGAGCTGAAAGTCTTGATTAGGTATTGCACAGTTATGCTCACTCCCGCTGTCTTTTTCGCTCTCTGTCTCATCTATTTATCTAACTCTCTCTATATATAAGAATACACATGCACAAATGTCACAACAGGCATGATGCAGATGGAATTAAAGGAAAAGTTGAATAATTGAAGAAAAGAAATTAATTATATTATAAATTTTAAATATTTATCTCACCTACGCGAGAAATATACACATATGCCATTCTATTAAGTGAGAAATTTACACATTCTACAATTTATTACTCGAGTTGAAACATCTGGAAAAACACGAAGGAAATACTACACTTATAGAAATGTGAGTTTGAAAAAATATTTGGCATTATCTTCATGTTCTTTAGTGGTCATCGGGGATTTTTAAAGTTAATTAGACAATTTCTCATCCGTCAATTCGTTAACAATCGCCTTATGGATAAGTTTGGATGAATGGGAAAATGGGCATTGTGCCTCTCATAGAACACCGCAAATTGTTATCGAATTTCCTAATACCGTCACTTTAAAACTATGTTCATGTAAAGAATGATGGTTATCTGTCTTAATTCAACTTCCCTCCTTTGTCAATTTGATGACCAAATGCGTTGGGGAGTAGGAAATCATCGATCCATAGTGTAATAAGATTTCAAAAAATTTGTGCCTCAATCTCATTTCCTGCAACAGTCTTCCTGT
>CM063504.1:75229490-75239490 GCA_032207245.1 Pardosa pseudoannulata
TTGAAATGAACTCTATATTTTTAGCAACGTTTGAAACAACAAGCAAATGAAAATTTTCTATTAATCTATTTTACTAGTTCAGTATGTATTAAAAGTTTACACATTATTAACAATTTTGTCATTAATTTGGTGTACTGTAATCCTTTTCCCCTTTTACTTTTTTATCCTTTTTCGGATTTGATCTTATCAAGTTATTTTAAAAGAATGATAATTAGTCTTACGAATTAATAGTTTGGCCGTATTCACAATATTGTTTACATGGCACTGGTTTTCCCATTTGTTATAGTTAAAGAAACTAACCTTTTGCTAACAAGATAGTATTTTAAATGCAGAATACATAATCTTCCATTGCAAGTCTTTGAGCACGTAACTGTCTCTCACGCCTGATCTTATTTATGGCACGTTCACTACTATTTTACAGCAAGCAATGATTTACTGGATAAAAAAGCAAAAGTGATATGCTGCTATATATTGTATGGTTTCATAAAACAACCACATATGATGCTTTAAAGAAGAGTGAAGGAATGTGCATGAAGAAGTGCCCCCCTGTCACGTGCATGACCTTATTTACTATATGATATTAAATAAATTTTTAATTCTTGTACTGTTTTTGTACATTTTTTTCTCTTTTCCAAACAATCATTAGCCGAACGATGGCCGATTGGTTAGGGTGCTGGCCTTCGGTACCGGAGTTCATGGGTTCGAATCCCACAGTGGCATGGATGTTTTTATCCGTTCGGAATCGGCTTTAAGCTGTAGGTCCCGGTCTTATTAGCCCTCGTGTTGCAAAAAGTAGACCGTAGCACTCCAAAACCAAACCAAACCTAACAATAATTTGAATTGAGAAAGATAGAGAATGTGATATCTCACTACTTTGAATCTCATAATCAGTTAAAAATAGTAAAACATATACCTATTTTAAACAATATAAACCAATTAAAGACAAACTTTTGTAAATCAACAGCTTCGAATTGAAAGATATTTTCTTGAAATATTAAATACATCGTATGAAGCTTGGTCAAATTATTAAAAAAACTAAAATATAAAAATATAAATTTAGTGTTAAGAAGGTGTATTTTCTTGAAAAAAAAATAAAACTATCAATGTAAAAAAACAACTTTTAGAATATTTCCTTTTTGGATTAATAAATTATAAATTATGTGCAATAATTATGGAATAATTCTGTGCATTTAACAAAGTGATAGATATAGCTTTTATATGAAAACCAAATATTGTAAAATACTGTACACAAAAATTATCTTTATATAAAAGAAATGAAACTATTATTGGAATATTTTATAATAGATATAGATCTGGTATTTTAAGTTTATGCTTTTGTATTAGTACACGTTCATTTTTTATTACAATCAGCAGTGTACATACTCTTCTAGTACATTTCTCCCATCTCCAGTTCGTGTAAGTAACGAAAAATATAAACAACAACGTATACTGACTCACGGTGAAAATAAAAGTAAGTATAAAATGATAACTTTAATATATCTTAAAACTATAATTGCTAATTGTAAAGGGATATATTTTCTTTCGATCTAAAATGTTCTTTATTATACTTGCCGATATTTCATTCACTATAAGATAAGAAGTTTTGTTCAGCATGAAAAAAGATTATTCGTATATCATTAATAAAGATCTAATTTTTTAAAAATAATTTAGTTTAGTGATAAGAAACACTGCATTAATATATATATATATATATATATATATATATATATATATATATATATATATATATATATATATATATATTATATATATATATATATATATATATATATATATATATATATATATATTATATATAATATATATATATTATATATATATATCATACATACATATATATATATATATATATATATATATATTATATATATATATATACATATATATATATATATATATACATATATATATATATATATATATACATATATATACATATATATATATTTATACATATATATATATATATATATATATATATATATATATATATATATATATATATATATATATATATATATATATATATATATATATATATATATATATATATATATATAATATATATATATATATATATATATATATATATATATTAAAAGTTTAAAAAAATCTCCACACTCGCAAAATAGTTTTTAAAAAAAGTGGAAAACTAAACTTATGTAGAAATAGAAGATAATTATGATATTAATGTGAATTATAATTCTACGAGAACCAGAAAAATTTATTATTTAATAATATTAAATGCTAATTTTTAAATTTTTTCAGTTTCTTAAAAGGTGTTTATTTAGGTATTCAAACGTCACATACCATTATAGTTTTAGTATTATAATAATTCATATTTTATTGAATTTAATAAAAAAATGGTTTCTGAAGCACATACTTCTAAACAGATCTTGCGAGTATGAAGTTTTTACTTTTTGCAGATGTGTGTATTCGTTACGTTATATAAAAAATATTACTTGAAAAGAGAAAACTAAATATTGTTATAAAATCTAGAGTGTTATTAAGAAGCTTGTAAAAAATAAGTCATTCTCTAAGGAGCAGAACTTTTTATTTTATGCTGATACGAAAAAGGGCTGATATGATGAAATTTTTAGTCTAGAAAGATATGTTGTTTCAACCCTTTATACGGCTCTTTTGTGCAATAATTGTGGAATAATTATGTGCATTTAACAAAGTGATAGATAAAACTTTTATATGAAAAGTAAATATTGTAAAATACTGGGCACAAAAATTATCTTTATATAAAATAAATGAAACTATTATTGGAAAAGATATACTTCCGGTATTTTAAGTTTATTCTTTTGTATTAGTACATTTCTCTTATCTCCAGTTTGTATAAGTGACTCGAAAAAACAAATATAAACAATAATGTATATTGACTCACGGTGAAAATAAAAGTAAGTATAAAAGGATAACTTTAATATACCTTAAAACTATAATTGCTAATTCTAAGGGGACATTATGCCTTTCGAACTAAAATGTTCTTTATTATATTTGGCGATATTTCATTCACTATAAAATAAAAAGTTTTGCTCAGTATGAAAAAATATCATTCGTATATCATCAATAAAGATCTAACTTTTTAAAAATAATTTAGTTTTGTTATAAGAAACACTGCATTAAAAATATATATTAAACGTCTAAAAAAATCTCCACACTCTCAAAATAGTTTTAAAAAAAGTTGAAAACTAAAGTACTATATGAAATAGAAGATAATTATGATATTAATGTGAATTATAGTTCTATCAAAACAGAAAAATATTTAAATTCTAATTTTTTTAATTTTTCAGTTTCTTAAAAGGTGTTTTTTTAGGTATTCAAACGTCACATGCCATTATAGTTTTAGTATTATAATAATACATATTTTATTGAATTTAATAAAAAAAATGTCTGATACACATACTTCTAAACAGATCTTGCGAGTTTAAAGTTTTTACGTTTTGCAGATGGTGTGTATATTCGTTACATTATATAAAATATATTACTTATTAAAGACAAAACTAAAGATTGTTAAAAAATCTAGAATGTTATTAAGCAGCGTGTAAAAATTAAGTCATTCTCTAAGGAGCAGAACTTTTTATTTTATGATGTTACGAAAAATGGCTTATATGATGAAATTTTTAGTCGAGAAAGATATGTCGTTTCAACCCTTTATAAGGCTATTTTGTGCAATAATTGTGGAATAATTATGTGCATTTAACAAAGTGATAGATAAAACTTTTATATGAAAAGTAAATATTGTAAAATACTGGGCACAAAAATTATTTTTATATAAAATAAATGAAACTATTATTGGAAAAGATATACTTCCGGTATTTTAAGTGTATGCTTTTGTATTAGTAAATTCACCGTCTTTTTTCGCAATAATTATATGATCTGATGAAGTGGTAGACGAAATTAAACTTAGATTTACTGTTTAATAGCATATGTAAGACCGAACTATGCTATTATACACTGTAGCAGCGTAGCAACAATTAACAAAGCATATTTTCTAAGTTCACTGTGAGCATAACATTAATGTTTGGGCACGTTACACATGCACTATGGTGACACATACTTCTAAATGTTAACGATAGGAGACTCGGAACTTTTCGGATATTTTTGAAATTTATGGGTATTGTAATAAACAATTAAAAAATGATAACATATGGGTATTTTAAGAAGAGAAATGAGTAGATTTATAAAAAAAATAAACTGAAGAAAACGTTATATTAAAAAAGATTAATTTTAAACTTAAATATGAAAAATTTTAATATTTTAAACATAAGAAAAATGTATATGGTGAATTAATTTTGAACGTGTTCTTTAGGCCAGAAAATAAAAACTTTTTAAAATTTCCGTTAAATAAATATAATGCCATCAATATTTCTAATAATTTCGATCTCAAATATAATGGGACCTAATTATTTTGAGGGAAATAATAACGGAAAATATTTTAGAACTTAAAAAACAAAATTATAGAATATTTCGGATAGCATAATTTTTAACTCTTTTCTCTTTTGAAGAAAATTTCCTCTTATTCAATTTGTAATATTTTGCCACTATTTTTTTTTGTTATATTCACAAATTATTTTCGTAATTTTAGGGTTTAAAGTTTAAATTAAAGGATTAGCTCTTGAGAAAAAATAAAACGTCAGTTTTTAAAATATTAGATGGCATTTTTAGAAAATTTTTATCATTAATCATATTTATTCTGTTCATAGAACTTTATTTTAAAATTATAGAGAATAGAATTTTACCTTTTGTTTTAGTATTTTCTTGTTTTCTTCGATCTTGTTTTCAATTTTAGCATTTTAAATACACTAATGTATTCAAAAACATAAATTGAGTTATACACATTTACAGATTTCATATCAAAGAAAATATTTTAAAGATACTTGGAAACATATATAAAATATATGATTTCAATATTCTGTCAAATTTCGTACTAATAACAAGTATTTTTTTGCAATTAAAACTAATTGTACAATTATTGACATTGTTTTAAAAGTTAAGTAAAGAAGAATTCTCAAGAAAAATTAGGTAAAATGCAAAGCATGCATATATACGTATACACATGTACATACATGTGCATATATGCATTATTATCGTACCTAATGCTTACTTAAAATTATTCTTTATTTTATAGAATATTGTACATGTATAAATAGCAAGTTTTTACAATATTAGATGGCATTTTTAGAAAATTTTTATTATTAAACATATTTATTCTGTTCATAGACCTTTATTTTAAAATTATAGAGAATAGAATTTTACCCTTTGTTTTAGCATTTTAAATAACACCAATGTATACAAAAACATAAGTTAAATTATACACATTTACAGATTTCAAATCAAGGAAAATATTTTAAAGATAATCCGAAACATATATAAAATATATGTTTTAAATATCCTGTCAAATTTTGTACTAATAACAAGTACTATTTTACAAATGAAACTCACATTGTAATTACTGACCACATGTATAATTACTGACATTGTTTTAAAAGTTAAGTAAAGCAGAATTCTCAAGAAAAACTAGGTAAAATGTAAGGCATACATACATACATAAGTATACACAATATGCATATATACATTATTATCATACTTAACGATTATTTAAAGTTATTCTTTTTTATAGCATATTATACATGTAATTGCCTTTATAATATTAGATAGCATTTTTAGAAATTTTTATCATTAAAAATATATTTCCTGTTCATATAACTTTAAGTATCCAGCATAAAATTTACCCTTTTGTTTACTCGTTTGAAACGCTCTTGTTTACATATCGCATATATACTTGTTTATGTATTGCATTCTCTTCTTTTAAGAGTCGTTTTTAAAACTTATTCCAGGAACTGGAGTAATTAAGGCACTGTAAAGAGACGAGTTGAAAGAACACAACTGTGATAAAAATCCTTTTATTATACATGTCTAATTATTAAGTCGACTTAAAGTATTGTTCCAATTTTCAAAATTAAAATATATGCCTTCAATATCCTGTCAAATTTTGTACTACTACTAATTAATTTTTTACACATGCAACTCATTAATTAATTATTGACATTGTTTTAAAAGTTAAGTAAAGCAGAATTCTAAAAACAATTAGGTAAAATACAAAGCATGAATACATACATACATAAATGTACATACGCATACATATACGCATATATAAATTATTATCATACTTAATGCTTACTTAAAATTATTCTTTATTTTATAGCATATTATACATGTATAAATAGCAAGTTTTTATAATATTAGATGGACTTTTTAGAAAATGTTTATGATTAAAAATATTTTTCCTGTTCATATAACTGTATTTTAAAAGTATCCAGCATAAAATTTTATCCTTTGTTTATTTGTTTGAAACGTTCTTGTTTACATATCGCATATATACTGGTTTATATATCAGAATCGCATTCTCTTCTTTTAAGAGTCGTTTTTAAAACTTATTGTAGCAACTGGAGTAATAAAGGCACTGTAAGGAGACGATTTAAGGGAACACATCTATGATAAAAATCCTTTTATGATACATGTCTAATCATTAAATCAACTTGAAGTATTCTTACAAATTGCTAGATATACAAGAAACCTTTAAACAAAAAATTGAAGAACTGATATTTTTGGTAAACTATGAAGGTAATAGACCTTTTAAAATTGAGAGCCTCAGAACCTAAAACAAAGTTAATTGAAATTATATATGCTAACATCGATATCTTTAGATGGTAATATATTGAAATTGCACACAGGACTTACTGCTGTCATTCACTTAATTACAAAAAGATCTCATACCTACAGACTATAGGTTTACAGAAAGTATTGGAAAATATTGTACGTAAGCACTTAAACTCACTCAAGGAGAAATATCTTTCCAAATCACTCCATGAAACTTTCCTAGTATAAAATCTATTTTGATAATGTGCAGTGAAAACAGTCACTTGTTACACGTAGTAAGTCAAACAAACAAAAAAAAAAATCGTTCGTGTTTATTACACCCTTTTTGGATCTTGATTTCAATTTTAGCATTTTGAATACACCAATGTAAGCAAAAACATAAATTGAGTTATACACATTTACGGATTTCAAATCAAGGAAAATATTTTAAAGATACTTGGAAACATATATAAAATATATGATTTCAATATCCTGTCAAATTTCGTACTAATAACAAGTGTTTTTCTACAAATGAAAATAATTGTATAATTATTGACATTGTTTTAAAAGTAATGTAAAGCAGAAATCTCAAGAAAAAATAGGTAAAATGCAAAGCATACATACATACATAAGTATAAATGCTCACAAACATATGCATATATACATTATTATCATATTTAATGCTTACTTAAAATTATTCTTTATTTTATAGCATATTATACATGTATAAATAGCAGAGTTTTTATAATATTAGATGGCATTTTTAGAAAATTTTTGACACTAAAAATATTTTTCCTGCTTATAGAACTGTATTCTAAAAGTATCTAGCATAAAATTTTACCCTTTGTTTATTGGTTTGAAATGCATTGTTTACATATCGCATATGTATATGTACAGGTTTATATATCCTATTCTAATCTTTTAAGAGTAGGTTTTATAACTTATTGCAGCAAATGGAGTAATTAAGGTTCTGTAAAGAGATAATTTAAAGGAACACAACTATAATAAAAATCCTTTTATTAAATATGTCTAATTATTAAGTCGACTTAAAGTATTGTTCCAAATTTCTAGATATACAAGAAACCTTTAAACAAAAATTAAAAAATTGATATTTTTAGTAAACTATGAAGGTGATAGGCCTTTTAAACTTGGAAGCATAAGAACCTAAAGCAAGGTTCGCTGAAATTATTTATGCTAAACTCGATATTTTAGGTGATAATATATTGAAATTGCACACAGGACTTACTGTTGTCCTTTACTTAATTACAAAAAGATTTCGTACGTAAAGTTTACAGAAAATATGGGAAAATATTGTACGTAAACACTTAAACTCACTCAAGGAGAAATATCTTTCCAAATCACTCCATGAACCTTTCCTAGTATAAAATCTATTTTGATAATGTTCAGTGAAAACAGTCACTTGTTACACGTAGTAAGTCAAACAAACAGAAAAAAATCGTTCTTGTTTATTACAACTTTTTTGAATCTTGATTTATACTTTCCAAGAATCACAAACAAGAAACTGCATTCCATACACCCTTTTGATGTATATGAGTGGAATAAATTAGCTACACAAGTTTTTTTTTATGCAAGAAGAAATATCCCCTGTCTAGAATTCAGAAGAAAGTATGCGATAAAAATACTTCATTACTCGCATATTCTTTAACTAACGTCCAAGTTCTAAAACATTATGAGCGATTTCTTCGCTTTTCAAAAATCAATAGAACAATTTACTAGAAAGATATTAAGTTTCCTTTTATATTTGTTGAAAGAAAGTCCTGGATTCTTTGGAAAGAATTCTTAATGAGCTATTTAAAAATATTGTTTACACGACACTAAAATATTTTTAGGTCAGAATAGTTATGACGCGTCAGTAATTTTCTGTAAAAGCATTTCAATATTTATTCTCCTTAAATAATGAGAGTTTTTTTTCTTCCACGGGTTTAAAAGTTTTATCAGACTTAGTGTCAATAATTAGCGGGATATCTCGAATAAATATTTGTGATGAAAAACTCTGTAGGAAATGAAAAACTTTGTTAGTTTAGAGGAAAGTTTTTCCAGTTTAATAAAATATTTTGTTTATTAGAGTTTGAAAGAAATATTTTGCAATAGAAAATGCGTTTTTCGTTTCCTTTTTATCTATTATATATTTTTTATGCTTTTGATAATAGAATGTTATTTTTGAAATAGTTTCTTTATTCCTTGTCAAATCCCTCTGATTTTATTTCATTTCCAGTTTTATAAAGATAAAAAAAATGCTTTGACGTTGTCAAGGTACAATTCATGGAAATAATGGTTTATATAAAAGTTTTAATATTAATTTCAACTTTCAGCTTGAGAAATAGATAAGACCTGAATTCTTCCTACCTAAATCTTACTATAAAACCTTGTAATTAGACGAAATTTATTTTAAAAAATTAAACTGACAACCATTACAAGTTTTAAGCTAATTATATATTATTATTTCCATTTAAATAAACTTTTTCTCTAATCAGTATATCTAGCTTATTTAATTGTGTATAATTCAAATGATAATGTAATGTACTCTATAATGTATAAAAATACAATATTAATACTATGTATTATAAAATGATTATGTATTCACAAATATCTATTATTTTATGCTAGGGTTTTTTTTGGTTTTGGTTTGGGAGTGTAACACGAGGACTAATGAGACCGGGATCTACTGCTTAAAGCCGATTCCGAACGGCTACGAACTTCCGTGCCAAAGCGGAATTCGAACCCACGAACTCCGGATTCGAAGTTCAGCACCCTAACCATTCGGCCATCGTTCGGCTTTACGCTAGCTTTAAAAAACATGGCTAGAAAATTTTAGAAAGATCTCTATTTAAACAATGTATTTGTTTTTAAGTACATTCTTCATTACTTATGACAAATTTTACATGAGTATGAAAAATGAATAATAAGAATTTTTACATTAAGAATTTATATGAATAATTTACGTTATTCTTAAAATGTGCAAATATTTTTCTTATTTAATTGTTGCACATTTACGACTTACTGTTTAAGTGTTGTGAGGGAGATTGGAAAGCGTGTCCTTATACCAAAGTTATTAATACTACTAAAATACAAAAAAAAATTCTATGGTAAATTAGTTTTAAATGAGTTCCTTTGGCCATAATTTAATTGTTGAATATTGTAGACTTATTCTTCAAGTGTTGTGAGGGAGACTGGGAAGCGTATCATTATATCAACGTTATTATTGCTACTGAAATACAAAAAATTCTATGATAAATTAATTTGAAATCTGTTCTTTTGGGCATCATTTAATTATTTCATATTTACGATTTATTGTTCAAGTGTTGGGAGGGAG
>CM063504.1:75244490-75281990 GCA_032207245.1 Pardosa pseudoannulata
GTCATACGGGCAAAACAGTAAAGTCCTGAAAGCTGTGCCCGTATGGGTACGGGCAAAACAGGGAAGGGGTTAACCTATTAACCTATATGTGTAACCTCCATGGTTTTGGATATTTTTTCTTTTCCAAAAAGGATAGGAGTAGTATCAACAGTGTAACATTGCGAGAGAAAAGGATAGAATAAAAAATTGAGATGAAGTAAGCAATGACAAAAGATGTATTTTTATTTTGGCGTATTTATTTATTGAAGTTATTTTTATCAGAATTTCTTTAAGTCATCGGTTTTAACATGGAATCTTTCACGTGTGTATTGATGTTATTTTGTTTACGAATAAGAATTCCGTTGACAGACGAAACCGAAATTACGAGACATTTTCCAACAATAGGCATAAAGGCATATAACGCCTGTATTGTCAGCTGCGTTAGGAAAAAAATTATTTCGTATTAGAAATTTATTTAATCTGAATCATTCCCCTAATTAAAATTTTAAAATTAAAATGGTTTAAGAAACTTGAAACCATTTGTACATTTAAATCCTAAATTATTATTTTTTTAAAAATATGAATGTCAAAAATTCCCGCCTATTGGATTAGCTAAATCCTCAGCCGTCAAAAATAAGAGCACAATTTTCGTCCTGAAAAAGTTTCTGACAACTGGGAAACAAATAACAAGATTTGTTGATGTGTGAAACTTTTTGTAAGAAATACATAATTTAAAAAAAACCCTTACTTTTGTTAAATTCAAAGAAAGAATTCGAATAAATAAAGAACTTGAATTTACAAAAAAGGTCATTTTGAGAGTTTCATACGTTTCAAAACTTGATATGTGTCAGAAAAAGTGTCGACGAAATTTTGAAAGCAAAGGATTTGCAAGATGTAGCAAAAAAATATTTGCGTTAAAATCTTTGTTCCGAAATAATGGTTTACATGTTGGGAAATTTAACGTTAGAATAATGCAAACACATATAAATTGATGAGAAACGCAAATAATTTTTCTCTTTTAATTTAATGTCTCTTAATTAGATGTATTTTGTAGATTAAAATATATTTTGTAGATAAAATATATATTTCAGTTTTTTTTCTTCGTAGTGTTATTTTAATATTAAATAGCAGTAGACTATGAAAAGATTTAAAATTATAAATTTTTGATGAAAGCAAAAGCAAAATGAATATAAGAGAATAAGCAGTTTAAAAATTTTCGAGAGCACATGACTTTAAAAGTTTTAAGCAAAATGATTTTAAGAATTATAGCCGCCTAGATTTTAATGGTTAGCGTATTGTGTCAACACCCAATTGGTTTGGATTTGATTTCAGAGGAAGCCTTGGATGTATTTGTGGGATATGCCCTACCTATATGGTACTCTGATGAGGAAATGAGTGAGAAAAATTGATTGATTGTGATGGACGGTGACATCTTAATAAAAGCAGATTCTCCGCATTAAAAAGAAGCTTTAAAAATTATTAAGAAAATGATTTTTGAAGAAAAGTAAATTTTATTGATTTAACTAGAAAATAAGTATGCTTATTAACCACTTCCGGTAAAATGACGAGTCTAGCTCGTCATTAGTTTTTCATTCCATACCGCACAATGACGAGCTACATTCGTCATGCGATTAAAGTTACTGTTAAATATGATAATTAATTTAGTTTAAAATTTCTAGTGTACTGAATTTGGCAACACTTTTATCACTTGTGAAAATCACAAGTCACTATTGCATATTGTTTACTTGGTACAAGTCATTGCCAAATTAATGAGTCAGAATAAAAGAAAACCTACTAAGAAATGCCGTGTGTGTTACAAGAATCAAATTAAAAGTGAGACTACTTGGCGGTGTAAACAATTAAGAATTCCGTTGCACTTTGCTTTGAGAAGTACCACTAGCTTGAAGACTTATCTGTATACCTTATTAATGTTTTGCTTTGATATTTTCTTAATTTTACTGTTTCTGATTGTTTCTGATGAAGTTTTTAAAATAAAAATTAAATGGTTATTTCATGCACAATGTTTCATTATTAAATCATACCGGAAGGGGTTAAACATGTTTTGACATGTAGTACAGCCTAGTATGATATTGAGAATTATAATATTATATTTGATAGTGCAAGTTGTTCGCTTAAAATGGGTCTTATCTGTCCTATTGGAATTCTCTCGCTCAATGCTAACTTATGGGGGAAAATAAAACTAATTTTAGCCAGCTCGCATTTAAAAACTCTTTAAAAAGTTGTACCAAGTGACATCATAGCACATTCACTACGAATCTTCCATTTCTAAAATTTATATATGTTATACAAGGGTTGGGACTTTAATAGTGACAACTATTTATTTACATGGAATACAATAGTGATTCATGTTACCATGTTTTACAATCTTCAGCATTGTGTATAATCCGTTTCCAACGATGTGGAAGTCACAGAATACCTGTTGACCTGTAGCAGCGCCTGTTCTGTTAATAGTTCAAATGAACTGGTCTATTGCCGCAAGAATCTCTGGGACATTTCTGAAGCGAATTCCACGAAGTGGTTCCTTCATCATACGAATTAAGTCACAAGAACTTAGATCTGGGGAGTATGTTGGATGCTAAAGCATTTTCCAGCTCCATCGATCGAACAAATCAGTCACAGATTGCGCTGTATGTGGCAGAGAATTGCCATGCAGAATGAAAGGGGCATTCTGCAGAAAGTGCAGATTTTTTCTCATGTTCAAGCGTTCCTTCAGAAAATCCAGCACAGTTATATACTCAAATCCTGTCTTTCGCCCTAGCTCACGAATCGTTTGGCATCAATCACTGTTCATTATTTCGGCAACAGCATGGACTTCTTTATCGCTGACACTAGGAAGACTTGGCGGATGCATGTCTGCCACATTTTGGCTTTCTTCATTGAATGCTTTTACACATCTTGCTACAATTCTATAAGAAATGCTGATTTTCCGCAAGACTCTTCAAGCTCTAGATGACTAGTCATGAACTGACCTCTGGCACATTGATATTTTAACCATTTTCGTTGTTCTTGTTTTGAAAACATCTTGACAACACTTACTTTAGACCGCAAGCTAATACAAGAATCAGTTTTTCGCGTCACTCCTGCACTTGTATGCCGTAGAAAGGAAGAGTCTTTTTGCTGAGAGATAAGGTAGATATGTGGCTTACATGTGGTATACGCGACATTCTTTGTTTGCGTAGCGCTTTTACAGAAGTATTGCTACTATTAAAGTTCCAACCCTCGTATTATTATATTTGTGTTTAAAAAGTATATGCTAAATGTTCTCCCAAATATATTAAAATTAAATTTATTTTTCAATTTTTTTTTTTTTTAAAAGGAAAAATATTATCCTTGGTATGATTTTGTGGTATGATTTTTTTAAAGATTTTTTAAAATATGAGTCAGATGAGGAGATATCCTTTTCGCCACATGTTAACATTGAGGAGAGGAATCTAATATTGCAGGTATAGACTAACCTAAAGTAGAAAAACAACCTTTTGAGCTGAAATATCTTCAATATAACAGGCTATTTTTGTCTTATATAAATTAAAAAGATCTACTCTGTTTAGAATAATATTTTCCCTAGATAATTATTGAGGGTCTAAACATATAAAATAATTAATTTTTGATATATGAAGTGATACTTCTTAACAAACATAAAATATATACGCCAACTAGAAATACCCCCCCCCACACACACAAATAACTTCAAAAATGTGTAAACTAAAAAAACTATTAATAATATAAAAAAGAAAATAATTATATTTTTTGTAAGCTTCAATTATATTAATACCAAAGATATATTGTTATAGAGTGATTATACGATATTTTAAAAGCGGAATTTCAATTTCTCAGCAGTTTTATTCTTTTTAAATATTAAAATGTCAGATACATTTAAAATTTTTATGTTTACATAATAAAAGGAAACAATTAGATTCAATTTGGTATAAAAATTTAGATTTTAATATACATATTTTAAAAGTTAACCTTTCTTGTAGATAAATTCCATTTCTTTTTATATAATGTATATTTTTATCGTGTTTTAATAATGTACAATTCAAATATTGACAAAAGTAAGGAATTAAAAATTTTCAAAATTATTAAAAAACTTGTAAAATATATTAGAAGAGGGTTTTTTAAAATTTTATGGTAAATAAAAAACACCTTTTGCAGTATTAAATCTATAGAAGATTCTATGTTCCTTTAAGGTAAAATTCTTTACAGAAATTATATGTAAATTTAAAAATTTCATAATTTATAATTAAATATAAAATTTAAATGATAATTTAACTGGTTATTTTAATAACCATTTTTAGTTTTAAATATAATTGAAAAACTTTAAAAAATGTATGAGTTTTAAAAATTGCTTTCATTTTAATGAAAGCAATTTTCTCTAGTTTAGCTCCCAACATACAAAACTAAAAAAAACGACAGAAATTCAATCAAAATACTATTACACTAACAATTTTTATAAAGTTACGTTGATCATTACGGCATCCAAATAACATTACTTTAACTATAATATAAGACTTTAGACATCGTAAGAGGAAATCCTAGGATTTTACTAAAGGCAAAGAAATTATTTTAGAATCCCTTATTTAAGACAATTTCCATCAATAAAGGATTGAAAAATTCAGTCCCGCTTTTGATAGAATTGATAAATTTATAAGAATGTCTATTTTGGAATGTAATTAGGAATTTTTAAACGAATTTTTTGTTATTCCAAATATAAATTTTTATGCAATTTAATATTTATTTTACTTCATTTTAAGGCAGTGAAACAGTATTTGCTTCTCAATGAAGATAAAAACGGATAAATGAGAGTCAAATTAATTTGTTAACAAATAACAATCCATTTAAAATATTAATTTAAAGATAATAAAATCTCGTAATTTAAGCATTATTTCTAAATACAGTTTGTATTATTTTGTTAAATACACGATTTATCCAATAAGTTATGGATAAATGTTAATAATATTTTAAGAATAATAATTTATAAAATTATTTTTGTTAGCATCTGTTGGTCAAGCTAATAGACTTTAGAGTATAAGACTTTAGATATCGTAAATGATATACAACGATTTTACAAAGAGCAAAGAAATTCTTTTAGAATACCCTATCTAAGACAACTTCCATTAATTATTCTTAGAAGGATTGAAAAAATTGCTTCTAACTTTTACTAATCACATTATTTTTCACTTCAGTAATCTTTATTCTATATTTTGACCCACATTATTCAATTCACGATGTTTGATTGCAAATTAACAACGGTTATTTATTTATATCTTAAAACCAAATTATTTGTTGTCGATGAAGTGTGCTTCCTTTATATCAAATATTGAATTTGAATTGGCTTTTTATAGTAGGTCTGTGTTTCGTTAACTGTGGTGTAGAGAAAAATAATGTAGACTTGAACTTACTAAATAAAATTGAATCATCTAATAAGAATACCAAACGTTGTTTGTGAAAAATGGATTCTTAATATGTAACCTAAAATTCCAGTCATTATATTCTTAATTTTGAGAGTAAGGGAAAATCACAAATTGGTAACCAATTCTTAACTTTATTTTCAAAGAAAACAATTAAAAGAATAATGTAAATAGCAATGATTGCTAACACTTTTGCTAAACTCCCTTGAACCTTATATGATGTTTTTAATTTAAGACTATAAAAAATAGTTTAAATTATTTTAACAAACTTTCCTCCTCAGTGACGTGTCATCTTATACATTTTCTAGGAAAATTTATTCTGAAATAAAAAAAGAGATTCTGAAAATTATTTTGAATTTATTCTGAAATTTTTATGAAATTTAGTCTGAATTTTTTTCTGAAATTTATTCTTTAAGAGCTTGCTTGATTATTCCTAGTTATCTCGGTTTCGTATATATTGCAGTTAATTACTATCCCGAGAAAATTCGGGCGAAGCAGAATTTGTCAGTACAATTTTTTTTTTATCACGGATTTAAAGGGTCTGGAGTAAATGAAAGGAAATATTCAGCTTTGACTGGCAGTTTTGTTAAGTTTTGCTGGTTTCGAGGTTCTTTTGGAGAGACTGATCAGGTATTTTCCACTGATTAAAAAAACTAATTTCAGAAAATCGTTGTGACGAGTTTTTTGCTATTTCAAGGAGACTCAACATTAATCCTTTACCAATCAGGTTAACCTCAAAGCGTTTTCCAGGTGTTATTCCTGCTACTGAAGAAAAAAATCAAATCCAACGAGACAGTGTACTCTGTGCTTCCATAAAACAAATTACAGAGGTAAGCCAGTAAAAAAAGATACCAGATACCAGTGTACAGAATTGCAGGTATCCCTTTGTGTTGTTCCTTGTTTCAAAAACTATCATACGAAGACTAATATTTAACTTTTTCCATTTGCCTGAGATAAATCGAGATAGTAAACTAATATTAAAACTAAATGCTTTTACACCTGCAAAAATTTAAAAGGTTCACTTAAAACATACATATTTTGTTTTGCTCCATTTCCTTATACTCAATAAAAAAATAAAAGAGCGTGATGATTTTTTTAAAAATTTTTTTCAAAAAAATTGTAAGAGAAGCGATTATTTTCTAAATTTTATTCTAACTTTGCATTTATCCTTTTAAAACATTTAATTATTTGTTTTTATAAATAGGTTGCTCTCATCGGAAGAATGATTCCTGGTCTGAATAATAAGGTATATTGTTCCCTATACATTTGATGTCTAGTATTTTCAAATAAAAAAAATATTTTTCTGGTTAAATTAGTCCGACTTATGACATTTAGATGGCGACTCTCTATTTGCAATAGCTGACTTGAAGAGAAACATCAGCTAAAAACACTTAAGTGTTCTTAACGGTTTTTAGCATACTTTTTTTTAATTAAAAGTATGTTTACTGTAGAAAAGTCCACCACCTTCAAATGCTCATTTAAAAAAAAATGTTATTCAAAGACTTGTATTATTTTCTATTAACTTGTAATACCTTCTAGTATGCTAAACATCTTATATAAAGGGATCTTTGACGAGTTGCATTAAAGATTCCATTAAAATTTAATGATCTTAAAATCGACTAACAAAGAAGTAATTTTTTTTTACCCCAGATAGTATTCTATTGATTTTCGTAATTATCTGAATCTATTCTCGCACTATTTACTTCTCTGTGTGAATGTTTATTTAATTAACAGAAATAAAACTAAAAAAAATTATAGATGTTTGAACTAACAAAAACACTTCTTATGTCACTTTCAGCTAGTTTCCTGACGAGAAAAAAAAAACTAGATTTCTTATTGTCTTAATTTGAATAATTTTTTATGCCTGTAAAATTTGCTCTACTTATTTGCTAGCCACATTCTTTTCTATTGATACAATTCATCCAAATAAAAGTTAAAGAAATTTTAAAAAAAAACCATGAATGTCTCTATTATGAAAATCATTAATTTTGTCAAATGATAAAAAAAGATGCAAAAATCTATTATTTCCGCCATTAAGGTATTTGTTTATTTTCTTCAATTCACAACATATTTCAAAGTTTTAGAAGGCATTGCATATGAAACTGTCTGAATGGAAAAAAAAACTTTTGCTCGCAGTGCACGATATCTTGATTAATAGTGCCTCAGGGTTTTAAGTGGAAAGCTGAACTGAATCCACCATTTTGTGTCTGGATGTAACAAAAAATTAAACTCTGGAAGTATATTGTAGTTTGGCATTTTAACTGATAAATATGCTGGATGAAAGCGTACTTATTTTAATGAAGTCCACAATTTCTTAAAATAAACTGGGATAAATATGGATTTGGGAATTAGGTTTTTATAAATTATTTATGAAAACTTTTATGCCAAAAGGGAAAAGAAATATTAATTCTGAGATATTTTTCTTTTAAGTGGTACTTTTTCAAATACATTTGAAATGAAGTGGAGTAGTGGGTATGAGACAGAAAATGAAGACTTGTTAAAATGAGTAGATTAACATTTATGTTTGGTTTAACGAATTTCAAATTGTGTGCTATGCTATTTTCAACACTTGGTTCCATTTCTGATTCGGAATGATTTCTTTTATAATTTTGAAGGAATATATTCACTTAATTTTGTGCAAATATTTCAGTTTATCTTATTCAATAATTATTTTATACTTTTGAAGAAATATAATAAGTTTATCTTGTTAATTGTATTTTAAGTTTTTCATTAATTAATTTATAATGAAATATATTTCTTAGTAAACTAAAGTGCATAAAATCAACATAAAAATCAAAAGAAATGCAGAAATTTTCCATTAATAAATTAAGAGTATAAAAATATTCACTACAATTTCCATGAAAATGTAACACAAACATTATTGTAGTTTTTTATTGCATTAAATAATTTTATTATAAAAGTATTAACAAATCTAAGAAATGTCTTAAAATTGTTTTTCAGATAGTCAAATATTTTGAATGACTATTATATTATTAGTAACCTAATATAGTATATTAGTATTTTTAATAACCTAATACAGTATATTAGTATTATTAGGAACCTAATATAGTATATTACTATTATTAGTAACCTTATATAATATTAGTAAAACTAATTTATAATGAAATATATTACTTAGCAAAATAAAGTTCATAAACCAGCACTCAGGTTTAAAAAGAACATGTAGGATTTTTTGATTTAAAAAAACTTTTCACTAGGAAATATTCAAATAATAAATACTTTCAAAATGAAAATTTAATTCTAATCATATTCATTGTCTAACAAAGTTTGTAAATAAAAGTTACGACAGACAAAATTTAATGCAAAATAAAAACCAAAAGAAATGTAGAAATTTTCCACTAATAAATCAAGAGTTTAAAAATATTCACTATAATTTACATGAAAATATAACACAAATGTTATTGTAGTGTTTTATTGCATCAAATAATTTTTAAAGTATTAACAAATCTAAGTACATCTTAAAATTGTTTTTCAGTTAGTCAAATATTGTGAACTAGTATCATATTATTAGTAACCTGATATAGTATATTAGTAATTAATATTAGTATATTAGTAACCTTATACGGTATATCAGTATTATTAGTGACCTAAAATAATATTAGTAAACCCAATTTATAATAAAATATATTTCTTAGCAAACTAAAGTGCATAAACTAGCACTTATATTATAAGAGTATAAAAATATTCACTACCGTTTACATGAAAATGTAACACAAATATTATTGTTGTTTTTTACTGCATCAAATAATTTTTAAAGTATTAAAAAAATCTAAGTATATCTTAACATTGTTTTTCTGATAGTCAAATAGTTTGAATTACTATTATATTATTAGTAACCCATTACAGTATATTATTAATTAATATTAGTATATTACTAACGAATATCAGTATATGAGTAACTAATATTAGTATATTAGTAACCTAATATAGTATATTAGTAAGTAATATCAGTATATTAGTAACCTATTATAGTATATTAGTAACTAATATTAGTATATTAGTAACCTAATATAGTATATTAGTATTATTAGTAACCTAATATAGTATATTAGTATTATTAGTAACCTAATATAATATTAGTAAACCTAATTTATAATAAAATATATTTCTTAGAAAGCTAAAGTACATAAACTAGCACTTGGGTTTAAAAAGAACATGCAGGAATTTTTGCCTTAAAAAAAGTTTTCACCCAGACTTATTTAAATAACAAATACTATCAAAATGAAAATTTAATTCTAATCATATTCATTGTGTATAAAAGTTTGTAAATAATAATTACGACAGATAAAATTTAACCCAAAATAAAAATGAAAAGAAATGCAGAAATTTTCCATTAAAAATTAAGAGTATAAAAATATTCACTACCATTTACATGAAAATGTAACACAAATATTATTGTAGTTTTTTATTGTATCAAATAATTTTTAAAGTATTAACAAATCTAAGTATATCTTAAACTTGTTTTTCAGATAGTCAAATATTTTGTATTACTATTATATTATTAGTAACCTAATATAGTATATTATTAATTAATATTAGTATATTAGTAACTAATATTAGTATATTAGTAACTAATATTAGTATATTATTAACATAATATAGTATATTAGGATTATTAGTACCTAATATAATATTAAATATACCTGTTTTATAAGAAAATATATTTCTTAGCAAATTAAAGAGCATAAACTTGCAAAAAGAACATGTAGGAATTTTTGCTCTAAAAGAAATTTTCACCAAGACACATTTAAATAATTAATACTATCAAAATGAAAATTTAATTCTAATCATATTAATTGTGTATCATAGTAGTTACGACAGACGAAACTTAACCCAAAATAAAAATCAAAAGAAATGCAGAAATTTTATATTAATAAATTAAGAGTATAAAAATATTCACTACTGTTTAAGTGAAAATGTAACACAAATATTATTCTAGTTTTTTATTGCATCACATAATTTTTAAATTATTAACAATTCTAAGTACATCTTAAAATTGTTTTCAGATATTCAAATATTTTGAATTACTATTATATTATTAGTAACATAATATAGTATATTTGTAACTAATAATAATATATTAGGAACTAATATTAGTATATTAGTAACTTAATACAGTATATTAGTATTATTAATGACGTAATATAATATTAGTAAAACTAATTTATAATAAAATATATAGCTTAGCAAACTAAATTGCATAAACTAGCACTAGGTTTACATGAAAATGTAACACAAGAAATATTATTGTAGTTTTTTATTGCATCAAATAGTTTTTAAAGTATTAACAAATCTAAGTATATCTTAAAATTGTTTTTTTTTCCGACAGTGAAATACTTTGAAGTACTATTATATTATAAGTAAAAAACCTTTTTACATTTTATTTACCATTAATTTTCCTATTTGTGAACAAAATAGATAAAGAAAAAAAATAATAATTTGAAAATGTTGAGATGCGGAAGCTTTACATTTTGAAAGTTGATAAAGATATAATAATCATAAAAGGATCTTAGTATATGGTTTATTAGATTAAATGTGGACACTATTGTAGGAAAAACAAATTTTAAACAGAAAAATGTTTTAACCATATTAAGAAAGGAATTATAGAACAATAAATAGCAATTGATAGAGGAGAGTGATATTCATTTTCTCAGCATTTACAAAGAACTATCGATGTTTATCCTCGTTTAATACATTGACGAATTTCTTTAAATAAGTTACAGTTAAGATCGATTTAATTAGAAACAATTAAATTAAAAATAGCATTCTAATTAGTTTTCTTCACTTTTTCACATTACCTAAGTAATTCCTTCTATTTTAAAACGAATTAATTGAACAATTCTTCTCTATGTAAATGTTCATGTTTATCTCACTTTATAAGCAATCTAATTAATGAGATCAGTTAAATCCTTACCCCATGGGAAAGAATTGGAAACAAAGGGACAAACAATGCGATTGCAAAAAAAAATTGTTATCTTGGAATACAGGAAGAAACCAATTTGTAAAGATTGAAATCTCAAAAATTAAATGTTAAATTTATACTTAGCATTATGTCGAAAAAAGAGTAATAATATTTTAATACTTTAAGAAGGCAGTACTCATCGAAGTGAAGAGTTTCTACTAAAACAACTTATTTTTGATACCATATAAAATAAAAAAAAGGTTTGGTTCTGTATAGAATAAATTTTTTTTAGACTATTAACAATGATCTAGCTTTATTCTTCATGTAACTGTTGATGTTTGTTACATGAAGCAATACATTTAAAACACATTATATAGAGTAAATAAATAATATATATTAAATTACTTTAGATTAAGTAACTTTTGACATTCCTAAATTCTAAAAAAGGTTTGGTTGTGTACAGAATAAATTTTTTTTCTATACTATTAACAATAATCTAGCTTTACAGAAATTATTGATGTTTGTTATATGAAGCAATACATTTAAAACCATATTATATAGAGTAAATAAATAATAGATATTAAATTACTTTAGATTAAGTAACTTTTGACATTATTAAATTCTAAAAAAGATTTGGTTCTGTATAGAATACATTTTTCTAGACTATTAACAATGATCTAGCTTTACGTAAACTATTGATGTTTGTTACATGAAGCAATACATTTCAAACCACATTATATAGAGTAAATAAATAATAGATATTAAATTACTTTAGATTACGTAACTTTTGACATTTCTAAATTCTAAAAAAAGGTTTGGTTCTGTAGAGAATAAATTTTTCTAGACCATTAACAATGATCTATCTTTATAGAAACTATTGATGTTTGTTACATGGAGCAATACATTTAGAAACACATTATATAGAGTAAATAAATAATAGATATTATATTACTTTAGATTAAGTAACTTTTGACATTTCTAAATTCTAAATTACTTTTTTATACAAAATAAAATATAATTTCTTTTCTATGTATGACATTTATCTATACTAATGTGAGCGATTCATTTTATTTTGAAACATAAAAAGGCATTTTTTTATTTTTGTTAATTTTAGAAATTTTAATACTTTAAGAAGACAGTACCCATCAAAGTGAAGAGTTTCTATTGTATATTAGAAACCTAATATAGTATATTAGCATTATTAATAACGTAATAAAATATTAGTAAACCTAATTTATAATAAAATATATATTTTAGCAAACTAAAGTGCATAAACTAGCACTAGGTTTACATGAAAATGTAACACAAGAAATATTATTGTAGATTTTTATTGCATCAAATAATTTTTAAAGTATTAACAAATCTAACTATATTTTAAAACTGTTTTTTTTCGATAGTCAAATATTTTGAAGTACTATTATATTATAAGTAAAAAACTTTTTTACATTTTATTTAGCGTTAATTTTCCTATTTGTTAACAAAACAGATAAAGAAAAAAATAATAGTTTGAAAATGTTGAGATGCAGAAGATTTACATTTTGAAAGTTGATGAAGACATAATAATCATAAAAGATATTAGTATATGGTTTATTAGATAAAATGTGGGCACTATTGTAGGAAAAATAAATTTTAAATAGAAAACAGTTTTAACCATATTAAAAAAGAATTATAGAACAATAAATAGCAATTGATAGAGGAAAGTGACACTCATTTTCTCAGCATTTACAAAGAATTAACAATGTTTATCCTCGTTTAATACATTGACGAATTTCTTTAAATAAGTTACAGTTAAGATCGATTTAATTAGAAACAATTAAATTAAAAATAGCATTCTAATTAGTTTTCTTCACTTTTTCACATTACCTAAGTAATTCCTTCTATTTTAAAACAAATTAATTGAACAATTCTTCTCTATGTAAATGTTCCTGTTTATCTCACTTTATAAGCAATCTAATTAATGAGATCAGTTAAATCCTTACCCTATAGGAAAGAATTGGAAACAAAGGGACAAACAATGCGATTGCAAAAAAAAAAAATTGTTATCTTGGAATACAGGAAGAAACCAATTTGTAAAGATTGAAATCTCAAAAATTAAATGTTAAATTTATACTTAGCATTATGTCGAAAAAAGAGTAATGATATTTTAATACTTTAAGAAGGCAGTACCCATCGAAGTGAAGAGTTTCTGTTAAAACAACTTATTTTTGATACAATATAAAATAAAAAAAAATATTTGGTTCTCTATAAAACAAAATTTTTTCTAAACTATTAACAATAATCTAGTTTTACAGAAATGATGTTTGTTACATGGAGCAATACATTTAAAAACACATTATATAGAGTAAATAAATAATATATATTAAATTACTTTAGATTAAGTAATTTTTGACATTTCTAAATTCTAAATTACTTTTTTATACAAAATAAAATATAATTTCTTTTCAATGTATGACATTTATGTATACTAATGTGAGAGTTTCATTTTATTTTAAAACATAAAAAGACATTTTTTTATTTTTGTTAATTTTAGAAATTTTAATACTTTAAGAAGACAGTACCCATCGAAGTGAAAAGTTTCTGTTAAAACAACTTATTTTTGATATAATATAAAATAAAAAATGTTTTGGTTCTGTATAGAATAAATTTTTTGCTGCACTATTAACAATAATCTAGCTTTACAGAAATGATGTTTGTTATATGAAGAAATACGTTTAAAAACACATTATATAGAGTAAATAAATAGTATTTATTAAATTACTTTAGATTAAGTAACTTTTGAAATTTCTAAATTCTAAAAAAGGTTTGGTTTTGTATAGAATAATTTTTTTCTAGACTACTAACAATGATCTAGCTTTACAGACACTATTGATGTTTATTATATGAAGCAATACATTTAAAACCACATTATATAGAGTAAATAAATAATGGATATTAAATTACTTTAGATTAAGTGACTTTTGACATTTCTAAATTCTAAAAAAAGCTTTGGTTCTGTATAGAATAAATTTTTTTCTAGACTATTAACAATGATCTAGCTTTACAAAAACTATTGATGTTTGTTATATGAAGTAATACATTTACAAACATATTATATAGAGTAAATAAATAATAGATATTAAATTACTTTAGATTAAGCAACTTTTGACATTTCTAAATTGTAAATTACTTTTTTATACAAAGTAAAATATAATTTATTTTCTATGTATGTTATTTAATTATACTAAGGAGAGTGTTTCATTTTATTTTAAAACATAAAAAGGCAATTTTTTTTTGTTAGTTTTAGAAATTTTAATACTTTAAGAAGACAGTACCCATCGAAGTGAAGAGTTTCTGTTAAAACTACTTATTTTTCATTCAATATAAAATAAAAAAGGTTTGGTTCTGTATACAATAATTTTTTTAACTATTAACAATAACCTATCTTTACAGGAACTATTCATGTTTGTTATATGAAACAATACATTTAAAAAACACATTAAATAGAGTACCTAAAAAAATAGATATTAAATTACTTTAGATCAAATAACTTTTGACATTTCTAAATTCTAAATTACTTTTTTATACGAAATTAAATATAATTTTTTCTATATATGTCATTTAATTATACTAATGCGAGTGATACATTTTATTTTAAAGCTTAAAAAGGCAATTTTTCTTTTTTATTAATTTTAGAACATTAGATACCGCTAAATACCTCAATTTTTATATCAGTTTTCAATAAGATACCTGCATTATTCTGCAAACCAAACATTTAGAAGAATGTAACATTTCAAATTATAAAAACTGAAAATTTAAAAAAATAAATAAAAATATAAAAAAAAAATCTTTTTTTCAATAAAATTTTTTTTCTCCCCTTTAAAAACTTTTTAATTTAAATGGGCTTCATATGTCGAAAAAAGACTACTAATCTCTGATTCTCAGAAAATGATTAATTTCTAATTTTGAAATTTCAAAATCTGTTTAGAAATAAAAGTGAAATATACATATATATATATATATATATATATATATATATATATATATATATATATATATATATATACATATATATATATATATATATATATATATATATATATATAAATCTTGTAGGTATATGATTTTCATTTTTATTGTTTCGTTCATTTTGATTTGTTATAAAGATATACTATTTAATTAAAAATATTAAATGCTTTTTCAGCTAAATTGTTTTAAACGACATGTAAAATGTTCATTCTAAAAGAAGCAGAACATTTTATTTTAGGATGAATCAAAAAAAGTCTATTATAATGATGGTTTTAAGTTTCGATATTTTAAGTCTGGATGATTTTAAGTCCCTTTTAAATTGTTTACTCTAATATTTGTGGTGGTTTCAATTTAAATAAAATTCATTGTTAAACTAACTATAGAGATTTATGTTATAAAAATTAACGTGCGTTTTCTGCAAAATGTGGATTTCTTATTCGACACAAAAAAAGGACTAAAAAGTAAAACAACCTGTATTTAGATGATATCCAACATCATTAACCAACAAACGATTTTTAATGAAGAATATTTCATTTAAATAACGCTTTGCGGCCTAAAAATATAGTGTCACTCGAATTCATTTTTTATCAAAGCCAAATACATAGGTAAAGAATTGTGAAAGCGAACAAAACAATTTAAAAACATGTTTCGTAAGAATATCTCTAAATCACTCTGAAAAAAATTGTAACAAATAGCAATAAACACTGTATTTTAAACAATTATATTGTTAGATTGAAAAAGTATTAGGCTAATGTGATTCTGTCTACTTTCCTTCTATATCTACCAGATGGAAATTTAAAATGGCCAAAACTTTTTGGAAACATCTTCGCGTTTGTTCAGAGAGACAAATGTTTAAAACAACCGAGGCTTTAAAACATTTATTTCGCTTTAAATAATGCTCAGTAATATCTTATTAAATTTTCATTCTTTGAAAACAAAAAGGTTACTAAAATATGAACAAAATTAGTTTGAAATATATAATTAAAAATATTTGTTTATGTATATTGCTTTTACTTGTCCTGGCTAGTGGGCAAAGAGAAGTCTTGTCAGCTAGCAGTAATAAAGTAAGATGCAGTCTGGCCACATTGAAGAGAACACAAGTCCAAGACTAATTGAAATTTTATAAAAGGACATCTTCACTAGTATGTGTGCAGACGAGAGAATGTACAAGAAAACACGTGACTCGAAAAGAGTTGGACCCTATACCGAGACAAAAACGGAACTACTTCCCAGAGAAACAGAAACTTATCATCGAACTTCACTGTTAGATCAGGTAAAAAATGAGCCATTTGCCAGCTACAACTGGAAAATGCGGTGAGTGGACAGAAAATTTGCATTGATTGCATAGCATGCTTTGGGAGATTGGTTGGAAGAATTTCAAGACATGGACGCTCCTTTAATTACTATATTTTGTGGCTGGAAAAATAGATTTGAAGAAAATAGAATGGGAGATATGAAAATATTTTAGAAGATAGTAAAGTGAAATAATTTTGATTTATTTCACTCCCCCCCCTATATATATATATATATATATATATATATATACCCCATCTACGTCCACAACAGGATACTGGGTAAACGTCAGTCACTTCACTCAGAATGAAACACTAATTAATTTGAAAAAAAAGACAGCATTTAATAATAGACATTAATAATCAGTAGAAGTTGCACAATTCCAGTCCTTTTAAAACTGATGGCAGAGCTGCCGTCTGCGAGCTCTGTTCGTCGTTAGGACCTTCGTCCGCCCTCACCAAAACCCACGAGCGTCTCTCTCGGTCAAATGTACGTCCGTCCTCCCTCGCGTCTACTTGAAGACTCCTCCTCGTTGCCCGATGCTCGATTATATATATATATATATGTATGTATATATATATATATATATATATATATATATATATATATATATTATATATATATATATATATATATATATATATATATATATATATATATATATATATATATATATATATATATATATATATATATATATATATATATATATATATATATATATATATATAATATATATATATATATATATATATATATATATATATATATATATTACTTCTTTCTAGCATCTAACGACAAAAATGGCTACCATATAATACATTCCAATGTTATCAAAGCGATATTATTAACTTTGTATAATGTAATATGTGTTCAGATATGCTTTGAAAAATGGGTTGCAAGAATTTTAACTCGAGGACACTCTTTTAATTAAGACATTTTGTGATTTTGTGACTGGGAAAATATATTTTAAAGAATTATTAAGGAATATATTTTAAAGAGAGGAGGTTTTTAAAGGGATATTAAAGTGAAATAATTTTGATGTATTACACATATATCGGTATATATATATATATATATATATATATATATATATATATATATATATATATATATATATATATATATATATATATAAAGTTTAGCGATAAGAAATTATAAAAAAATTCCATTTTAATGGAAGTTGCGTAAGTTAAGCATTAAAGGAATGGAAAATATATAAAAACTTATTCGAGACTTACCTACGAAAAAGACATTTTGAATGGTACAAAGCGATCATTCTCTGAATTATGGCTTTAAACTCATATGAAGATGTGAATGATTTTCCGTGAAATAGTTTGAATTAAAATCGAATAAGATTTAAGATTGCTAAATATTTGACAAGTTTTACTGTCAGAATGCAAGGTTGAATGGTGGCTAAAATAAATTAATAACAAAAAATATCTAGACATGTCATCTACAAAAACTGCAAAAGAAAAAATATATTTTCATCTGATTTTACAAAAGAAAGATGCCAGATGTATATGAAATTTAAAAAAACATACGTGGAAGTAAAAAAAAGACGAAAATAAATTTAGACCTCAGTAAGTTTCTCCGAATAATATGATATATGTCAAGATAAATTCTACATTGAAAGTTTTTTTTATGAAATATCATTAAATTAACTTCCCTTAAAATGGAATGTTACAATCTTTGTCTTTTAATTTCAAAAATACTGAAGTTTACATATGATCTTTTAATACTGTAAATGTAGCTATTAAGGTATTTTAATGGTTTAAATTGAGTGGTGTTTTCTTCCAAGAAAAATATTTTGGCATCATTCCAAAAAAAGTGTAGTGACCTGTAGTATATAAAAAAGTTTATATATATATATATATATATATATATATATATGTATTATATATATATATATATATATATATGTATGTATATATATATATATATATATATATATATATATATATATATATGTATATATATATATATATGTATATATATATATATATGTATAATATATATGTATATATATATATATATATATATATATATATATATATATATATATATATATATATATATATATATATATGTATATATATATATATATATATATATATATATATATATATATATATATATATATATATATATATATATATATATATATATATATATATATATATATATATATATATATATATATATAATAAACAGAAACGTAACACTATACCTCTATTAAGCCCAGTAAATGTAAAACGGTTTTGGTTCTGTTTTTTATCATATTTATTTACCTCTATTTAATTGCTGCGTATATATATATATATATATATATATATATATATATATATATATATATATATATATATATATATATATATATATATATATATATATATATATATATATATATATATATATATATATATATATATATATATATATATATATATATATATATATATATATATATATTTGGTAGATGTCTAGAGACAGATTGTACCAGATGTTTAAGCAACGGTTACGAAAATCCGAGATATTTGCTAATTGGTGGTCTTTGAACTCTGAGCTGCCATCCCATGACATCCCAAATGTGTTCTATCGGATTGAGATCCGGTGAGTTAGGCGGCCAGGACATTAACTGGAATTCAGCATCATGTTCCTGGAACCACTCCAACACAATTTTAGTCTTGTGACACGGGGCGTTGTCCTGTTGGAACATTCCATTTCCAGCTGGAAAATCAAAGGCCATGTAAGAGTGCTACTGATCTCTGATGATGCTTAGATACTCCAACCACGGGTCCAAGAAACGCCCACGAGAACATCCCCCAAAGCAGAAGACCACCACCACCGGCCTGTGTATGATGTACTGTACATTGAGGAAACAACAGTTTGCCTGATAGACGGCCAATTTTGACACGGCCATCGGCGTGATGAATGACAAACCGTAATTCATCTGACCAGGCAACTCTCTCCCATTGATCCATGGACCATTCGCGATGTTCCCGTGCCCAGCGTACGCCCAGTTGGCGATGACGCTTGGTCATCAAAAGCACTCGAGTGGGACGTTTACTGCGTAGCCCCATATACAACTGTGTTCTCTGAACAGTGTGCTCTGATACTGCATTGTAATGGGTTGTCAGCTGAGCCACTCTTTTGCTTCACCTGTTGGCTGCCACTGTTGGCTTCTACTGCTGGTTTCACCGCTAATCAATCACTTTGCATAAGTACTAACAACTGTAGATTGCACAACCCATGAGTCGTGCATTTTTGGAAACTTTTGTTCCAAGCCTTTGAGCCATTATAATCTGTGACCTCTATCAAAATTGCTTAGATCCACAGCCTTTTCCATCACACGTAGAATTAAGTAAAAGAATGATTCTTTAGACTCTCCAGCAGCAGTTAAAAACAGCTTCCACCTAATCATGTGCCTTCCACCTCACCCAGGCAAGTTCATTGCAAAATGTAGAGGTTGCCGTAATATTTTGGGTCTTGAATATATATGGATATAGATATAATGCACTATTGCAAAGATAAATATAATAAAAATTTGACTAGTTAGTTTAAAAGAAAGTTGAATTAGAAGAAACAGCAGATTCCTTTCATGGTATGGAATGAAAAATAATTCTTCCCTACCCGCTTAATACCACCAAATGGTAAAAATTTAGATACAGTTTGTAATAAAATCTCAATGCATTATTTTCCACTCATAGTTTAAACTTTCGCATATTTAAATGTAATTCACTTTAAGAGAACTGAACAAAATATTTAGTATTAGTTATTAGCGGAAATGGATTGGTATTTTCAATATTCCCCCCATATGATTCACGAATGCAACAGAAAATGCATTAAATTATTGAAGAAACATTACTTTAAGTAATAAAACAAACAAACAATTTTTTAGAGAATGTTTTACAATTGCCGCAAATTTATCTTTGTTGTCAAACTAATATATTCAATTGAAAAGTGAACAAAATGCAGTGAGATTCTGTTCTTTTTGACTTCAATAATAAAAAATACGATCTTTGTCGCCGTTGTGGGAAACAATAAAACATGATTTATCACAGAAACAAAACGGTGAAAGGCCTGGAATAGTTCCAGAGACAAAAGAAGACAAGATTGTATCGGTTGTGCTTTTTTTTTTATCATTTCACTTGAATTTATCTCTTCCTATTGAAATTTATAAATGAAAAAAGGAAACTTATTATAAATTATGAAAATATTGCCAAGTTTCAAAGCGAAATTGCCTTACTGTTGACGTGACTTAGCTTTAAAACTTCACGATAGTTTTAAAATATATCATAGATTTTGATGGTTGCAAATTAGGTGTACTGGTTGAAACAATTTTGAGCGACATATAAAGGAAAACGGGGTATAATCGAAAAAGTATAAGAAATGGGAAAATGTGATAGGTGACTGCACGGATGAAGAGAAATTTTTATAGTGAGTATGAAATAATTGTGTCTTCAGACAGTTATACAGTCATCTAATACGTAAGAGGTTTAATGTGCATATATGTAAACGTGACTGTACGCAAACGGTGCATCGTACGGAAATGTAATTTGACACAGAGTTTCTTCGTCGTTGTACCTTGTAAAACTTTACAAAACTTTCTTTTTCAAATTTTGAATTTGTTTTTAAAATAATCTATTTAATGTTAAATTGATTATAATATTTTTGTTTGTGGAAACATAAATTCTGATTAACAAATGTCTAAATTTTGATTTTATGTTTTAAAATGAGGGAAAGAAGAAACATGAAAGCAAAAATTAGACATTTTTTAATTAGAATTGCTTGCACATTTCGTCGCTTCCTCATTTAAAATCATACATTTTGGTATTCTCATAAAAGTTCTATTTTTAAATTCTGCATTTCCATTATATTGCTGTTTTATTACATTTTCATAGGAATTAATTTCAATATAGTAATTTTGCAATAGGACCTTATTCGTTTTTAAATATTACACCGTTCATTTCTACTAACTTAGTAGGTTGCATTAACATAATTTTAATTCCTTTATTTTAGTAATGTGTATCTAATTCATTGTAAAAATTAATATTATATAAAAAAAGTACTCTATTTTATATAAATCTGCAATTATTTCATATTAATTTCTCTTTAAATTGTTGCAGTTAACGTTTAATCACTCAGAAATTATTTTTCTAATTAATCATTAACCCCTTCCGGTGCGATTTAATAATGAAAAACTGTGCATGAAGTAACAATTTATTTTTTATTTAAAAAATTTGTTTCATTTTACAATTGTTACATATTCTTAATTAAAATCCACTTTTTACACAGTGTTAAATGATACCAGAAACGGTAAAATTAAGAAAATATCAAAGCAAAACATTAATAGGGTAGACAGATAATAGTCTTCAAGCTAGTGGTATTTTTCAAAACAAAGTGCAAAGGAATTCTGAATTGTTTACACCGCCAAGTAGTTTCACTTTTAATTTGATTCTTGTAACACACACGGCATTTCTTAGTAGGTTTTCTTTTATTCTGACTCATTAATTTGGCAATGACTTGTACCAAGAAATTCTAAGTAAACAATATGTAATAGTGATTTGTGATTTTCACAAGTGATAAAAGTGTTGCCAAATTCAGTACACTAGAAATTTTAAACTAAATTAATTATCATATTTAACAGTAACTTTAGTCGCATGACGAGTGTAGCTCATCATTGTGCGGTATGGAATGAAAAACCAATGACGAGCTAGACTCGTCGTTTTACCGGAAAGGGTTAACATATACTTCTGCTTGCATATCTGATATACGCTAGTTTCACACTTCTTGTTCTCTATGGCAACCAGTATGAGACTACCATTATATCAGATATGTATAAGGAATATGTATATTTTACTCGTTAAATGCATATGCCCGAAAATAGTATTTCTCTTGTACTTTATATGTATATATAAAGCATTTTACATATATTAAAATCTTTTTGCATTTGTCTGTATGTACATAACCACAATTACTCGAATGTTTCAAAATTTGGAATCGAGAGAGGTATTCATGGATTTGTAAAATTATGGTGATCTCATTTTGTCAAATTTCCTCTTCGTAGAATTCTATAATTAATGAGCTATTAGTTTAAAAACAATTAAAATTGTAAATCTTTTCGTTTGCTTTTCTGAGAAAACAATTGAAGGTATTAGCTATTTATGACGCCAGAGCTCTATTATTTGAAAGGTAACTTTTACTAAATACATTTCATCCCCAGGGGATTATGTTGACACAATTATTCATTGAATCGAAAAATTCTGGGGTAATATAATTGCCAAGTCTCATCTTTATAGGACTATAATTAGGGGAAATGCTAATTATAAATCATACGACATGTTGATACTTTAAGTTTAAATGCAGAAATTATTGAATTAATTTTTTGCATGAAAAAAAAGGCGTAGAATTAGTTTTGATGACAAAATTAAATTGTTAGGTAAATTCTACAAATACACTCTAATCCATGTTTCAATTATCTGAAAATGTTTGCGAGAATGACATTGTGTTTACTTAAAAAATGTTTTTTAAAGAAAAATAAATATATTTGTAATTGTTACTGTGTAGATTAATTGGTAGATAATTTTCTTTTTTTATTTTAGAAATATATACTTTTAAATGTGGTTTATTTGTTTCACTTTGGGTTTTTTGGAAAAGTTAATAAAAGGATAAAAACGCAATGGCACGACACAGCACATGCCAAGATCTGAACCAAGTCTATTGATAAATTATTTTACACAAGTTAAAAGACACACGGAGATATAAATGGGAATTCTTATCGTTGACTGCAATTTATTTTGAAATTTAACCTCAAGCTTAAACATTATTACATATCTGTTAGCAATATTTTGCAAATTTGGCTAATACACTTGATGTTAGTGATTGTTTTTATACTAGAAGACGTGGGCTAGAGAAGAGGTCGTTCAGGAAATGTTAAAAAATAATGCAACCAGCTTTTACTTATTCTGATTAATTTTTTATGTCATTCCTTGACTATAATTTAGTGCTAATTGCTCTAAAGGATCAAACCTCCGTCATGTTGTAATTCACAATCTGTCCAGGTGGATCGGGGCAAGTTAAGGTGCTGAAAACATTTCCGGTTTTCTGTCCGATCCCTTTTTTGCAAGTAGCCTACTAACAGCAGTGAGGCCGTTTAATGATGTAATTATCTGTTACATTTACATTTTATAAAATATTTTATATTATTTCCATAATTTCTTTTCTAGGAACTATAAGAATAATAAACTGTAATAAGTTTCTTTCTTTCTAAGAACTGCAATATGAATTTGGAATTAACTGTCAAATTCTTATTACAATAACGTATTAATAAAGTATGATTATTCATACATAATTTAATGGAGTATTACTATTTTTTTTACTAAAACTGACCTTACCTTGTTTCTTCCACTGTTATTTCTGTGTTGTGGTATTATTTGAAATACTTTATAAGTAGATTATTATGAATATTTTACTATGTACTGAGCAATCCCGTGTCATTATTACTACATTTAACACAGATTCATTTTATACCCCGATGCTACGTTTTCGGGATTTGGCGACATTTTGCTTATTTGGTGTCACTTTTGAGTTTCTATTTTTGAGTTCTTCTGATTGTAAAGATTCTTAAACTTTTTTTTGGGGTAAAATTTTTGTCTTCTCTTTGTCAAATCTAAAGTACGTGTTTTTCTTCCAAGCTGCTCGTTTTTTATAAAAAAAGAAAAATCTTAGTACTAAATAATTAATAGAAATGTAGTCAAAAGCAATTAGATTTTCTACTGGTAATACTCATTATAAATTTATTTCTGTGTTAACCCATTGAGGGGCACCCACAGAAACTCTTTTGTTTTCAATAAAATTAGTTTATAAATGTTATCTATGGACCTTTTAAATATGAAATATATAAAAAATAAATTTTTTTACTTGAGGAATAAGCAAGGAGTAATTTGATTGTGTAATCACCTCCCTTGGAACAGCATGAAAATGATACATTTTTTGATAATATTGGAAAAATAATTAATAATTTTTATTAAAAGGGTGTATAAATCAAATAGATAAGAATTTTTTATGTAAAGTTTAAATAGGTACTTTTATTTTAAAGTCTTACTTTTGAAAAATCGAATTTTTGCTTTTAGGATCGGGTTTTCATAGAGCTTAATGAAAAATTGAAAATCAAACACCTTTTTTTTCTATATAAATGAGAGAAAAAATTTTAACAGCCGGTATATTATATATACCAGTGTCCTTCAAAGGGTTAAACAGCTTAAAAATATTTCTAATCTCTGATATTCCTAATTCTGGGTCATGGGATATCTTTTTTTATATTTCTAACACACCTAAGTTTCAGCATCCTCCTAAAAGCCCGGCTACGCGGAAATCTAAAATAACACATTTAAGCATTACGTACAACATATAACACAAATTTTAGCATTATTTAACCATGATGCTAAAATTTGTGTTTAATTATGTTTAATTTGGTGCAAAATAGTAAATATACCATTTTGTTTTTAAATTTATCAGAAGGCTCAGTATGTTTCTGTTTTCAACTAAATAACTGTGACCAACAGAAGATAATAATAATCTTCTTCCATATATTTTTTTTTATTTCTATCCTATATAATTAGCATTTACCTTATATTTCCAAATTATGAAAAAGTATGGAGCTGAATTCAATCAATGAAAATGAGACTCATCAGCTGACGTTGTTGTTGTTTCTCAAGCCACTTGGACAAACTAAGCCCGATTGAGCTTGCAGGTTCTCATATTAAGGCCAAGGGGTGCGCCTTTCGTTTTAATGAGCACCATTAAGGTGAAAGAACGACCTCGCTCAAGTAGGTCCTTTTGAAGCAGGGACCAAGCAGAAGACCCATAGGCTTGGCTTGCCACTCCCAGAGGTATTGGTTTACAACTTGGAGGACATTGTAACCCTGAATATATTTTACGCTCTCCAGTCACCTTTAACGAAGACTTCGGATCTTAGGCCGCCTCGGGTTCCGAACCCACAATCTTTCAATTAGTAGATCGTTACCTTTGTCAACTGAGCTACAGCGACTCTCAGCTGATGTGCTCTCAGCTGAAATACTGAGAAGAGAATTGCAAAAAAGTTTTTGGTGATGAAGTTTTTGGCAAGAAAGTGAAACTCATTCATTAATTATACCTTAATTAATCCGAACCCCTCAAAATGTTATCTCTTTCCGACTTGGTGAAAAGGACTATTTCTAACCATATTTCTAAAGGATATTTTTTTTACCTTTTAGTGTAGATGTATAAGGTAGTTTATAACACATTTTAACAGGGCAGATAAACCACTTTGTACTGCAAGTACAAAATTTACCAACACAAATAGTCCCAGAAAAATCATGAATCTCAAGCAAGAAAAACTTTTAAACATTCTATTAATTGAAAATCATATAATATCTAATCTGTACAATGTGTTTATCGTAGATATTGTAACAAATGCCTTGAATAATTTAACTGGCTGTTAATCTAATAAAACTAGTTGTTTTAACAATTAAGGGAAAATTTCACTCTTAATAACTTATACCGAATAAAGCATCATATTGCTGAATTAGATATATCTTATAGCTATGATTATGAAAAAACTTTCTTATGCTTTATGTTTTATACTTTTTCAGAACTACTCAAAATGTTTATTTTCCTTAAAAGCTGATATATATGCTTAAAAATGCATTTTCATCCACTTCAAATTCTAGTATTTGTTTAAAAATTAAAGAAATTGATACCCCAAAGCATTAGTGGTTATTTCAAATAATCCTGAGAGGTTTCTTAATCTGCAATACTAAAAATCAAAAGTGTATTGAAAATATAACAGTAATGAGTGAATTTGATATTTAGCATTTACAAATGAAAAATATGTATGCATTTTTAGGGTATTAAGAGTTAGTTTTTGAAATTAACAATATACTTTAAAGTATGTTTATTGTATTATTTTCAACGACTGTCACATTTTTATCCTGAAAGCTTTCTACTTTGATAAAAAATGTATTTTGAACCATTTCAAATCGGTTTTTATACTTGCTTTAAAATAGAAAAAGTTTACGACGATAAAGCATTAGTGGTAAACTTATAAACTTCTGAAATTTCAAGCTTTTCCAGTGTCATTAATTATAAGTTTTTAAAAAAGATAATAGTCAGAAAGTAAAGAAAAGATTTTTGATGTTTCTAGCATTTACCATTGTAAAATATGTCCCTTGTTCGAATTAAATAGTTTATAATCAGTAGATTTTGCTGAGGTTTATGTTAAAGTGAGAAAAGTATTATTATATCTACTATTAAGTGAAACAGAGTAAACTAAATTTAATTCTTAAATTTATAAACAATAAATCAAAACAGTCTAAAACAGATCAAAAGAGTACAGTTTCTTATTCATGAAATATAGAAATAAATTCATAAAATATAGATATAATTCAATTAGAAATTTAACACATTACAATAGGTCTTGTATAGTTTCTAGAACATTTCATCGAAAAATTAAAAAAAAATACTACTACGTTCGTCTGTGTGTCATACCATTTGAAAAAAATACAGTTTCGGCAAAAATTAATATGCAATTAAATTATTTATGCCTAATAACCTCCTCTCAATAGTACATAATGTAATATTGTGTAGTATTTCATTAATATTTCCTATTAATAGCACATAATCTAATATTTAAACTGTTTATGTAAATGTTAAGGTGAAGACCGTCTGAGCGTCTAGGCCAGCAGCACGTATAATTAGCAAATTAAATGTGTTTATGTGTATCACAGCGCCACCTATAGGCGGATACTTATACTAAAATGTTTTATGCAAAAAATGACAAGCAAATCATTTGAATTATCTGTAGTTAAAATTGTATCTCATGTGGAGCAACAGAATATTTTCTAGAATCCTCATAAAAGGGGAACTAATTTCTTTCTAATCTTCTAAATTATTATGCTAAGTTCTAGGATGAGACTGACAGAGCATCTAAGCCAGCCGCACGTATGTAGAGTACTCGTAAGAAAATACAAAATTGAAAAAAACTAATTCCTCCTCCTGAATTTTGTTTATTTTGATTATAAATAAAGGTGTAAACAGAAAATAAAAAAAGCTAATTAGTCCATCATGCCAAAGGGACCATACTCGATCAACATGGCGTCTTGGTCTTATAAATAAAATGGTGTTAGAACTCCGCAGAATATTTTGAGCTCCACACTCTTTCTTCCTTGCTCTCTCTCTAAGGGTGCCCGCAGATCTCCCGAAAAAGTTCTTTGGACAGTGTTGCCTGGGAGGAAGAAGGCTACTTTGCGGTTAGCAACCCTTATTGACCAATGGGATCGAAGGAGGGTCACTCACATCACTTTCGCTTCTAGGTCAGTTTTGCGCTGGCGTTATAGAACTGTAAGTATTTGTTACAGTAAACTCAAGAAAATTTGAGGCAAGTCTTTTAGAAGTTTTATATGAGTTTTAAAGAGTAAAAAAAAAATTACTCTTTTGAACTAAAAACTTAATTTGGGTCAAAAAGGGTTATGGTGTAAATATCACTCTCATAATTTTCTCTTTTCCTTTTACGAAAAAACTGATGACTTTACAATGTAAGTCTTTCATAAGAAGTTGTACATAATTTATATGAGCTAATTGTTTTAATTTAAAATTAAAAAGGATTCAAGTGCAAAGGTATTTCTTATAGTTTTTTCTTCCTTTTATGAAAATCATTGATGCACGCCTTTTATAAAAAGTTGCATACGTTAACTAAACACTAAATTTTGATTTTAAAATGTTAGAATTTAAACTTCTTTCTTAACGATTTTTCCGTCACCTTTTCAAAATCATTGTATTCGGGACAAAGAGCAGTGTAGCTTTAAATAGCATATAATCTTGATAATTGCAGTATCACCCTATATAAGTATACTCTTGAATTAAAATGCAATCTTGAAATATTTAAATTAGATGACATGTAGATAAACGAGGACATGACTTAGCACATAAGTGTTATCATGAATAATACTTAAAAAACAGAAATTTCATACAAAATGTTCTCATTTACATTTTAGACACAACGGGAATATCCTACATAAATATCTACCCCAACACATTTCAAAGACAAATTTAGCGACACTTGTTTCTGGAGCTTTGGCAATGTAAATTTAAGCAAACTGGGAGGTGAAAGGGAATAGCATGTATTCGTGCATGGAATTCTCGAAGAGAATTTTCCAAGAAAACATTAATGTGCATGGTTGTTAAATTTTGAAATACTTCAAGATAAAATTTTACAATAAAATGAGCATCTTATAATCTTTAGATGATAATACAGGGTAAGAGTTATTATTTTATCACAAAATATCTAGTATGATAAAAAAAATCAAACCCCAAAATTAAAATATTTTTTCTCTTATTAAAATTTTTTGCTCGAGAATTTAGGCTTAAATAAAATTTTAATAAAATACTAAACATAACGGTGTATCTTACATGAATTTATTTCATGCTAGATGTTCGTTTAGGAGTCATACGACTTTTAAACTTCGAAAAAATGTAAAATAATTATGAATTCTGATTTCTCATTTTGAAAGCTACCAATTTTTCAAAACTAATTTTTTGTAACATAATTAAGATAAATTATTATCTTTACACACATATCCCATTCATTTTTGGATCATAAAAATATTTTTGCTAGGGTGTGTTAAACAATAGACACTTTGGTGTTAATAAAAACGTTATAAAAATCTAGGCTTATGCGCATGATTACTAAAAATATAATTAAGTTTAAGGCAAACTTATTGTTTTAAAACATACTACAATATCTCAAAGCTTATAATTTTAGAGAAAGATGGAATGTTGTTTCTGTTCTGATGTCTACACTAAGTGTAGATATCAAACACGGAATTAAAAAATGTATGGAAGCTAGACATATAACTTAGTAACTTAGTTACCTACATTTCACAACTTTTAAATATTTAAAATTATCATGGCAAATTTAAATTTTCAATTAAAACGAAGAGTAAAATGATGACTAAAATGCAATATCAATGAAAATTGCAATGTTATTAAAAATATTAAATACATAGTATTAGAGAAATTGTGGTGCAAATTTGTATTTATACCAAACTGCATATAAGATAGAATAATGAGCACATTTGAATGTACATTTACAGCATTACTAACGTGTATACCTCTACTTTGAGTAAATTATTAGCAATATTTCTAAAAAATATTTATATGTTTGAAGCTTTGTACAAAAAATCGATATTTATAGTTGAAATTTTCTCTAAGAAAGTTGTGTTGTAATATAGAGGTATATAGGTAATGTTAAATGCTTCTACAGTAACTTTTTGTGAAGCATATTTTTTTTTTGTAGGTGTAAAAATATATTATTAAGGATCTTGTTTTTCCCAAAAGTTTTAATCTGTGAAATTATACATTAGGCAATGCAGTTAAGGAAAAATTTGCAAATTTAGTATATTATGTTCGACGCCCAGATTGTATTGCAATTAGTGTACCGTGCTCCAACTCGATGGATTTCAGGTTTGGCTCCCAAGTAAGGCTTGAATGTATCTGTGTCTTTTCACCTTACAAGGAGCGATATTTCCATACCTACATTGCACTTCGATCAAGATCCAATGGTTAATCATAACAAAAGGGTTATGAGTTTAAGGCTCCAGCAAGCCAAAGATCCACCCAATAATTGCGACTGTTACGTAAAAAAGGTTCGTGGTCAAAACGTCCTCCAAGTATCAAACGATACCTCTGGAGATGGAAAGCCAAGAGTGTGGGGGATATCTAATTGGTTCCTGCTGCTAAATTACGAAGATCTATCGGGGGAGATATTACAAGTGTCCTTAACATTCCTTAAGTGCGCTTAATGAGACACGTGCGCTAAATGTGCGCTAATTGAGAAACAGATTAGCAGCTATGTTTGATATATGGGTATTTGTCTGTTACCAGCTGAATTTGAAAATTGATCGAGTAGGGAATGTTGACCTTTAGCTATATGTACCTATTCCTAAAAAGTCACTACAGTTTTTGGATTTATCCAGTAAAATCCAAGAGCGAATCCATGCCAAGAAATTCAGCACATATTACTTTGAAGCCTTTTAGCAGCTAAAAGGGCTGGGATGTTTATAGCAGCTGTACTACATGTAGAGCCATCTGTTATCAGCTTTTATAAGTTCTTAATGAAATTCGAAATTTCTGTATAAACAAGCTACAACTTTCGCTATAGACACAGTATATGTCCCTTACTTCGATCAATCTTTGACTTCGATATATTTAATTTTAAGTCATGAATTCTGTTGCTGGACACCACATTTATTTAATACATCTTTTAATATTGATATTTGGATTTTGTGCCCTTATTATGATTATGATTAAAATTAGTCAGTAAAACTTTTTGAATTAACCTATTTATACTCTAAATAGACCTCATATTTGAAATAAAATTTTAATTTCTGTCACATGCATTTATTTTTTTTTCAAATATGCAACTATAATATGGCTTCTAAGCTTAAACGTTTATGTGCTATTAAATTCTAAATTATTAGGTATATTAAAAAAATGAATGACATAAAAATGCAAGTAAGAAATTTTTATGAAGAAATTTATTAATTAAAAAATGAAATTATAAGTATTTAATTTTATATTTATGAAATACCATGTGAAATATTTCGTATATGATTAACATATGATTTTTTATAATGTGCTTATTATTAAGGTGTATTATTGCATATTTTCTTTTCTCTATTGGTAAAAAGACAGAAATTTTAGGAATACATAAAAAATTAAAATAATAATAAACTCATATTTTATAACTTACAATTCCTACAATTCTGCAATTTTCAGTAACAGAAATTCCATAGCATTTCTCAACTTTAGATTTAGCGTGCATAGATTGTTCGCAAAAAATTATTAACAGTGCAGTTGTTTAACTCTTTAAAGGTCACCAAAATAAATTCATGGGAATTTAATGTAATTTGTTTATAAATGCTATCTGTGAACCTTGTAAAAGTAAAATATATCTTTTCTTTACATTCCTTTGAAGGTTGGCGTTAGAGGATACCTAAGGAGGGTGTGAAGAGGGGTTTAACTTACTAACCCCTCCCCTTGTACAGCTTGAATATTATGCCTTTTTAAAAGTTTAACTATACTGGAAGAACAATGAATAATAATCTTTAAACTGGTATACTAAATAAATAGCTTAACAATTTATAAGGGTTGTTTGTATAGATACTTTTATTTGGGGTCATAAGTGAGATAAATTGAATTACTGATTTCTCGAGTACAATAAGTTTTAATACATATATTTCAAAAGAAAAATAAATAAGTTAAATGTAGAACTGTCGTCTGTTATAAATTTAAAATATCAAAAACATAATATGTATGTATATATATATATATATATATATATATATATATATATATATATATATATATATATATATATATATATATATATATATATATGTATGTATAATAGAAAAATCCTCCATGTCTCTAAGAAGTTCTTTATAGTTGCAGGAGTTCTTGATTCTACATCATTGGCTTCCATACATCACAGATGTATGAGATTGGAGCAGTAAATAATTATAAGAAGATAAAGTAAAGTAGTCCAAAAAGTAAAGTTTAAAAATAAAGATGTTTAATAGGTGGTTTTGCTACGAAACCACTGTCCGCTAAAGGGTTAAATAAATAATAATAAATGCCATCTAGTTTGTGTGCATTGTATCCAATTTTCAGAAATTTAAAAAAAGTATCAAATATTGTCGCTGTATTCGTATTAAATATAAAAAGTGGGGAATTTATAACTTTTTCAATTTCCCAGAAAAACAAACAAATGAAATCAAATAACTTCATCCACGGGTGTGGATGAATGAAACACAGATCGCAATGAACAATCTTACTTTCAGGTTTTCAAGTTTATGCACATTTTATATCTGGTTGCGAGTCAGTACTTAATATAAAACCTCGTTTTCTAAAGCTTTTCTTAATCGTATTGCTATTGTATTACTAAAATTGAACTTTTATGTGTAATTTAATCTTTATTTTTAATTGTTATGTAACGTGCATCCCCTTCATTGAACTCGTAAGTCATCCTCTTTTTTAGTATTTAAATTTTCACTGTCACAACTCAAATTAGTACTTATTTGTCCTCATTATCATGTGTAAAATTCTGTTAATTTTCATTACATCCATGCTTCTCTGTAACTCTGACCTAGAGGGCCTAGCCCAGGCAGGTCAGAAGAAATTATGTCCGTGTTATGAAAAGCTTCGTTCTCTGTATTCTTTCTTTCTCGTGTACCATTATTAGTTGACAAAAATTAAGTTGTCATTCATTATTTAAGAAGATATTTACATTTCTTTTCTCCTTATACAATCATCCGATAACTAAGACGTGTATGTGATTGATAGTTGGTGAGTCATAAAATGGAATGATTCCCAAACACTAATAATTGTTGGAGTTTGAAGTAATTATGTGAAATTATTGCAACCTAATTTCAATTAAGTGTAAAAATGTTCTCACAGAATAGGTGTTGTTATAAATTTCATGATACTCATGCTCGTGCTTTCAATTTATTACTTTCTCTCACAAGGAGAATGCTGATGAATAGGGAATATTGATATAAAATCAGGAGAAAAATCCATTTCCTTGAGGATTATAAAATTTGAGGAAACATTATTTTTCTTTTAAGATTACATTGTTTAAATTAAGAGGAACATAATTTGGTTGTTAAATTAAAAATGTCCTATATAAAATATTTCACTATTGATGTCATATATCTATGAACTATGAATAGTGTGAAGAATTTTGATCCTCGACCAGTTTTTTGCAGCTGTGCACGCTTCATGTATCTGGGAGTCAACCCCTTGACCCGTTAAGCCAACGTTTCTTTGGAATATGAGCCAGCAGGGTACAGGGCTCATAAAGTCTTCGAAGTTGCCATTTGTTTGCAGGGCGGTGGTGATTGAAGATGGGTGCAGGTGGTTTTCCCATAGACCGCCGGGGGAATGATTTTCAATATGGATTTCATTTTCGGAAGGGACCATATTTCCAGCAGTTGACCGCCGAAAAAAAGGGATCTGCCGGCAGTTAAGTGGAGACAGGAGAGTTGAGTGAGAGCCTACGACCCTAACTCATATATCTTTGGAGAGACCCTTTCTGGCTTATGAAGTAAGAAGACACAACGTTTGACTTTCATTTGAGGAGGCCGGTCGTCCACCTGATCATGATACCGTATAAATTAAGCTCAGGGTATCGAAATATGATTTGTCTTACATTTCGTTCTGTACCATCTTATAAACTAATTTTATTTTTACCCATTTAACTTTTCAAGGTGTAGTTTTTACTCATCCCAGCGACAACCAGATTATACCTGTACCAGTAAAGTAGGCCGGTAGATCACACGCTTGATTTATACAAGCCCCACAGCACCAAGAGGGCTATAAATATAAATATTTTGTTTTATGTTACAAAAAACACCCAAATATCTATTATCATTGTATACTTTTTTACAAAGAAAATAGAAGAAGTTGAATTGTCTAGGTATAGAACAAAATGTTTAGACAAAGTAAAATATCATTAAAATCCATTTTTATTAATTTTACTTAACTTCACTTGTGTGTCAGTTGGTATTTTGAAATCAATATTTAATTACATCCTTGGCTAGCTAGAAATCCGAAATTTTACACATAGGTTCAATTCCGGGCAAAGTACAACATTAAATCATAAAAAAATAGATAAGAGAAAAAAAATAATTTGGTAAAAATGCAAAAAGGTTTTCCGTGAACTTGAAATACCAATTGCAGTGATTAAAACTTGTATACTAAAAAATTCAAAGTTTTTATTTTAGTGAATTTTTGTAATTTTTTCTGTTAATTAAAATCATTTTAAAAAGATTATTTTTAATATTTTTGTATACTGTTATTATCTGCTTTATTTTACAAACATATACATTTAGTCCACTTTTGACAATAATATCCTGAAAATGAATTTAAAAGTTTGAAATGAATTTTTAAGTTGTCATTTGTATGATAATCAGTAAAATGGTTTTTTCAACGCTATAAAAAGAGTGCTTCCAATGATTAACTCAATTGACTTATAATATAAGTAATTGTATATAACTTAATGCGATGTAAAAGTAAGTAAAATTATTCTTTCAAAGAATATTTTTTTGTGTTACATAGTCATATACACACAGATTCTGGTAAAAAATGCATATAGCAGGAAAAAAAACATATTTGGAGCAAAACATTTTTTTAACATCTGTAAACAGTAGTTATGATTAGAAATTGATGAAAACACGGATCATTTAACAAATAACAAAGATAATTTTTTGTTACGCATTTTCGTCTTGAGAGACAATTCATGTTAAAATTATTAATTACACGGCTTTCTGTAATTAATCTTTTTGTGATAAAACCGTTATTCCATTAAGCAAAAGACATATCGAAGCATTATTTACACTCTCTTCATTTATATTAATAGAAAAAAATTAACATTCTGTTATGCAGTATGATGAATTACTCAATGAAGTATGTTGTAGAGTTTTACATTTTTACTTCTTGCTTTTACTTTCTAGTGTCTTCCCAGCAATTTGTGACTTAATATACTACGGTGTAGAATAATTTTCTAGTGTTTACTGAATCAGAATTAAGTAATAGGTGTAGAAGTACAATTTCATTTGGATTAGATAGCTCTGATGACTTTTTTTTTAAAAGCAAAGGTTATTGGAACGGAATGTACTGCTCAAATTAAATTTCAACATTTACGTATCTTCAATGTATTGTAATTTGAAACTATGAACTTCGGTTCCCAAAAGTAATTCCTCAATTTTCAAGTAGCCGTCTGATGTGAAGAAATAACGGAATGTCTCTTAACATAACACATATTGAATATTCGTTTGAAACAAAAGGACAGATTATTGACTGCATATTGTGTATTTCAAACACTCAATCTATAATATTTCACTATTCCGTCGCCTTCCCATGTTGATTATTTAAGTGTTGAAAAAATGATACTCCTAATTGTATGAGTGGAAAATATGGTGAATCTCAACATTTTCAGCAGAAAATTTGTAACTTCATATTATTATACATAAAAGTTCAAGAAACTACTTTTCAGTATCACAAAACTAGATAGTAGAAAAACTGTCATAAAATTAAACAAAGTTTGTGTTATTTTAAATCAAAACCATTCATTTAAATCAAAGTCCATTCTCGATAATTGTTACTCTACTGTATGAAAATGTTGTACAGTTAATCGAAAACAACTGCTTGTAACTGAAACATCATAGGTAGTGCGGTGTTGGACTACACATATTTAATTTACTCTGTACTATGGTTACCTTTTCAGAGGTTTAGTAGCCTTTCTTCATCTTACAAAAAATAATTGAAATTTATAATACTTATACATTAAAGAGAACTGTATAACAAATATGGAAATCATGAAAGAAAACATAGAGAAAGTTGAAATACGTTGAAAGTGATATTTAAGGAAACTACTATTATAATGGAAGTATAGAATGGTATACAATTGATAAAATTAGTATAGTATTGCATTATTTACATAGTACGTCTGATTTGGTTTGGTTTGGTTTGGTTTGGAGAGCTACGGTGTACTGTTTTGCAGACGAGGACTACATAGTACATGTGAAATCTACACGAATATATCGTTTAATTAAAGTTAAAGAGTTAATAATCACTATTATATTATTTTCTACTGCAAGAAAAACCTGGAAAGTGTACCCCTAATCAACTGTGGCCTTTTGGTAGTCATAAAACATTGACTTTGGGTCTGAGTTTACCTGTAATTTGTAATGTAGTTATCACAAAATTGAGAATGATGGAAAGAGACTTATATGCAGAGAACAGAATGGAATATTAATACATCTTTAATTCAGTCTTGCGGTTTTTACAGATCGATAATATTTTTATAAGTTACAATTTTTCAATATTACTAATAATTTTACTATTACTAGGAAATTCATATAAATATTGGTCACGAACTTTCATTTTACTGATATACTGAATCATAAATATTTGGAAATGCTGCTAAGAAATTGTTCATATATCCATTAACCTTTACTCTCCTTTATCTACACTTTATTATTTTCTGAATTTTTAGTAAATATTTCATGTACAAATAATATTAAAATATTTATACGGAAGAGAAATGGTAAGGATGATCCGCGGTAGCTCAGCCGGCAAAACCTAAGATCTCGTAAATTAAAGGTTGCGGGTTCGGAACCCGAGCCGGTCTAAGATTCGTCGTATTCGTTGAAGGCGACTGGGACACGTAAACTATGTTCGTGGTATCAATCTCCTTCAGGTTCTCAATTAATACCTCTGGGGGTAGCAGGCCAAATCTATGAGTGTTCTGATTGGTCCCTGCTTCAAAATTAAGAGAGCCTACTGGAGCGAAGTCGTTCTTTCACCTTAATGGTGCTCATTAAAACGAAAAGCACACCCCTTGGCCTAAATACTGGTGCCTGCGTGCTCAACCATGCATGTTTTGTCCAAGAGGCATCAGAAACTACAAAAACAAAATTGGTAAGGATAATTTTAAATACTTTTCTGTGAATATACTGCACTTTGTACGAATGTGGTTCAGTTTTTTAAATTTTGATGAGTATTTATTTTAACCATTTAAAACGCTTAGTATGAAAAATATTAAAACTTTCCAAAGTTAAAAACAAATGAATTTGGTTAGAGTTTTAATATATATAATTACAAGCAATATTTATAAACATTACAATTTTTAAAGATTCACTATGCGGGTATTAGAAAGATACATTTATCTATAAATATAGTTATTAGAATACATTATATATTTTTGAAAACTGAATGGCTTAAAATGTAAATGCTGTCTTTAAAGATTTCAGGTTTGTAAAGATTTCAAGA
>CM063504.1:75286990-75311990 GCA_032207245.1 Pardosa pseudoannulata
AAAATTATCTTTGCAACTAAAAATAATTGATGATTAAATTTAAAATTATCACATATGCCCCTAATTTGTTATTTAATCCAAATATAACATAAAATTATTTACGTAATATCTAAGTTCAGGGATAAAATGTATGAAAATAATGCAGATGATATTTAAATAATCTAAAATAAGAAATGATTAAATGAGATAAATAAAGAAATGACGTCAAAATTCTAGAAAAAAAGTTATTTTTACATATTTATTATGTGATACATTTAAAATGAATATTTAACAGTGAATATACTTGAATAAAAATTAAACGATCAAAAGGAAAAAGTGCTTTGATACATTTTGCTAACTCTATCATCAAAATATCATTTTGCTCTATCCATTTCATAACCGAGAATGGACATATAACTTAGGAAATTATTTTCACATTTAACTAAAGGAAATAAATATGACGATATTAATTTAGGATGTCAGAGTTTAGCTAAAATTCTACCAGGAAATCTGTTTTCAAAAGCAAAATAATCTTTACGGAATATATCATTGCTTTATAATTTCCTCTTATTTCAATATCTTCCTTAGACAGACATTTTAAATAATTTTAAATAGCCCTTTTTTGCCCGAAGCGAGTACATTTGCTTTTTTCCGTAAAAAAGGAATATTTTAATTGTTAAAACTGATGTATATATTTTGAAAAAGGCTACATATATACAAATCTGAAAAAAAATCTTTTTTGTTGTAAAATGAGATGTAACTCAAGTAGTATAGTAATATTTATTTGTAAGCAATATAAACATTATACCACAAACTGTATTACCAGAAACATAGTTAAAACAAAATAAACAACTCTTAGAGAAATATTATTGTTTAGTCGTAGGCTTTTAGGAAAAATTTCGTGGTAAGACTGTTGATAAAACACTAAAAAGAACTTTGGTTATATTTCAAGTTAATTTACTGTGAGTGGATGTCGAACCTTCTAAAGTAATGTAGCATAAGAAAATTATAAATTGAGGGCCCTAAAATAATTAATTATCTAACCAAGCTCATCCATTTACAATGCAAAAATTAATTGAGTGAGAATGTCCTTCTTTTAAAAAAAATTGTGGCTATATAAAGTGTATGAAACTTCAACCATCACTGTGGAAACGATTCTCCGTAATTTATGCCGGATACATAATGGTCGGTGACCTGTAAAAGAATGGGAAAAAATGGCGATCAATTTATTCGGTCAAATATTTTAATGTATTATGGCTTACTTTTTATTATTATTTTTCTATCCGTAATATCGTTTTACGAGGTCATGACAAAAGTTTATTTTTGAAGCTGCCATTATTTTTTTATTTATTGAGATTAGGTGTTCTTTTAGTATTAAACTTTAAATAAAGCTATCGATTTTCCTTGTTATGGCAGATGTTGTAGAAAGTGGTGTTATAAATTGAATCATGTCTAAGAATATGAACATTAGAGATGATGATGCAACTGGAATTTTAACATTAATCATTTGGATGAAATTTGTGTGTTCATATATACATTATGAAACTTTCATTTTATTTGTATTCAAATCTATGAATATTACCAATAGCACACATTTCACAGTGTTAGACAGTTTCATTTTTACTGCAAGCTCTTTTATATTCTAACTTATTTTACCATATATACTCATTAATATGCGGTATATAATAACAGAGGTTTTTAGAAATTCCAGTTGCTATTTGGGTTTTTTATTCTGGTTGACATGAGTCTCTATTTATTTTTTTATTACGCTTAGGGGTTGATCTACTGTGGTAATAGCAGCATCAATGTAAGTAGACTGCATTAATGCTGCTATTATTTTTTTATTTATTGAGATTAGGTGTTCTTTTAGTATTAAATTTTGAATAAGGCTATCGATTTTCCCTGTTATTGCAGATGTTGTAGGAAGTGCTGTTATAAATTGAATCATATCTTAAAATATCAACATTAATAGTTTAGGATACAACTGAAATTTAAACATTAATCATTTGGATGAAATTTTTGTGTTTATATATACATTATGAAACTTTCATTTTATTTGTATTCAAATCAATGAATATTACCAATAGCACACATTTCACAGTGTTAGACATTTTCATTTTTGCTACAAGTTCTTTTATATTCTAACTTATTCTAGACATATATACCCATCAAAGTGCGATATCTAATAACAGAAGGTTTTAGAAGTTTCAGTTGCTATTTTGACTTTTTATTCTAGTTGACATAAGTCTCTATTTATTTTTTTAATCCGTGTAGGGGTAAGTAGACATACATTGATCTACTGAGGTAATAGCAGCATCAATGAAATTAGACTACATTAATGCTGCTATTATTTTTTATTTATTAAGATTAGGTGTTCTTTTAGTATTAAACTTTAAATAAATCTGTCGATTTCCACTATTATGGTAGGTGTTGTAGGAAGTGGTGTTATAAATTGAATCATACCTTAGAATATCAACATTAATAGTTGATGATGCAACTGGAATTTAAACATTAATCATATGAAAGAAATTTGTGTTTTCTTACATACATTATGAAACTTTCATTTTATTTGTATTCAAATTTATGAATAATACCAATAGCACACATTTCATAGTGTTAAACAGTTTCATTTTTGCTGCAAGTTCTTTTATATTCTAACTTATTTTACCATATATACACATTAATGTGCGATATCTAATAATAGAGGTTTTTAGAAATTTCAGTTGCTATTTGGATTTTTTATTCTGGTTCACATATGTCTCTACTTATTTTTTTAATACTCGTAGGGGTAAGTAGACTACATTGATCTACTGAGGTAATAGCGGCATCAATGTAAGTAGACTACATTAATGCTGCTATAATTTTAGTATTTATTGAGATTAGGTGTTCCTTTATTATTAAACTTTAAATAAAGCTATCGATTTTCCATGTTATGGCAGATGTTGTAGAAAGTGGTGTTATAAATTGAATCATATCTTAGAATATCAAAATTAATAGTTGATAATGCAACTGGAATTTAAACATTAATTATTTTAATGAAATTTGTATTTTCTTACATACATTATGAAAATTTCATTTTATTTGTATTCAAATCTATGAATATAACCAATAGCACACATTTCACAGTCTTACACATATTCATTTTTGCGGGAAGTTCTTTTATATTCTAACTTATTTTACCATATATACACATTAACGTGCGATATATAATAACAGAGGTTTTTAGAAAATTCAGTTGCTATTTGGATATTTTATTCTGGTTGACATAAGTCTCTACTTATTTTTTTAATACGCTTAGGGGTAAATAGACTATATTGATCTACTGAGGTAGTAGCAGCATCAATGAAATTAGACTACATTAATGCTGCTATTATTTTTTTATTTATTCAGATTAGGTGTTCTTTTAGTATTAAATTTTGAATAAGGCTATCGATTTTCCCTGTTATTGCAGATGTTGTAGGAAGTGATGTTATAAATTGAATCACATCTTAGAATATCAACATTAATAGATGATGATGCAACTGGAATTTAAACATTAATCATTTTGATGAAATTTGTGTTTTCATATATACGTTATGAAACTTTCATTTTATTTGTATTCAAATCTATGAATATTACCAATAGCACACATTTGACAGTCTTAGAAATTTTCATTTTTGCTGCAAATTCTTTTATATTCTGAAATATTTTAGGCATATATACCCATTAACGTGCGATATCTGATAACAGAGGTTTTTAGAAAATTCAATTGCTATTTGGATTTTTTATTCTTGTTGATATAAGTATCTACTTATTTTTTAATACGTATAGGTCTAAGTAGACTACATTGATCTACTGAGGTAATAGCATCATCAATAAAATTAGACTAAATTAATGGTGCTATTATTTTTTTTTATTGAGATTAGGTGTTCTCTTAGTATTAAACTTTAAATAACGCTATCGAATTTCCGTGGTATGGCAGATGTTGTAGGAAGTGGTGTTATAAATTGAATCATACTTTAGAATATCAACATAAATAGATGATGATGCAGCTGGAATTTAAGCATTAATCATTTAGAAGAAATTTGTGTTTTCTTACTGTGAGATGTTAAGAATTAAGAATAATATGAACGAGGGGATACAAAATTTATAAACACAATCAAATAGAATTAAATGTATATGGATTGGATCAGCGTTGGGTAAATGAAAACCCAATAAGACTTATGATTAAAGGAATTGAGAATTTACTTACTACAATGACTTTGAATATTTCCACTCCAAACGTCGTCCAAACCATCCACTTTAAAGAAACATCAAGAAAAAACAGAGTATATAGCCGATTTAATCCCCTCGCTCCGCGCTCTTAGCGAACACTATTGTATTTTTTTTACAGATGGCGCTACGCTCAACGGTAACAAAATAAACACAGTTTGCAAAACTATTAAGCAATTGCTGTCGCATCCTGGCTGCTGGACGGAACACTTACATACATTATGAAACTTTCATTTTGTTTGTATTCAAATCTATGAATATTACCAATAGCACAAAGTTCACAGTCTTAGACATATTCATTTTTGCTGCAAGTTCTTTTATATTCTGAAATATTTTAGATATATATACCCATTAACGTGCAATATCCAATAACAGAGGTTTTTTAGAAATTTCAGTTGCTATTTGGATTTTTTATTCTGGTTGACATAAGTCTCTACTTATTTTTTGAATATGCTTAGAGGTAAGTAGACTACATTGATATACTGAGGTAATAGCAGCATCAATGAAATTAGACTACATTAATGCTGCTATTATTTTTTTATTTATTGAGATTAGGTGTTCTTTTAGTATTAAACTTTAAATAAAGCTATCGATTTTCCATGTTATGGCAGATGTTGTAGGAAGTGGTGTTATAAATTGAATCATATCTTAGAATACCAACATTAATAGATGATAATGCAACTGAAATATAAACATTTGGAAGAAATTTGTGTTTTCTTACATACATTATGAAACTTTCATTTTATTTGTATTCAAATCTATGAATATTAGCAATAGCACAAAGTTTACAGTCTTAGACATTTTAATGTTTGTTGCAAGTTCTTTTATATTCTAACATATTTTAGGCATATATACCAATTAACGTGCGATATCCAATAACAGAGGTTTTTAGAAATTTCAATTAACATTTTGATTTTTTATTCGGGTTGACATAAAGCTCTACGTAATTTTTTTAATACACGTATGGTATGTAGACTACAGGGATCTACTGTTAAAGAAGCTTTCAAACTGCTGAAAACATTAATAATACACTGGGAATCAAATCCTCTTTCTCAGGAATTTCAAATCTTACAATAACATTTATTTGACTGCCTCTTAGTCTCTTTTATTTTAAACAAATATATTTTTTCATTTTATTACACTTTTAGCTTTTTATTAAAGCTATGCAGTATTTTCCGTATTGTAAGTCTAAAAATAATGTTACGTTGGCCTAGTGTTTGAGAAAGAAGAAATTACTACTCATTAAAAAACACATGGACATATATGTCTTGATTAAATGTATTTATACAATTAAATAAATGCCTAAGGAATACAAATGGAATCAACTTATCCTTTGTAGATATCGAAGACTGCTCTCGAGTCGGCGACAGCCCTAAGAAACAATATGGCGATTTTTCTCTAAAGGTCTAACCAGCAAGTTTCGGATACCAGCAACATTCACCTTCCACTCTCCTCTGGTCGCAACCTTGTCCTCTAAAATAATAAGACTGCCCCACGGAGAAAAGAATAGGGGTTCACTCCAGAACGGCGGAGGGTCAAAATTCCCCAAACCAACGGGACCTTCTATTGGTTTCTTTCTAGTTCAAACATGTCCTGTTCTGGTATGTCTTTGACGATGACTCACGGAAAGATGTAAAAAGACCGGAACCGAATGCAACTTATTGTTACAGTATGATGTGTGTAACAAATTCTCATGTTATATAAAGTCAAAAGGAAGCCAGTGGACTTATTGAAATAAACGTTGGCCCTAGAGTAAGTACTGCAGTACTGTGAAAGGCTTCGTTCTACCTGGTTCTGATGATCATTAACGGGGTTATGACAACATATTTTTGTAATGAATATTACTTCAAATCATTTGCATCTTATACAGCAAAGTAGCAATTTATTTTCCTGTCATACGGCTGTGGTTTTATTTAAATATACAAGAAGTTGCTTTTGGGTCTATTAAATCTATATCTTTTACTTTAAGATGTTCTTATTACATCATCTATAGAAACATTTGTTACAGTTTGGATTTCTGTCTAGTTCAGTAAGTTAATTTTGGGTCTATTAAATCTATATCTTTTACTTTAAGATGTTCTTGTTATACCATCTATAAAAACGATTGTTACAGTTTGGATTTCTGTCTAGTTCAATAAGTTACTTTTGGGTCTATTAAATATATATCTTTTACTTTAAGATGTTCTTGTTATACCATCTATAAAAACATTTGTTACATTTGGATTACTGTCTAGTTCAGTAAGTTAATTTTGGGTCTATTAAATCTATATCTTTTACTTTAAGATGTTCTTGTTATACAATCTATAAAAACATTTGTTATAGTTTGGATTTCTGTCTAGTTCAATAAGTTAATTTTGGGTCTATTAAATCTATACATTTTACCTTAAGATGTTCTTGTTATACTATCTATAAAAACATTTGTTACAGTTTGGATTTCTGTATAGTTCAGTAAGTTAATTTTGGGTCTATTAAATCTATATCTTTTACTTTAAGATGTTCTTGTTATACCATCTATAAAAAACATTTGTTACAGTTTGGATATCTGTTTAGTTCCGGAGAATGGATGTTAGAGTTAAATGTATGAGGCATTAAAACTGTACTTTGGTTTTAGTACAGGTTTTAGGTTAATCTAATACTGTGGACATCTTTTCATTTGATTCTATTATTTCATCCTAAGAGTTTAAACAACTTAAACCCTGGAGTGTTAACCACTTATTACTGAAGAAGTAGTAGGATATAATATAATTTCTGTCTTTGTATATATTACTTTTGTTGACTTTCGAATCACACAACTTCCCTCATAATCAGTCCTTATTACGTTATCTAGATTTGGTACTTTGAATTTGTTATCAGGAAGACAGTACTTTTCCAAAAAGTCCAAAAGGCTTATTTGTTTAATATAATTTATGTTCATTCTTAAACCTGAGGTTAAGCAAAAAACATTATTATGACTGATATTTTTATTATTACTACTAATATTCTCATATCCATTATATAATGTAAAATTTTAAATGTAAATAACATTCTTGAAAATATTTTATTTTTCATATTATGAAAGAAATACTAGTAAAATTAATCTATTTTTAGTTTCACTGAAATTAAAATTTTGTGGGTAAAATAAAATGAAAATTTTAAAACTATATAATAAAAGGCATTTTAGTAACCTTTTAGACAGAACAATTCTTACTCTCAATAAAGAATGTGCGCAATGCGTATATTTAAACAACAGGGTATTTAAACAATAGAGAGACATTGTAATGAATAATTAATGACGCTACGATAAAGCTTCCAGTATTAGAGGAATGAATACTGTATAGCAGAAAGAAAAATTACCGAAACTACACCAAATGAATATTAAGCGACTCAGTAAGAGGAACAATAAGCTGATTCGATGCAGAAAGGTGAAAGTATACATGGTCGTTTATGGAATCTGTTCATAAGGTAACAAGTAGTAAGATATTAGGTACTAATAGAGAATTAACAATAGGAAGTTTGGTGTATCAAGAAAAGAGAACAAAGAAGCAGATGTATCCAGAAGAATTATGAACAGGATTTAACAGAACAAACTGATAAATTAGTGATTAATAAGAAAACATTTAAAACTATATATGCATGTGTCCTTCTAAATAATTAAATAATTAATTGAAACTAAATCATGTTATAATCTATATGCCTTTATTAACGCTAGATTTACGGATGTTGATCACATACCTATTTTTACTGAAGTGAGACTATTTGATTCATACAAGAAAATTGAAGTTTTTTGCAAAGAAAATAGTTCCGAATTAGTTTAAATAAAATGTTTCTTATCAAAAAATTCATGGAAAACATTTTTTTGCATATAAAATCTATTTTTGAAACGCATTTTCCGTAAACATTTCTATTACATTTAGCACAATGGTTTCTACATCTGTTTTCTTTTGCATGATTGTTGAACTTGACAATTCTTCCGTGCGTCAGTAGCATGAATTTCTGCCATTGGAATGCAAGTGTTCTCGACTTTTTCTCTATATTTACTTTATACTATACTTTATATACTTTATATTTACTTTATACTATACTTTATATACTTTATATTTACTTTATACTATACATTATATACTTTATTTACTTTATACTATACTTTATATACTTTATATTTACTTTATACTATACTTTATATACTTTATATTTACTTTATACTACACTTTATACTATACTTATGACTATATTTATTTATTTTCATATACATTCTATGAGTCAAATTAGCTCACAACCGTGAAAATAGGTATACCACATTTGATAATGCAAAATGAAGGAGTCTGGTGGGAAGCGAAATGAAAGTTTATATATATTTTATTACTTAAATAAAAACCAACGTATTTTTTTGAAAAGTGATATTAAAGTTATATATATATATATATATATATATATATATATATATATATATATATATATATATATATATATATATAGTGATCAAATTTTTATGTGTCAAATTGGCTAGGTCTGTAAATCTAGTGTTAACAGTTTAAGAATAGTTTAGACTCTCTATTGTCAAATTATTTTGGCTTAAAAGGAAAATAATTTATGTTGAGTGAAAAATAAAAAGCTTAAATTATAAGAGAAAATGGATTAGTTAAAACGATGGATATAATTTGTTTTTTGGAAATAAAAAGTCTTAAAATGTTCAAGTCATTTAAATATTTACCATAACAGGTACATATTCCTGTTATATGGTGCATGATAAATGCGTCATTATAAATACAACTTTATTTTATGTGAAGGGTTAAAATTTCAGTACAGTATATATTCTTAGACTTTCTATAAAAAATTAATTTAACAGATTCTTGTTTACCTCAACAATAAAATCTTTTCAATTGAAATTCTTGAATAGAAATATTCAATGTGCAATAAATGTGTATGTCAAAAATGATAGTGAATTTTTGTAACTTTTGCAACAAAATCTCACTTGTTTCAGATTAGATAAATACTTTTAGAATTTTTTTTAAAATTTATTCAACGGTTTAAGAGTTAACAACTCTTGTGAAATCCACTTACAGGAAGAGTTTTAAATTTATTTCGTATTGCCCATTTACATTGTAATAAGAGTTTTTACACTCAGTGACACTCAATTTTAATTCATTTCCAATTCCAATCTTTTGTCCAGTTTTTTTACTATATGTACTATTTTTATATGACCTGGGATTCAAACACCAAACAGAAGAGTACAGGGTTTATTACATGAATGAAGCTCTTTGAACAAGATGGAGAAATACAGTTTTCTGGCTCTGATTCGTGTAGTTTTTATAAAATATATTCAGAAAATGTTGCTCTTAATACCTGCAAGCTAAATTACTGTGGCCATTCTTAAATATAGCTATGTGAAAGTAAGATATTGTTTCAGTTTAAATTAGAGATCCATGGCACATAAATGTCCCAATTGGTCTAGGCACAGTTTAAAGCAATGAAAGAAAGATAATTCTTTTGATTATTTAATTCTCTCATAACTAGCTATATTTTGGTGATATGACTTTTGGATCCGCCCCGACTCAAGTCTAATGTACGGTTAGAGGTTTATAATATATCTAACAATTATGTTAATAAAATAATGCAATGGCTGAGTATTCACATTTTCAGATTTTGTACGCAATGTAGGTATGCATAATTGACTACTTACTTCCGCTACCGTTGAGAGTAGGTGTTTTTTAAACTGAAAATGTGAGAAAGTTTCTTTATATCTATAAGGAAGAGTCGGGGCTTCATGTAGGTAGTAAGTCAGGCCTAGCAGTAAATAGAGTCATCTCAGGTAGTTTGAAGGTAGATAACAATAGACGATGATTTGGAGTCACAACCTTTTATTTATTATTTAATATTATGCAAAATATCTTATTATTGTTAGAAAAATTGCTTCTTCTGGTCACATCTGCCATTATACTATAGTGAGCAATTGAGATTATTTAGATGATTGATTGGTGTTGGTTATTTAAAAATTAACCCCAGGAATGTAGCAGAAAAACCCAAAAAGGCGAGAGTGCTTAGGCTGGTTAAAGATCAAGGTGGGCTTCTACAAAAATTTATCCCAAGAAAAAAACAAGTCTGCGAGGTTCTTAAACATTTTCTTCTCTGACTCAAAAAAAAAAATGCAAAAAACCTGAGCTCACACTGAAAGCGTTAAAAAAATAGCCAGCAAGGGGGTTGCCAGAAGCCAAGGAAATCCCGCGCTGACAATGAAAGGAAGGGCTTCCTTTGGCTCTGACCAATGATAAGCCTTGACTAGGAGCTCGGAGAATGAAAAGGCCAATTACACTGTCTACCAATAAGTATTTGGACACCTGTGATAGAAAAGAAAAACTAACTTTATTCAAAATCAATAGTTGGTAGAGCCTCCACGAGAGGCATTTACAGCATAAACACTCTGGGGCATACTTTCAACAAGTCTTTGTATTACAGATAGTGGTATTGTTTTCCACTTGGCTTGGAGTGGACATACAAGTTCCTTCACCGATTTTGGACGGGTAGTGCACTCCTTAATTAGGCGATCCAACTCGTCTCAGAGGTTCTCGATATTGTTCATGTCTGGGATCTGGGCATCTTGCATGCTACTAATGCCGATGCTGTTTCCTACATGATGTATATCAGCGGAGGCCGTGACGAAACGCAGGACCGCAGATATCGTCATTTAAGTAGGTGTCCAAATAATTATTGGTATATGGAGGCTCATTCAATGCGGTGAAAATTCAGCAAGGGCGATGCGGAGCGGAATTTGGCAACACACCATAACGAGGCACTTATTAAAAACAGCGGCTGTCAGCAAAATCTAAACAGTATTGCCGTCCAGAGTGTCAGAATAAGACCCAATGGGTGCAAATTATGACCGAAAGGTTTAAGATCTACTGACGCAGATGGCTAAAATTGGAATCTCGTTCCGAAAGTTAATCTCAGATCGAGGCCAGCTCTGTTTGAAGAGAAAGGCTGCCATCGGGAGAAAACAGTAAGAGCTGCACCTGAAAAGGGCAATATGAAGAAAAAAGGCCGCAAAATGTAGGTCCAAATATACAACACACAAGGGAAATATGTAAGGAAGGAACATGAAAATCTCCATTACAATATGAGAACAAAGAGTGGCGGTAATGTAGTTAAAATTTTCAGGTAAGGTAACTTTGTTGCCTCATAGTTATGATCCATTACGTCTTATCGAATTTACCTCCAAATACTTGAGCAAGTAAATCCGGATATTCCCCTGGAGACAAATGAATAAAATGTTTATTTTCAGCTATTTAGTATGAAAAATGCAAATAACCAGGTTACACTACGGACAAAGGCTCGAATATTTCCGATAATATGATTTAAATCACTTAGCTTAGTAAAGATCGTAAATTTAACTGAAGACGATAATAATAATGCAACCTGCCAAAGTAAAAGACATTTTCCAGAATCAAACTTGAGAAGATTTAACTGAAAAATTCTTCTTTTATTTCCACTGCAGATTTTATTAGCTGGTAAGCGAAAAGGAAACCACTTTTATTTCAATCTTATACGTGTCGGTATAGATAACAACAATTCTCAGATCTTTCTCTCCGACTGAGAGATCATTAATCTATTCTCTACATAGAATCGATTCTCTATCAATGATGTTTCCTGCGTTGTACTTTTAAAAATCCTTGAAATAAAGATAACATAACAAATCCGTTGGAAACGTTTATAAATGTATTTGATGGTTAAACCGCATACCCACTTTTCCGAATTTATTCTAGATAAATAATCATTTTGACTACGCAATAAATTCTCGATAAGTGATATTAATAACAATTTATATTTAAGCGCTTTCTTGAACAATGATACATAAAATGGTTACTTCCGTTACTACATTTATTCCAAATAAAAGTTCAGTTTGATTTAGTGATAAATTATCGATATCTGATATTAGTAATTCCTCTTAAAACAATTTCTTAAAACTGAACATTACAAATTTCATATAATTTAGATTCTACGTAACATATGAATTAGGGAAATATATTGGAATTCCTGGAAAATGCAACTGTTATTTTTAATCTGTATTTGGCGTAAAGAAATAAACTGTCTATTTATAGAACTATAAATTCTCATTTAATCATTTTTATTTATAGGTAAAAAAACTGATGTTAAGTAATAATAAAAGTGTCTTGAATGTGTTGACTTATTCCGTATTGTCTGGTATTTAGTGTGAATATTGGGGTGCTAGGTTTCAACTCAACAGTCACCCACCTGCAAAGGCTTTCTCTGTAGAATTAGACTGCTGTTAACAAGCGAGGAAGCGAGCTACCTGCAGCTACACGAGAACTTGGAGTCCCAGTGTACCATTTCTCAGCCAAATACCAACAAAATTGCTTTTGATGAAGAACAGAAATTTTGTATTAACAAAAATACTATATTAAAAATTTAAAATATGTTTCGGATTGTTTGAAGTATTTATTATTAGCACAAAGTGTGCTGGTAGATTTCGCAGCGGAATTGTACCGAGAGCTGGCGGTTTGCGAGTAAATTTAGTTATTTAGGTAATTCTCAATAGATCGAATATTATTTAATTTTTTAACCAACGTATTGTATTTTATATTGAAATATATAAACAAATATATAAATAGAAAGATATAAATAAAAGGCATGAGAATTTTGTAAACAGAAAAAATATTTTTTAATGGATAAAGTTTTAATAGTATCATAAACATGAAAAATCAAATAAAAATAGTAGTATATAGTTTTAATTATTTCGGCTTAGGTTATATATATAAATAGTTTTACATTATAAAAAATGAAAAGAGTAATCTTAAAACTAATAATGTATCTAGTCTTTATCTGTCTAAAAGTTTTCAGAATATATGTAGTAGACAAAAACATTCGGCTTCGTTTTCCTGTTAATGCCATTATTTTTGTACCCACAAACAAACCTTGTTGCTACACTAACCCGTACTAGTACGTGGAAAAATTCTTGTTTTTTTCAGCCGATTGACATTCAGTGTTATAAAATACGAAAACGACTAATCTTCAGCCATAATGATTTTATTGCTTCTTTCCTTTATGCTTCATTCTGAAAAAATATAGAACATTATTTCAGCAACAAAATGCATAATTTAAGATTTACATGTTGATCTCCATGTGACATTTTAAAATTAAACGTCAAAAAATAAACTATACGAAGATAATCTTTATTAAGTAACCTTACGATGGCTCTAAAATCCTCAGATTAGCTTTTTTCTTTTTCTAATAATATATATATATATATATATATATATATATATATATATATATATATATATATATATATATATATATATATATATATATATATATATATATATATATATATATATATATATATATATATATATATATATATATATATATATTATATATATTCTGGCACTACCGGCCTCTAGAGATCAATTCTGGGATCATTATAATTCTACTAGTATATGTAAGATATATATGCATATCTGTTACGACTGATACGTTAGAGAAACACTTAGAATCCTTAAAATTATTCTAAACCCGATTGAGAGGATGCTTTCTAGGACTAAGATTATAAAACACCGTACTTTCTTTAGCTCAACTCATTTGTCTCTGCTTGTTGACTTTTATAAAAGAGTGCAGAAGAGTTTAATGCATTTTAACTTTATTTCTTGAAAAGAAATTTTAGTGGATATAAAGGTGTACTAAATGAAAGTGTGTCACTTAAGAAAATCTGACTACATATCCTAAATATCTACAGATTCTTAAATGAAATGAGACATGTACACAATATTTACAGCTATACAAAGATACAGATACACACAAAGCATTTTACGTTCTAAAAAAAGAAGGGATATAGGTATAGTGAAGAGTTGGAGAATAGGAAGGGAGCAGTATGTAATGTAATTGATGGAGAGTCGTAGGTTTTATTTTAATAGTCACCTCAGGTAGAAAAATCAGATGCTGAGTTGATGGAGAGACATTCTTTATTTTGTAATTCTATCAAATAATTTTTTTCACTCTATACTCTACAAAAAACATCGTCTACTTCTGGCCTGATCTAATAGTGAGTAACTGAGAATCATTCCAATGCTTATCTTAATAGTATTATGGAGATTAAATTGTTGCTTTGAGTAAGAATATGATGGAGACAAATTTGTTGTGTTATATAAAATATAATGGATATTAATTCGTTGCTTCAAGTAAAAATAACGCCAGGAACGTCGCAGTAAAACCAAGCAAGGATGGAGTGCTTAGGCTGGCCAAAGATCGAGGTGGCTCCAACGGAAACATTTTTCCGATAAAAAAAATGCGTCAGCAAGGGTGTTAAAATTTCATCTCTGTGTCACACCATCTCTCAAAAAAAATTATCAGAACTTCTAGGCTGCGCTCACGCCAAAATCGCCGAAACACAGCCAGCAAGAGGTTTGCCAGGCGCCAAAAAAACCTCGCGCTCTGAGGGAGAGCGAAGGATTCCTGCGGCACTGACCAATGAAACGTCGAGATCAGGCGCGCGGAGAACAAAAACCCAATCGCAGTGAGGCGCAACTCCAGTGGTGAAATTTCGCCAAAAACGAGCTTGGCAACACACCACAACGCGGCACATTTCAAAAGAGCGGCTGTTTAACGCAAACCGAAAAGAGACGCCTGCATAACTGTCAGAATATGAACCGATGGGCGCAAATAATGGCCGAAAGGTTTAAGGGCTGCGGATGCAGTTGGCCAAAAATGGACGCTCGGTCCGAAACTTAATCCCAGATTTGCGGGCGGCTCTGTTTGAAAAGACAGGCTGCACTCGTGAGAAAATACAAGAGCTGCACCTGCAAGGGGCCATATGCGAAAAAAAAGCGCAAAATGTAGGTTAAAATATACCTACCCCACAAGGGAAATATGTAATGAAGGAACATGAAAAAATCTTCATTAAAATAGGTAGTTCTGTGGGGGCTAATAATATAGGCAACATTTGGTATACTACCATCAAAACAGAAGTTGATGTAAAATTCATCTTATCTTTATGTGTACCCCGAAAAACGTTTTTATGATAAAATGATGCTTCTTGTGCTATTTTGAAATTTGGTTTAACTCCCCTGTATCATCGTGTTTAATATCTATAAAACACATAATTAATGGCATATTATGAGTAAGCGAAAAAGACGGTTACTTTGTTGGTTGTTGCTATCATGTAATAATTCGGTAAATTTGCTCTTAGAACTTGTAACAACTGGCAAAACTAAATTTAATTTTCCTTTAAAAGTATTATTCATTCCTCGATCGTATACACATTATAAAGGAAATAAACTTTAGATCTCTTAAAGTTTCAAAATATGTGGAAGTATCAAGAGTAGGTTCATATTATTTATGTAAATATAAATTTCACTCTAAATAATCTACAATATGAAATATGAATTGCTTACATTTTGTTAGAAATACACTTTTATAAATAAATTTTAGTTTGTATACTTTAATTTTTTAACTTACATTTTACATGACTGAAATGTATTCTAATATATGAATAAATATTTTTAAACTAAAGTTGTTGAGATATACATATTACTATTTAGTTTGTTTTTATACTTGTCAAATTCTTAATATTACAATAAACTCAACTTCATTAACTGTGATAGATTTTCAGCTGTTATATTTTGAATAAGTTTCAGTATAATGCAAATAATTTCACTAAACAATTTTAAAATACAATATTTTCCTTTCCTTCAGTTTCATTGTATTCATCTTGCTTGTGGGTAGTTACTGCTGTGAAATATGGAATATATGAAAATATTAGTTTCATAATATAATAGAAAGTAAAAGGTAAGTGATTAAATGAAAAGCAAAACAAAATTTCTCTGGTAAAGTAAAGTCTTGACTCTTTAGCTTTTTAAGTAATAAATTATATAAAATCCGGAGTATAAACTTTTCGTTTAGAAAACTGTAATATTTTTAATATAAAAGTTCTTACATAATACTTATATTACAATCGAAGTAGAAGACATTATCAGAATTATAGAAATAGTTTAGAAGTACAAACGTTACAATTTACTTATTTATGTAAATTGATATGTAATCATGTATACAATTGGTTTTAAAGCAACGTCCTATATACACAAAATCCTCACAACTTTAATTTTAGTTGAAAAAGCATATATATTTTTAATCATGAAATTATCAGAATTATAGATATAGTTTAGAAGTACAAACGTTACAATTTACTTATGTATGTAAATTGGTATTAATCATGTATGTAATTGGTTTCAAAGCAACGTCCTATATACGCAAAATTATCACAACTCTAATTTTAGTTCATAAAGCCGATATGTTTTTTATAATCATGAAGTTACCAGAATTATAAATATAGTTTAGATATGCAAACGTTGCAATTCACTTATGTAAATTGATGCGTAATCATGTATGCGATTGGTTTCAAATCAACGTCCTATATACTCAAAATCCTCACAACTCTAATTTTAGTTCATAAAGCCACTATTTTTTTAGAATCATGAAATTATAAGAATTATACATATATATATATAAATATATATATATATATATATATATATATATATATATATATATATATATATATAATATATATATATATATATATATATATATATATATATATATATATATATATATATATATATATATATATATATATATATATTAGAATTGTAAACGTTACAATTTACTTATGTATGTAAATTAATATGTAATCATGTATGCAATTGGATTCAAAGCAACGTCCTATATACGCAAATTTTTCACGCTTCTAATTTTAATTCATAAAGCCAATATTTTTATTATAATCATGAAATTAACAGAACTATATATATAGCTTGGAAGTGCAAATGTTACAATTTACTTATGTATCTAAATTGATATGTAATCATGTATGTAATTGGTTTCAAATCAACGCCCTATATACGCAAAATTATCTCATCTCTAATTTTAGTTCATAAAGCCACTATTTTTTTAGAATCATGAAATTATCAGAATTATAGATATATTTTAGAATTGTAAACGTTATAATTTACTTATGTATGTAAATTGATATGTAATCATGTATACAATTGGTTTCTAATCAACGTCCTATATACGCAAACTTTTCACAACTCTAATTTTAGTTCATAAAGCCGATATTTTTATTATAATCATGAAGTTATCAGAACTATAGATATAGTTTACAAGTGCAAACGTTACAATTTACTTATGTATGTAAATTAATATGTAATTATGTATGCAATTGGATTCAAACCAATATCCTATATACGCAAAATCCTCATAACTCTAATCTTACTTCACACAGCTGATATTTTTTTATAATCATGAAATTATCAGAATTATATATTAGTTTAGAAGTGCAAACGTTACAATTTGTAAATTGATTTGTAATCATGTATGCAATTAGTTTCAAAGCAACGTCCAATATAAGCAAATTTTTCACAACTCTAATTTTAGTTCATAAAGCCGATATTTTTATTATAATCATGAAATTATCAGAACTATATATATAGTTTAGACGTGCAAATGTTACAATTTACTTATGTATGTAAATTAATATGTAATCATGTAGGCAATTGGCTTCAAACCAACGTTCTATATACATAAAATGCTCACAACTCTAATTTTAGTTCATAAATCCACAATTTTTATTATAATCATGAAATTATCAGAATTGTAGTTTAAAAGTGCAAACGTTACAATTTACATACATAAGTAAATTGTAACGTTTGCACTAATACGTAATCATGTATGCAATTGGTTTCAAACCAATGTCCTATATACGCAAGATCCTCACAACTCTAATTTTATTTCACAAAGCCACTATTTTTTTAGAATCATGAATTTATCAGAATTATATATATATATATATATATATATATATATATATATATATATATATATATATATATATATATATATATATATATATATATATATATATATATATATATATATATATATATATATATATATATATATATATATATATATATTAGAATTGTAAACGTTACAATTTACTTATGTATGTAAATTGGTATTAATAATGTATGCAATTGGATTCAAAGCAACGGCCTATATACGCAAATTTTTCACAACTCTAATTTTAGTTCATAAAGCCGATATTTTTATTATAATCATGAAATTACTAGAACTATAGATATAGTTTTAGAAGTGCAAACGTTACAATTTACTTATGTATGTAAATTGATATGTGATCATTTATGAAATTGGATTCAAACCAACGTCCTATATACTTAAAATCCTCATTACTCTAATTTTAGTTCATAAAGCCTATATTTTTATTTTTTTGCAATCACGGTTGAAAAAAAGTGTCAGATTTATATAAACTTTTAGAATGACAGACATTACAATTTACTCATGTGTGTAAAATTGTATCTTGGAAAAATATAAACTATATCTTTTGGATTCAATATATCGTCCTACATATATAACCCTTACGACCCTAGTTTTCTTTCGAGTAGAAATATCAGTAAATAATAAAAAACCTTCTACGGAAAATCATCGATCACAGCTGAAATACTACATTTTTGCGATAAAATACACGATACTAATGTTTTGATGCTATGAATCAACCATAAGGATATTTTTTCTTGGAGAAACCGCTGAAAATCAATGCAAAGGTTATTGTTTTTTTCCCGTTTCAGTATCCTCAAATAGTCTCTTTTCTTCCATCTTTCATCTGTGACAAGCCCAATCCTTCAGTCGTTATTTTCACTCGGATGATCATTTATCCATCTCTTTTCAATCGGTTTTTACTCAACTGTTCTTGTTTCGATTTTAGACCACTCTTGTTAAAAAAGGGGAATACGTGAAATGATTGCAGATGACATGAAAATATTTAACCAAATAAATGGTTCTCTTGGTATATTTTTAAAGAATATTATGTGGTTACGCAATTTAAAGCTGGTATTTTTGAGTTTTCTTTTCTTAAATTCTTTCCCTTGCCCGTGTTATATACTTACAGCTACGGATTCCTCGTGTATACAAATGAGACTTTTAGAAGTGAAGATATATGCGTGTGGTGGAATGTATTCAGAACATTTTTCCCTATTATGTCACTCTGGGGTTTTGAACCCAGATAGAATTCTGTACAAGACCTTTATTTAGTTGTTTTATTTTCCAGAAAGATTCTTTCATATACTACGTAAAAACTGACTGGATGAAAATCATGATATGGGTTTTACAGTTAGCTTTAAAGTAAAAAATAATAATCTATGTACTTCATGATAAGATAAAATTGATGTCTGGTGTAGGAAGCATTGAAATAAAATACAAAAGGGATTTAATGTATTAAAAACCAGTCTTCAGTGTGCTAGAGGTTAAACTGGCTTTTATTAATTTAACATTTCTATTTGTCACTTCAAGATTAGTCTATTATACAGAAAAAATAGGGTTAACTTTTTCATTTTGCTCCAAATTAAAAGCACAATTATCGCTCTAGTTATAACAGATCTCTATGATAACTAAATCTAGTCTAGTTATTCTAGTCTGAGCATTGTATTACTTATAGTGAGCCATTTTAATTACTATTTTGTAATCCGTTTTTAAGGTATGAGTTTTAGTATTTCTTGTACACTATTATTTCACATTCACTTTCCTAGGACAATGCAGTACAGGAAGCCTTTTAAAGCACCTTCTGTATAACGAATATGCTTTATCTCATGCTTTCCTTTAAAGGAATTGGGTTTAAAATTTGAAAGACATGCAAAAATATAAGTAATTAATTCAAATATATTACCCTCTCTGTAAAAGAAAATCGAATTTAGGATATACCTAACTGTGTAGAATTATTTTCTGTATTTTGGAAAAATATAATTAATATTAAACCAGAACTCAATTTGTTAAGTCCTATTTTCTAAAATGTAATTGCAGAAGTTTTAGTATTGTGTACACAATATTATTTCACATTCATTTTTCTAGAAAAAAGCACTATAGGAAGCCTTTTAAAACATCTCATGTATAACGAATATGCTTTACCTCACTCTTTTCTTTAAAGAAGGAGAAATTTTTAAAATGCATGCAAAAATATAAATAAATAATTAAAATATATTACACTTTGTTTAAAAAAATCTGATTAGTATATACCTAACTGTGTAGGATTAGTATATACGTTTTGGAAAATATAATTAATTTGAAACCAGAACTCAATTTGTTAAGTCCTATTTTCTAAAATGTAAATGCAGAAGTTTTAGTCTTGAGTATAAACTATTATTTCACATTCAGTTTTCTAGCAAAAGGCACTAGAGGAAGTCTTTTAAAACATCTTTTGTGTAACTAATATGCTTTACCTCATGCTTTCCTTTAAAGGAGTTAGATTTATATTTTTGAAAGACATGCAAAAATATAAGTAAATAATTCAAATATGTTACCTTCTGTGTGAAAAAATTCCAATTATGGATATACATAACTGTGTAGGATTATTGTATGCATTTTGGAAAAATATAATTAATTTCAAACCAGAACTCAATTTTTTAATTCCTATTTTTTAATATGTAAATGCAGAAGTTTTAGTATTGAGGACACACTATCATTTCACATACATTTCCTAGGAAAAAGCTCTACAGGAAAGCCTTATAAAACATCTTCTGTTTAACGAATATGCTTTACCTCATGCTTTTCTTTAAAGAAGGAGTTGGGTTTATATTTTTGAAAGATATGCAAAAATATAAGTAAATAATTCAAATATGTTACACTCTGTAAAGAAAAATCTGATTATTATATACCCAACTCTGTAGGATTATTGTATGTATTTTGGAAAAATATAATTAATTTTAAACCAGAACTCAATTTGTGAAGTCCTATTTTCTGATATGTAAATGCAGAAGTTTTAGTATTGAGTACACACTACCATTTCACATTCACTTTCCTAGGAAAAAGCACTACATGAAGCCTTTTAAAACAGCTTCTGTGTAACTAATATACTTTACCTCATGCTTCCCTTTAAACAAAGAGCTGTGTTTACAACTTTGAAAGACATGCAAATATATAAGTAAATAATTCAAATATGTTACACTCTGTGTAAAAATAATCTGATTAGGATATACCCAACTCTGTAGGATTATTGTATGCATTTTAGAAAAATATAATTAGTTTTAAACCAGAACTCAAATTGTTAAGTTCTATTTTCTAAAATGCAGATGCAGAAGTTTTAATATTGAGTATACACTATTGCTTCACATTCCCTTTCCCAGAAAAATAAATTTATATTTTTGAAAGACATGCAAAAATATAAGTAAGTAATTCAAATATGTTACCCTCTGCGGGAAAAATTCCAATTTAGGATATACCTAACTGTGTAGGATTAGTATGTGAGTTTTGGAAAAATATAATTAATTTTAAACCAGACATGATGTTTTAAGTCATATTTTCTAAAATGTAAATGCAGAACTTTAGAACAAGAGACTTAGAAATACAGAATATTAAAGGCAGAAATAATACACTAAATTTTCAAAAGGATGAGGTAAATATTAAATAATAAATCAGCCATGGCAGTATAAAGTTTTTAACTGAGTGTGCATGATATTCATTCATATTAATAGTTTGATATAGAGTGAAACTTACATAAAACTTAAGTCAAATCTCTTTGAAGGAGCCACAGATAAAAATATTTAATAATCTGTGTTTTAGGGACAACATTAAAATATGCAGTTTTTAAGGAATATTCAAAAAGTGCATTTGTATATCCTGTATCGTATCTACTAGTTAATTCTTGATTAATAGCTTCGCGGTAAGGAATTTTTCATCTGACAGTTTGTTTGAAGTATAAAGATAGATTAAAAAAATACTTTTTATAATAATTGTTTCTTTTCCATAAACGCATGTAGTGCACACATGTGCTTAACGATGCCAATACTTTTGTGGAATTTTACAGATTATAACCAAAATTTATTTAAAGCCGAGTAATAGAAATGCCAATTTTATCTTAGATTTTTGTATAGTCTCTTAATTGAATCGGGACTAATACTGTAGTGGAAAAGGCTGCAGAAAAAGATGTACTTCACAAGGAAAAAAATTTAAAATCTCCTAAGACATTTTTTAAGAAAATAGGAAAAAGTGGCTTATTCATACTGTTAGACGGTTAATTTGGAAATATAATGTATTCGATGAGGTACACGATATAGATAAATCTAAGAGATTTTTTAAATTTCTCTTATTTAAACACGGTACATAATTAAAACATGTTCTACTGCTGAATGTATTAAGATGATAAGTAAAACTAGACCTATAGCATTCAATTCCACGAGCAAATGCATCTTTTATAAGTATTTATTTTAATTATTAAAATTTAAATCAAGATTTTATTCCTTGAAATCACTTTATCCTTTTTTTTTACTGCCTATTAAAAACAGAAATAATACACTAAATTTTCAAACGGATGCGGTAAATATTAAATAATATATGAGCCATGGCAGTAAAAAGTGTTTAACTGATCGTGCACGAAATTTGTTAGTATTACCATAAATTAATAGGATGGTATAGAGTGAAACGTATATAAAACTTAAGACGAATCTCTTTAAAGGAACCACAGATAAAGATATTTAGTAATCTGTGTTTTAGGGACAACATTAAAATATGCAGTTTTTAAGGAATATTCAAAAAGTGCATTTGTATTTCCTGTATTGTATCTACTAGTTAATGCATGATTAATAGTTTCATGATAAGGAATTTTTTTCTTACAATTTGTTAGGTGTATAAAGACAGATATTTTTCAAATAACAATACTTTTTATAATAATTGTTTCTTTTCCATAAATGCATATAGTCCACACATGCGCCTACTGATGTCAATATTTTTGTGGAATTATAGCCAACATTTATTTAAAGCCGAGTAATAAAAATGCCAATTTTATCTTAGATTATAGTATAGTCTCCTAATTGAATCGGGACTAATACTGTAGTGGGAAATGCTGCAGAAAAAGATGTACTTCATATGGTAAAAATTCTAAAATCTCTTAAGATTTAAGAAAATAGAATAAAAGGTTATATTCACACTGTTAGACAGTTAATTTGGAAATATAATGTATTTGTTGCGGTACTCGATACAGATAAATCTATGGGATTTCTTTTATTTAAACGCGGTACATAATACAGGTACAGTCTACTGCTTAATGTCTTAAGAAGATAAGAAAAACTAGACCTATAGCATTCAATTCCATTAGTAAATGTATTTTTTACGAGTCTGATCATCATGCATTTATTTTAATTGTTAAAATTTAAATCAAGATTTTATTCATTGAAATCACTTTATCCTATTTTTTGGTGTGAGCTCTTAAAATACGCTATACGACAAAATGTGAAAGCTATGAAAAAAGTTATTTTATAAAATTGAATAGTGATGAAACTTTTTAGAATATTTCACGATCAGAAGTAAATTAATTCGCTGGAGCGTGATCAAGAAGCTTTCGCTTAATCCTCGTGAACTTTAAACTTTTATAATTCCATACTCTTAAAGTTTTTCATTTGTTTCAGGATAAGTTTAAATCTAGGGATGATTCAAAGAGTAGATAGCAAGAATTGCTTTCGGGCATTCAAATGATCAGAAGGATTATGAATGCTAGAGATGACATATGGAACTTTACTAGCAAGTAAAATAGCAATATTTTTTCTAGTCAGAAATCCTGCTTAAGAACAGTCATTTTTGTACTAATTTTTCATAAATAATATTATACTTAACTACATATTATAAAATATATGATAAAAGATATATTATAAATATATATTATAAAAGAACTACATATTATAAAAGATGTTATATCTGGGTTTTTCGTGTAATTGGGAAATTATATATATGTACATATATATATATATATAAAAAATTTATATATATATGTATATATATGTATATATATATATATATATATATATATATGTGTGTGTGTGTGTGTGTGTGTGTAATGTTAAATTTATAAAACATGCACAAATTTTAAACACTGAAAAGCCAAGACTTTTTGATCACCATTTTTAGTTTTTAAGTTCAGCAGTGCTATAAATTACTTTCTCACTGTACATCAAAATTTTCATTAAAAAATTTGAAAGACTTCGCATCTTTTTTGATATATTTTTTGATATAAGTCCACATTGTAATGTTAATATCTTTTTGAATTTTAATACTATACTCTTGGGTTTTTAATAAGTTGATTAATAGTATGGTTACAAATTGTTTTTCATGCTATCCGCAATTCAAATTTTTAAAACTTAATTTGAACCATTATATTTCTATTTATACACTACATTTTTTGTATAATCAATTTCAGCTATTTATGATATGGCGTGAGAGGTACTTAAAAATTTATTTAATATGTAGATGGCCCCCAAAATGAAGAGTCTCAGAAACATAAGTTTAAAGTGCGAGTTTAAGTATTCTCTTTTTTTGTAGCTTTATATACTTCTTTGTAAGTGTTGTAGATATATTCGCGAATTTGTTTAAATTTTTTAAATAAAGTTTGAACTTGAATGTGATATTAATGTTTTGGCTCTTGGCTCTATATGTAAGGGCGTCCATGTATGTATAAGATTTTAAGTTTAATTTTAAATTTTGAGTAAATAGTTTTAACGCCTGTAAAGATAATGTTACGTTGGCCTAGTGTTTGAGAAAGAAAAACGTTGAAACTCCTTAAAAACACATGTCTTGATTAAATAATTTTATACAATTAAATGTTTAAGGAATACAACTTATGATTTGTAGATATCGAAGACTCTTCTCAACAAGGCGTCGGCCCTAAAAAAATGGCGTCTCTTTTCCTTTTCTCGTGTGGCTCCAAAAAATGGCTGTCCCTCAAGCA
>CM063504.1:75316990-75339490 GCA_032207245.1 Pardosa pseudoannulata
AGTGCAGCTTCAGATGTTCATATCCTAATATAAACATTATATTTATTTCAGGTTGCACACATAAATATTTAAATATTAAGTTGTGCTATAGAGTTATATGCCATATAAAAGAAGACCTTTTTTAAGAAATTATGTTATAATTCTGTCATCTGTATACATACATATATATATATATATATATATATATATATATATATATATATATATATATATATATATATATATATATATATATATATATATATATATATATATTATATATATATATATATATATATATATATATATATATATATATATATACATATATATATATATATATATATATATATATATATATATATATATATATATATATATATATATATATATATATATATATATATATATATATATATATATATATATATATATATATATATATATATATATATATATATATATATATATAATATAGAAAAGCGGATCGAGGAATAATACCATCTAAAAAAAAGTAATAAGGAAAAATCCTAAAAGGACCCGAAGTGTGGGAAGTAAATAACTCCAGCGAATAAACAAGATCTGAAACACAGATATCAACCACCTATGGGCCATGACTTTATAGAAGTCGTCATTTAAACAAGTTAATCCCCTCTTGACATTAGACAGTCACATAACTTTTAGTAACATAAACACTTAACGCGAAACACCTACAGCCACAAAACGGAATCCCCCAAGTTATCTGTCGGCCAAACAAAAAACAAAACAAAAAGTGCAACGGCCAGTGAAGAGATTCAAGAACGCCCAAAACACGCCTTCGAAAAGGCACAACATCCCCCCCCCAAAAAAAAAAAAAAAAACCTTAGGTAAGATTTTATATTAAGTAAGAAGTTCACACTCTCTATTCTACTAGCATGTCATATAGTCAGTTAGACATCTCTCTCCCCGGCTGTATCTGCCATCACAGTGTTTTGTACAAACTTACTTAGTATATGCCTCATGTCTGGACGATCAAGAATAAATAAAGATTTTAGGAGGACAATAATGGACTCTTCGTGATCTCTCTCTCTATCTTATCTATCTCTCTCTATATATATATATATATATATATATATATATATATATATATATATATATGTATATATATATATATATATATATATATATATATATATATATATTATATATATATATATATATATATATATATATATATATATATATATATATATATATATATATATATATATATATATATATATATATATATATATATATATATATATATATATATATATATATATATATATATATATATATATATATATATATATATATATACATATGTATATATATATATATATATATATATATATATAATATATATATATATATATATATATATATATATATATATATATATATATACATATATATATATATATATATATATATATATATATATATATATATATATACATATATATATATATATATATATATATATATATATATATATATATATATATATATATATATATATAAATATATATATATATATATATATATATATATATATATATATATATATATATATATATATATATATATATATATATATATATATAATATATATATATATATATATATATATATATATATATAAATAAATAAAAATGAGAGAAACTTCCTTCTCTGGTATTCTCACACTCTCTCTAACATACTGAAAAGCAGAGGGAGAAGACTTAAAAATTTTTTTTTTTTTTTTAGTGTTTAAAAAAATTCTTATCTTTGTTGTAATGTTTTCTATGTGTACAGTAGAATGAATATTTATTATTTTAAGATTTCAATTGTATTTTATTGCTTTGTTTGTAATAATGGTGCTGTTAAAAGTAGCAAATATTAACTGCTAGTAAGGATTTTATATTTCCCAATATTTCGGTTTTATTTTACTAGCAATTAAACCTTCAAATAATTAAAGTGGAGTATTTAATTAAGATCTTTGTAGTACAAAATATACAAATTTATCTCTTTCTGGAAATTTAACTAGATCATAATATAAAATATAAATTATTATAGATATGCAATATTATCTACGCAATTGTTTTCAAATTGCTCTTTTAATGTTCAAAAGGATATCTAACAAAAAAAAAAGAATAAAGCTGTTTGAATAATAAAAATGGTTGCTAACATAAAAGCAAATTTAAATCTTTCATTTTAATATCAATGAAAAGTGAATTTACAATAGACACTGAAAATGATATATCCAGTAGGTTAAAGGTTTGGCAAAAGCTTCATCTATCCAATGTATAAAATTGAGTGTGAAAACCACTTTCACCACTTTTCCTAAAACCGTAACAAAAATCTACGATTTCGTGCGCCATTCTAGAAAAGGAAACTCTTTAATTTATGACAGAAATCTATAGAGCTTGATGGCCTGGAAGTACCGGAAGGAGAATAAAGCCAATCGATTGGTTCAGTCAAATTATTTCCTTCAGAGTTTTTACCCTTTTATTTTCCCTCGTTCAACAGCGTTTTAAAATCGGTCCTTGAAAGCATTAATAAAGAACCAATTCAATGCAGAGGAGAGATAAATGAGATCAGGAGATTAAATGAAGAATAAAAGGTAATACTTAAAGCAAGTGAAAGTTTTATTGAAAGTAATTGTACCTTTCGCATTAATCCCCCAGAAGAGATTCAGATTAAATACCAATAAAGTTTCAGGTTATTTTCATGTCACGTTTAAAGTCTGATTTTCGAAAATGTAAAAATATTTTTGTGCTTTGTATTGATTTATCTCAATGAATGTTTAAATTCATTAAACGTGGTTTTGAACATTGTTTTATTTGAGTTGTATTTCAAGAATTATAACATTTTTATTTGACATATACTGGATAATAGAATTTCTTGCTTTATTTAAACAACTTCAGATTATACTACTAAGCTTAGCACATAGATGAATATTCTTTCAGTACAATTATTTCATAAGAAAGGAATTTTATCCCTGGCCTGCCTAGGAGGTAACATTTTTGCTACAGACATTGATTCATGAAAACACGATTCAACTCTTCCTATAAGCATTTTGGTAAGGTAATTCTTCAGCTGACCCAGGCTTTTCGCCCATACAGCAGCTTTCACTGAAGACCAGTCGCCATGATCGCAACCACAACAGCTACAGAGCTGCTGCTGACCTACAAAAGGTTCCGTCTTGGCTCGAGGATTAATGTGGTCAACCCCAGTAAGGAACAAGCTCTACAGAGGCAAGTTCAGGACTACCAGGGAAGACCAAGAATAAAGATCACTCAAGTGAACCCTGGGCTCTTGACACCCTTGTATACCTAAAAGAGGTATACTCCTGAGGTTGTTTCTCATTTAGCACTAGGCGGAATTCACGTACGGCTTGAAGCTCGTGGCCGCGGACGCGAGAGACTTTGCCTCCCCAGCATTTTTGGTAAGAATTAAATTTGTGCTTCATAATGACAGTCATTCTTTTGTTAATTGAGCAGAGGTTTGGGGTCTAATGACTCATAATTGAAATTTAAAATACACTCAAGAAACCAAAACATTATGACAATCCTTATATTTTGCAATGAACTCGCTTGGATTACGTGGAAGGCACGTGATCAGTTGGAAGTGTTCCATGGATTAGTGGAAGAGAGTTGCCTGGTCAGATGAATCACGGTTTGTCATTCATCACGTGTCAGGATACGCCGTCTTCCAGGCAGATCAGTTGCTGCCTCAATGTACAGTAGGTCATACACAGGACAGTGGTGGTGGTATTATGCTTTGGGAGATGTTCTCTTGGGCTTCTCTGGGACCCGTGGTTGTGGTAGAGAAGACCATGAATGCTACAGGGTATCTCAACATCATTGTGGACCCGTTGCAACCTTACATGGCCTCTGTCTTTCCAGCTGGAAATGGAATGTTCCAACAATACAACGCCCCGTGTCACAAGGCTAAAATTGTGTTGGAGTGGTTCCAGGCACATGATGTGCTAGCCACCGAACTCACCGGATCTCAATCCGATAGAACACATTAGGGATGTCATGGGACAGCAGGTGATAGTTCAAAGACCACCAATACGCAATATCTTGGATTTGCGTAAACGTTTCAAAAACATTAGGTACACTATTTTCCGGCCATCTACCAAAGACTTGTAGCATTCATGCCAAGGTGGGTTGAAGCTGTGTTGCGCGTTAACCCTCCGAGTGGAACACATCGAGGAAAAAAAGTCCCCCCTCCCCTAAATTCGCTTAAGTTTTACTGTGTCAGTGGCAAAGCGTTCTATGATTTTTTACTTTCCCTCTTTGTCGTCTAGAATGGAATACGAGAAACACACCCTCGTTATTGTCCCTTTACTTCCGGTTATAGATATATAAACATATATTATAGCTTGTTAATGTTTAATACACACAAAGCGCGTCAAGTCTCGAAGAGCATTCCATAAGGAATAATGGATTCTAAATTTACAAATAAAAATATTCCTTGAGAGACTTATAATTTTACGAAAGTCATCCAAGATATATAAGTGGTGCAATTATAGATACATCTGTTACCGTAAACAAAATACTTCGAAATAAATTTACAAAGTCTTAAAAAGCTATCAGCATCTTTGTGCATCAGGGGGTAGGTGTGCATCCCTCGGAATGTCAGTCAAAGAGGCGGGTAGTTTCTAAACAGTCAACCTGATCCTCCTACCCGCAAAACTCCATGGGAGAAAGCACAGACAGAAATGTACATTACATCCATTTTCGGAGCGTTTCTGGAGATCGAAAATTGTACGTGGCAATCACTTTGAAGACATCATCGGTTTGGCGGAATTGTACGTGCGAACCGCAGAGGGTTAAAGGTGGGCGAACTCGTTATTGACAGGGTCATAATGTTTTGGCTCTTGAGTGTGCAATGTTCATTGATAACCTGTAGTCACAAATTTTCAACTAGTCTCCTTTTATAGCTCCTTTTATCTTATTCCTCAAAATTGTAAAGCAAATATCATTTCATATTAGGTTTTTGTAATTAAATGTCACAGGAACTAATTTAATTAAAAAATATATATATAGAAGGCAAACACTGATTTGGATGAAGGTACAGCTCAAATACTGTGAAGTTTTTGTCCAATTTCTAAAATAAGGAGGCTATACATTATATTAGATGGCTGATATTTTTACCAAAGTAACCACAGAAATGGTTCCTAGCTATAATTCCTATTCAAACTTAAGATCCAGCTGCTGGTAGATAGTTTAATTAGCCATTTTATAGTGAACATTAAGTAGTTCATAACATCCAGTTGATGCTACTTCTGTGAAGTGAAAAATAGGTCTATCTACTTTTGGAACGATTTGTGACATTTGTCTTGTTTTCAAGCTTTCAAATTCAATGAGTAGGTATTTTACATAATATAATATGGTTTGAAGTCTTTTGAAAGCTATGATAATACTATCAAATTTAAACGTATATTATTATTAGACATTTGTTTGTTTAGAAAAGTATAATGGAATTGGCCCCAAGGTAGTACACCCTTGATTTAAAAATATTTGCTACGGATTTGCATCTTTTTTATCCCTTTTTTTAATTCTGAACGCATGAACTGTCAAAAATTATAAATACCTCCAAGAAAAGTTTCAAGATATTTTATTTTGTACAAATACAAGTGGACACGACTGATTGGATAAAGGAAAAAAAATTGGAATGAAAAATTCTCTTTGTACTCTATTTAGTTCTAGACAACTTATAAAAAATACTTCTGAGTGTGTTGTTCTAAAAGGTTTATGATTCTAATATATCAAAATATTAGGAAACAAGAAAAATCATGATGGTTTAAGTGAAAATTTCCTGTATAGGCCATTTTTCTTCTTTACAAACACTTGGAGGTTTGGGGGTATCCATAGTTTAGGCACCAATTTACTTTATTACTCATTTATTAACAAAACAAGTTAAGAAACATATTTAAAATACAAGAAGAAAACACATAACGGCTGTACAGCAACAGAACATTCATTCGAACATCATCCCCGCTATCACAGTCGGTGTTTGAACGGATATTCGGTACTTAACTTTGAAGTTGTAATCTGTATAAATATTAAACTTAATTAGACACATGATGTCAGAGAAGTATAAGATAAAAATACTTTTATTATTAAGTTACTAATATTAAGATGATGAAATCTAGTTATCAAAAAACTAGTTATCAATTTATATTAGGTACTTTGAAAAATATTATAATAAAGTTAAATTTAATTGTGTAAAAGTAACAATGTAAAAATTCATGATAAAACTTTGAAAACTGAAGTGCTTGAACGGAGTGTATTATAAAATATTCATGCAATTGACATTAAAGAAGCAATCGGAGGTTATTAAATTTTCAATTTTACTGGTATCAAAATAAATTTTAACCGCTTGTTTAAAAGTATTAAAAATTTCCTTTTGTTGTACACTAATGGAAACTTTTTATCTTCAATAGTATATTTTATTTAAAGAATTTCAGTTTTGGAAAATACAATTACTGTACGATAGTTTAATAATATTGTTTTGAGATTCTAGAGAAAATGAATTATTTGTTTAAAAATTTAATGCTGTTTCAAATAATTTTATCTCAGTTAATAGACTTTAATCGAACGTGGCACAGAAACAATAATGGGAGATGATGTTTTTTAGACACAAGCCTTTGATTGCAAAACGGTTTTTTTACAGAATGTGATTAGTAGATAAAATAGAAATTCTGTTTTGAGAAACGGAGTTTCAGTTAGTCTAGGTAGAAACAGTATAGATTCCATTCTGAATAAGAAAAATGACATTGGCACCATGTGAATGCCTTTAAAACCCATTAAATTATACACATTTTTGGTTTACTCTATTTAAATATATCTTAATTGAATGTGATCTTCAACTTTTGCTAACTGGACTTGAAATCCATTGGGTTCGAATCCTGCCGGCTTTTTCGTCATGTCTGGATGGTTTGTCCTTGATTAAGTAGTTGAGATACTACTTTTCTTATTGCTCAGATTAATTGCTTATTCATCCTTGATATTCCAGGACATGAACTCATATGATGCATGCACAGGAAGCACGGTCGAGTCAGACACGGTTGACGGCTGGGGATAGAATGTCTCCTTTTCTAACTGACTGCTCAATACCGAATATGAACCATTTTAACTGACGGCGGAATATAGAATGTGTACTCTTTTCTGAAAATATAAAATCTTACACTATGGGGTGTTGGAGGGTGTTTTTGTGGCTGACCATTTAGAATTGGCGAGGGCATGTTTTGGGAGTTCTTGAACCTCTTCATTGGCCGTTGCACGTTTTCGTTTTGTTTTTAGTCTAGCCGAACAGATAGCGTGGGAAGCTATCTTGTGGAGTGCAGGTGGCCGGCTCCCGAAAGTTATGTGACTGTATAATGTCAAAGAGGATTAACTCGTTTAATTTTATGACTTCTGTAACATCAAAGGGGGATTAAAATTGAGTTTTCGTAGCCCACAGGTGGTTCACATCTGTCTGTTTGCTGGAGTTGTTTGTTTCTCACACTTAGGGTCCTTGTAGGGTTTTTTCCCTTATTACTTTTTGTTTTCGGGGGGTTTATTCCTAGATATGTTTTTCCTATATTACACTTACAATATAGTTCCCTTCCTATATTACATATATAATAATTGAACAATGAAGTTTAAGTACTGTATATTAGCTAGTTGGAATTATATATTTATTATACTGAAACATTCGTTATGCAAAGAACATATTGCAATTCAAAATGAATTATCCCATAGAAATCGTACGATAGTCCTAAATACAAGATTTCTATATTTTACGGCTAAAGTTGTTGGAGTTATTTCTAGTAGCGTTATATCGAAATATTTCGCTATATAATCATTTGAGAGTCAAACGAGATGCATACGTACGTACGTCCATACCTATGTAGAGACGTCAATACGAAACTAGTTAAAAGATATTCATGGATAATCAAAAGGGATATTTATAAAATAAGTTTTAAAGTTTGCTTGTGTGGAGTATGAGGAGGCGTAATGCTTAAACTAATTAAAATTGATTCAGGTATGAACAAAATGGGTATTATTTGAAGTTTGGAGACTGGAAGTTTTTGCTGTCATATTACCCCCAGTATCATGCAACCCCCAGTTCCGAAACAGTTGCCTTTGCCAACTGATCTACGGCGGTTCTGGAAATGTCTGCCATCATAGTCAGAAGTGGAAACAAAGTTTTTCAAGCTGAAATATTTAAAGAAAAATGAAAAAAATATTATTTGCAACAAGAATCGATTTTTACTGTCCATTAACAACTGGAATGAGTCTATGAAATATTTTGTGGAAAAGTTCTCTTCATAACAACATAATTGTGTAAAGAAAAAATTCGATACGCCTGCAATTAATATTGTGAATTGCCGCGAGATGGCAGTACTTTAGTGCTAATCAGACACATAAGTTAAATTGAGAAATGGCTTGAACTTTGAAAAAAATAGGCAAATGATGATTCTGGTGACAAATTGTACAGTTAAAATAAACAAAAATATGTATAGTAAGCGCATAAATAGCTGATATTTTATCCAAGACCAAGGCAATTCTCAGCAATTTTTTTAACTGGAAAATAAAAAAAATGTAGTATATTTAACCCTCCTAGTGGAACAAACACATCGAGGAAAAAAATTTCCAAAAAATACACTAAACGTTTACTGTGTCAGTGCCAAAGAGTTCTAGAATGGAATATGGGAAACCCACCCTCGTTATTTTCCCTTTACTTCCTGTTATATATAGATATATAGATATATATTATAGATTGTTAATTTTTAATATACACAAAGCTCGTCAAGTCTGGAATATTATACCATAAGAAATAATGGATTCTAAAAGTACAAATAAAAATATTCTTTGAGAGACTTATTTTTATTTTTTACGAAAGTCATCCAAGATATTTAAGTGGTGCAATTAGAGATACATATGTTACCGCAAACGAAATACTTCGAAATAGAGATTTACAAAGCCATGAAAAGCTGTCAGCGTATTTGTGCCTCAGGGGGTAGGGGTGCATTCCTCAAGAAATGTCAGTGAAAGAGGGGTGCAGTTCCTAAACAATCGACTTGACCATCCTATCTCAAAACTCCATAAGTGAAAGCAAAAATGTACATTACATCCATTTTCGAAGCGTTTTTGGAGGTCGAAAATTGTACATTTTGAAGTCATCATTGGATTTGCCGAATTGTACGTGCGAACCGTTTAGAGTGTTAATTGAAATTAATCAAAAATATGATTAGAAAATAAAAATGTTCTTTATTCTTATTCCCTTAGATTCTTATTGATCTAAAATGTATGACATTTATTAAAAAATATGTATTAAGTTTGTACTGCAATGAATATAAGCGAGCTTTAATCTCATTACCATTTAAATAAAATTAACTTTCCAATTTTATACTAAAATACACTGGGTTTGATTGAACCATTATTCTGCGATTAATATGTTTTTAAAACTGGATGAAAAACAAGAAATAATAAAACATTAATAAGAAAAAAACGGTGTATAATGCTTTGTGGTTTTTAATTATTACATAAACGAGTAAAGAAACTTTTTTAGAAAATACAATAACGAGTTTAAACAAATAAAATTATGTTAGAAAAATTCTAAGTTTTTTAGGCTGATTCTATAATAAAATCAAGTTTTTTTTAATTCCACAAAAGTAATAAAAATTTAAAAAGGAGCCATTTAGAATTACAATCGAGATGGATACGTGGTAACTACTGTTTCTTTTTTAAACAAAATGTCCGTAATTTAATTTGGAAGCATACGTCCTCTTTTGGAAAAAGGTGACTTCAGGAAAATAACTCTTTTTCAGCGATTCTACATAGAGTTGTTTTCTGAGTTTTTCTGTTAATTGGTATTGTTTCAGTTTTTTTTTGCGGAAATCCATTGACAAATGATTAATTTTCTCTCCTATTCTCTATCCTTTGTTGCTTCAATAATAATGAAAAAAAATAGTAAATAATGGAAAAATTACCCCAAAATTCTTGTTTTTCTTTATTCAGTAGCCTAAACTGCGTCGTAAATTTTGGTTTTCTTTCAGTGTTGTTTGTCTTTATTTTTTACCAGTCTGTTTTCTTATTTTTCATCAATTTTTCTAATAGCTTAGCATTGTTTTTTTATGTTGTCTAATTACCTTTTTTTTTGTACGCAGTTTTATTCACCATTTATTTAATGTTTTTAGTGCGATACATTTTTGTTTTCTCGTTTCTCATTTTCCCTTTCTTCTATTCTTTTTTTTTGTTTTAAGTTGTTCTTTTTTATTATATATTTTTTCGTCTTTTCGAAAGCAATGTTCTTTTCTGAATATTTTTCAGTTGCAAAGATAGAAAAATTCAGACATGTTTGTGTTTCGCAAAATAGTTAGCTCATTTTAGCGAAATTCTAACTGATTATTAATTACTGGAATTGTTATAAAAATTTAAAAAATATGATAAATATGAAATAAGTTGAAGAATCTACTTTTAAATGGGACTTTTCTCTGTTAACAGTTATTTACTTATGCCAGCATGTCTATTACTTTTGAAAATGTACTGGTAACCATTATTCAATCTGTCCCCTCCTGTTCTTGAAAAAGATATATTAGCCATTAGTTAGCAAAGGAAGCTTGCTTCCTTAGCATAATAATGTACAAATTTAGCAAGAAATAAGTTTCCCCCACATCTGAGGGCTCTGGAAAACATTATGTTGCTCCAAATGAGATACAATTGGAATTACAGATAATTCAAATGATGCTCTTGACATTTTTTACATAAAGCATTTTTAGTATAAGTATCCGCCTATAGGTGGAGCTGTGATACACATAAACACATTTAATTTGCTTTATAAATGCTAAATATTAAAAGTAGCATTAAAATTAGTTTATATGTCCCCCTTTATGTTTAACAATATGCTGTAATCGAAAAAAACCATATTTTCCACAGTTGACCGGAATCAGTCTGCCGAAATATAAAAAAATGGCGCCGAATGCTATCTTGCAGAGCTACACATATGCTGGCATTTTGACGGTAGATCTTTTCTTGCAGGAAACCGTACAAGCACAAGTGGCGAACGAGGGAGGCCATGCTGTTGTAAAATGACAGTTGATCACACGTACATCTCTGAAATGCTGTCTTAACAGTTGGTTTACACGATGATCTATGTGAAGAGATGCGCCATTTTGCATGAAAATGATATCCTGAAGACATCCATGCTATTAAACTTGAGGGAATACAAATTCCCTCAGCGTATCATGGTACCGTTGTCCTGTGACGGAATTAATTTAAGATCTTGCTTTAAAAATTCTGCTGGTTCTTGTAAAAGTGTCTTACCTGTAGCTCTTTTTCTGGCAACGTAGACATGATGTGCAGACAAGAAAATAATGCTCAACTTAATGAAACTAAATAAACACCATATGTTTTACAGCGCCATCTATTGGCAGATTTAAGTATTAAATTTTTTCATGTGATAAATATCAAGCGCATTATTTGAATTATATCTAGTTCCAATTGTATATTCTGTTGATGTAGAAAATAAACATTCATTCAAAGCTTAAACACCGGCTAGTGGATAATGATATTTTTTAATGTTAATTCCATGCTGATACATTTTATTTTTAATGAAGTTTTCCAACATAATTTCTAGAATTTTAATAAAGCAAGACTAAATCCACACATAGATTATCACATGCTTCAATAAGAATTCTAGATATAAAAGAGAGATTATTGAATAGTTGTACCATTATCTAGATTTACGTTTTGGTAGAATGTGTTTGAATTGTGTGATAATATGCTATATGATCCTTGAAAAGTAATTGAAATGGAGAAAGTTTGTTGCCGAAAAGCAACAAAGTAAAACATTCTATATTTCAACATTCAAGATATTTCCCTTATGTTTCCTATTTCTCCCTTTATTTACCTTTTTAAAAGCCAAACGTCTTAAAGTAGGAAATCTTATATAATAGCTCTTGGTACCTATTAGGAAATTGAGTAGTCTAAAATTCCTAATTTGGTTTGGTTTGATTTGGAGTGCTACGGTCTACTTTTTGCAACACGAGGGCTAATGAGACCGGGACCTACAGCTTAAAGCCGATTCCAAAAGGCTACGAACATCCATGCCCCCGTGGGATTCGAACCCAAGAACTCCGGTACCGAAGACCAGCACCCTAACCAATCGGCCATAGTTTCAGCTCCTAATTTGCCCAAAATAAGAATCACTATTTTGAACAGTAGATGTGGATCTAATGATGTGTTTTATATAGGGAAATATGGATTTAACTGCTCACAAACTATTAACCTGTATTTAAACATGGAAATAATGTGTGTATTTAAACATGGAAATCATGTGTGTATTTAAACATGGAAATCTATACAAACTGATGACTTCGTCCTCTCTTTCTTTTCTTAAGCATTTTTCTCTTTTCATATATAAATGCTTTACATCCTATCTGAATTCAATATAAGTAGTAGCATGAAATCAGTTAATCAATTGAAGAATTAACGAAAAATGGGCTTTTAAAAACTTTATTTGAAACAATCATTAGAAAGGCAATAAAATTTTGCCCATTCTAATGTCGAAAAAAACATTTAGATTTCTACAGAATAAATACAGAATATTTAAGCTGAAGTCTTCCGGCCGAAGAACAATGTATCTATTTTAAAAGAGATACAAAGTTTTTGGAATGATTTAAAATTTAACTGTGACTCCTCCAACCAATCATTAAGCGATTAAAGATTCTTGAGGAAAATGGAATAAAAGACACTAGGGAGGGAGAACTGTACCTAGCACATTGCAGGAATTTCTCTTTCTTAGAAAAACGTAGATTAAGAAGAAAAATTGAACTGTAAAAATAGAACATTCTTCAATATTTGTTTTCTGTAACTTCTCACGATATGACATATATATGTTTCTCCTCGTTGTTATTTCTTGGGCTTTTCGAAGAGCGATATATTTAAATAGATTTTTACCAAACAAAATACTAATCTGAATTAACCCTTTATATCCTGAATTAATTTACCATCAACTTTCTTACTGCATTTTTGCATCATTAGATAAGTTTTAATGGAGAATAATCATAGAAAAAAGAAAATTTTTACTGTATTTTAGTAGTTAGTTTTGCTACTGATACTATGTAGTACCAACATATATTTTTGACTCTATGATAGAAAATAAAACATTAAATTATGAATAAAATAAATGAAAGGCTTACCAGCAAAATATAGAAGTCTTTAAAAATAATAGTACCAAATAACTGGTAAAAAACACTAAATTTACTTAATTGAAAAACACGTGTATCAACTCTTCCACAAAATGACTTTCGAATGCAGTACGCCAATTATAAAATCCCTACTATGCGAATAAAATTATTCCTGATAAGTGCTGTCATTTTTTACTGTTGTAGGAATTTCATCGTTCATGTTTTTGTGAGTACCGTCAGGAAAAACGGCTTATTAGGAATATATAGGTGTTTGATTGAAGCGGTACTTATAAGTACCATCAGGATAATAGATAAATCAGATTCCTACAGTTTTGGAAATGGTTGTTTTTCTGATGTATAAATACTAGAAAACATCTAGTGTAATTTAAATCAAGTACAGAACGAATAGTGTAAAATGTTGTGTTTAGTATAGTTACACCTTATTACACGACAATTTTATTTTATCAAGAGTTCAAAGTTTGCGAAATATTATCCTTTTCTTCCCATTTTATAGTGAAATTAGTTATCGTAGCACGTTTTTTTTTTTCTTTCAAGAGCAACAGATAGTTATTTTATATGCTCTGCTATGTAAACATTATTTTAGATTTATTTGAAGAATCTTTAAATTTTAACGAATCCTTCCTTATCAATAACAACATATATTATTTTTCTACATAATCGTAGACTAAATATCAAATTTTGTAACTTTTGATTTGTAACCGAATGACCTTTTATATTAGTTCTCTTGAGAAAAAAGTTGGTCATTATACTTCCAACTAACACGTACTTTAAATTATTGCTTTAAATGCTTTCAGTTCAAGATTTCCTTAAGTCATCGAACCTCTTAATTATTACTATATTTTAGTTTTATATCAGAATAGATCTACTCTATCAAATGTTCGAGTTTTTAAACATCTTCTTAAAAACATTGTAGATTGAATTTTCTTTTTGTAAACACTATGGCTAAGTAATATAAGAAAAGACGAATGAGGAATACTCATAAGTTTAAAATTCAACCACTGTAATACAAAATGCATGAGTATATTAATGACCAACGTACATTTTAATTTTTTATCATGAAAAAGGGCGGTTGTAATATATTTCAGAACCTTTAAAATAACTCTTTGAAAATGACGTATAAGAAAACTGCAGTTGGGATTTAGTTAAAATTAGTTATCGTAAGAAGTTATTTTTTCTTAAAGAGCAACAGATAGTTACTTTAGATGTACTGCTATGTAAAACACTATTTTAAATTTATTTGAAGAAACTTTAAATTTGAACTAATCTTTAGTTATCAATAACAACAGATATTAACTTTCTACATTGTCGTAGATTAAATATCAAATTTTGTAACTTTTGATTTGTAACCGAATGACCTTTTATATTAGTTCTCTTGAGAAAAAAGTTGGTCATTATACTTCCAACTAACACGTACTTTAAATTATTGCTTTAAATGCTTTCAGTTCAAGATTTCCTTAAATCATCGAACCTCTTAATTATTACTATATTTTAGTTTTATATCAGAATAGATCTACTCTATCAAATGTTCGAGTTTTTAAACATCTTCTTAAAAACATTGTCGATTGAATTTTCTTTTTGTAAACACTATGGCTAAGTAATATAAGAAAAGACGAATGAGGAATACTCATAATTTTAAAATTCAACGAGTGTAATACAGATAGCATGAGTATATTAATGACCAACGTACATTTTAATTTTTTATCATGAAAAAGGGCGGTTGTAATATATTTCAGAACCTTTAAAATAACTCTTTGAAAATGACGTATAAGAAAACTGCAGTTGGGATTTAGTTAAAATTAGTTATCGTAAGAAGTTATTTTTTCTTAAAGAGCAACAGATAGTTACTTTAGATGCTCTGCTATGTAAACATTATTTTAAATTTATTTGAAGAAACTTTAAATTTTAACGAATCTTTCCTTATCACTAACAACAGATATTAACATTCTACATTGTCGTAGACTAAATATCAATTTTGTAATTTTTGATTTGTAACGGAATGAACTTTTATATCGATTCTTTCGAGAAAACAGTTAGTTATTGTACTTCCAACTAACACATAATTTAAATTATTACTTTAAATGCTTTCAGTTCAAGATTTTATTAAATCATCCAACCTCTTGATTATTACTATCTTTTAATTTTATATCAGAATAGATCTACTCTATCAAATGTTCGAGTTTTTAAACATCTTCTTAAAAACATTGTCGATTGAATTTATTTTCTTTTTGTAAATTACACTATCGCTAATTAATGTAAGAAAATTAGAATGAGGGATATTCATAATTTTAAAATTCAACGAGTGTAATACAGAAAGCATGAGTATATTAATGTCCAAGGTACATTTTAATTTTTTATCAAAGAAAATGGAAGTTGTAAGATATTTTAGAACCGTTAGAATAACTCTTCGTAAATGACGTGTAAGAAAACTGCAGTTGTCAATTTAGTTAAAATTAGTTAAAATTAGTTATCGTAACAAGTTTTTTTTCCATCGAGATCAACATATAGTTACTATATATGCTGTGCTATGTAAACATTATTTTAAATTTATTTGAAGAATCTTAAAATTTTAACAAATTTTAACGACATTCTACATTGTCGTAGACTAAATATCAATTTTGTAACTTTCGATTTGTAACGGAATGACCTTTTACATCAGTTCTCTCGAGAAAATTGTTAGTCCTTGTACTTCCAACTAACAAGTATTTTAAATTACTGCTTTAAATTCTTTCAGTTCAAGATTTCATTAAATCATACAACCTCGTAATTATTGCTATATTTTAGTTTTATACCAGAATAGACCTATTCTAACAATTGTTCGAGTTTTTAAACATCTTTTTAAAAACTTAGATTGAATTTTCTTCAAGAAAACTGTAGTTGTGATTTAGTTAAAATTAGTTAAAATTAGTTATCGTAAAAAGTTATTTTTCCTTCAAGAGCAACAAGTAGTTACTTTATATGCTCTGCTATGTAAATATTATTTTAAATTTATTTGAAGAATTTTTAAATTTTAACAAATTTTTCCTTATCAATAACAACAGATATTAACTTTCTACATTGTCGTAGATTAAATATCAATTTTGTAACATTTGATTTGCAAGGGAATGACGTTTTATATCAGTTTTCTTGAGAAAGGAGTTAGTTATTGTACTTCCAAGACGTACTGTAAATTAATACTTTAAATGTTTCCAGTTCAAGATTTCATTAAATCATCCAACCTCTCAATTATTACAAGCTTTTAGTTTCATATCAGAATAGATCTACTCTATCAAATATTCGAGTTTTTAAACATCTTTTTAAAATCATTGTAGATTGAATTTTCTTTTTGGAAAGTACACTATTTCTAACGAGGTTGGTGTAAATATATACCAATACGAACACCTATTACAGCACAGATTTCTTTAGATATAATAGTAGAAGATTTATTTGTTAAGATTTCTTTTATAGCTAGTACCATTGTGAACTATTTTGAAGAAGAAACAAAATTACTTTAAGATATTTACTTTTTTATTTTTTCATTTCCGTACAGTGATTTAAAACTGAAGGATAAAAGCAATGGATGAAATATGAGTTCCGTATGGAGAGTTTTGATAAATGATCATTCGATTGACGAGATAATCAGAAAAAATAGACAAGTTTAAGATTTATGAAGAAAGAATTTTTTTTTTGTTTCAAGTCCAAAAGAGAAAGTATATGGATTTCATTGGTTAATTACCGAAAGGGTGGAGTAGGCTGTAAATATTTTATTAAAATTTTATTATTGATATTCTGTAATATAAAAATTAAAACTGTAATCTTAGTTTCATAAACACATGTCTTAATAGTGATAATTGATTTCAACTCGATATATATATATATATATATATATATATATATATATATATATATATATATATATATATATATATATATATATATACATATGTATATATATATATACATACATATATATATATATATATATATATATATATATATATATATATATATATATATATATATATATATATATATATATATATATATATATATATATATATATATATATATATATATATTATATATATATATATATATATATATATATATATATATATATATATATATAAATGACAGGTCCCACTAAATGACACTAGAGTTCGGAGTACCACTTCATCTCTTTATTTAAATCTCATCACACACTACTCTTCAATGGCGTCTCACATTGGCGCCCAACTTCTAACAAAGGCAGGGTTTACTGCTTCCAGGAGCTGCAGATCTGACTGTGGAAAGTGCATACTGATTTCTGCTCATATCACTGCGCGTGAGCCGTATTTATGTGGCTAACTCCTCAAGCAGCGTCACTCTCATTAAAAGAATCCCTAATTAAAATCTCTTAAAATTAATCTATATTTTAAATCCTGACATATATATATATATATATATATATATATATATATATATATATATATATATATATATATATATATATATATATATATATATATACCGGGTGGACATAATTAGCAGTGCTCACAGTGTTCTGTGGAGCGATCTATTTGCGAGAATGATGCCACATTTTGTGGGAAGATTAAACAAGACGGGGCACGAAGGATTCCGAAAAAATAAAATTAGTTCCAAAAGTCACCGCTAGGTTAATATTTGGCTCTGCTTTATAGAAAATAGAGTGTTAACAAATGCAAATTAATACGGAATAAAATTACCTTTTATTTTGCACATGTTCTGATTTAGTTCAAGTGCAATATGGCAAAACTTTTAAAAAAGCGTAAAATCTACATAAACACCGATAAAGTCTCGTGATCTGCAATATCACGTATGATAAGCAGAAGAAGAATTTCTTTATTCAAATTTCACGTTACATCCATTGCCACAGTGCCACCTGCTTGGGTTTTAAAAGGCAAAGTGTTACATTTCAAATCAATCGGATTGAAAGTTTATGTGCAATGTCTCCTTCTTTAGTCGAGCCTGCGTTACTGGTCAAATTCTTTTACCTCAACCAATGCAACGCTTCAGCCGCTCTTTATGCTTTTAGAACGCACAGAAAACTGCGTAAAGGTAATGGTCCTGTGTCAGTTAATGGTCTAAAATCAATGGTTACGATGTTTGAGAAAACAGATTCTCTGAGGGCTCAGTCAGACATATTACGAAAACCTGTACCACAGGATACAATCGAAGCAATTGCCACGGCGATTGTCGACAGAAGACTAGACAATATTGCTGTCAACTCTAGCGCTCGTGGAGTAGCTTGGAATATGGATATACCTTACAGTAGGGTATGGAAAATCTTACGAAAGATTATCAACTTTTATCCGTACAAGATCAGCTGTGTACAGGAGTTACTCTATCCCGGCCATGATAAGCGATTGACTTTTGCTGTCACCTTTCTTGCCAGAATGCACGATGCTTGGCCGTGGAAAATTCTATGGGGAGACGAGGCCTACTTGTACCTGAATGGAACAATGAATACTCAGAACTGCTTAAATTGGGATGACAAATGAAAAGCACTGCACTAAAACTCTGACTGAATTCTTCAACATTTTCAGTTATTTGCATATGTAATTATATAAAAATAAATACAATAAATGTATATACATATAAATACAATTTAAAATTTAATATTTAATATTTAATACACATTTAATATTTTTACAATTCAGCCCCGTAGAAGAAAAGACTTAAATTTAGTGTACATTTATTAAATATTCTAAAAATACATTTTTTAATCCTATTTTAAAATGCTTCAAGACAAAGATACATGTCTTCAATTTTATTTTCATTTTATGATTTTAGAAGTATATATACCTGTTCAATAAATGTATATTACCATAAAATTTATAATATCTTTCATTTCAAAAATATTGCTGGTTTAAGTTTATGAAATAAATTATCAACATACAAACGGGCTGGGAAAGCTATTTTCTGATTGAAGTAATATTATATTTCAAATTTCCCTATCGAGAAAATGTAAGATTTAAAATTACTTCATTTTGAGGACAAATAGGAATAATTATTATGGAACTAAAACTCTCTGAATATTCAACTTTTTTACATTTTACTTTTCAGTAACATTATGGGTTCAAATATGTAGTATAGATATCTTATATTAGCTTATCTCAATAATATACTTATTTACATAAATTAAATTGCCTCTATTTTTGAATTACATTTTTATTTACCGATATGGTTTTTTAAACAGATAAATAATAAGCTTATTTTGGTCTGTAGAGCACTGACTGATGACTTAAATTTAACGGAATATACAGTTTCTTACTCCTTAGAATATTCAAAATCAGATTTTTTTCCTCACGATTGTCTTTATTATAGACCAAAATAATTAAACTTGTGAAATATAACCCTGTTCTTATTTACAGATAAATATGAACTCTGACAAAGTATATTTTATGTCAGGAAGTTATTCTAAAACTTCATTATGCTAAAACAGAGGTAAAAAAATTATAAAACCAGTATTGCGTTGTTTCGATAAAAGAACTGTAAATATGTAATCAGTTAAACTGTAGAAGATAAAAATAAGAGAGAATTCTTGATGTCTAATAGACATCCTACAATACGGAATATACTGAATCTTACGTTTAATAGAGTGTATATTAGACAGCAAGTCACTAGGTTTGGATTTTGATATAATAGATTATATAAAGGAAATTCTCTACATAGCACTGTTTATTACCTTTAGTATTTTTCAATGTGCAGTAAGAATGCTGTTTATTCAGCAAATAAAGAACTGCTTGCTTGTGAGTCTGATATCTCATGCAATTATTTGTTACGTTAGATTTCGATTGCAAAATGTATGTTCTTCTCTAAAATTATATTATGAATTATATATGTTTTATTATTTCCATTCTAATTCAAAACACATCCTAGAGAATATGAAAATATTTTTCTTATGTAAGCTTAAGTGATAAAGTGCTCAAAAGTTGTAAGGAATTTTTATCGTAGGATTTTGCATTATTTATACTGTATGACTTCATTTTTTTTACGAAATTAGACGTACTATTACAAACAACAGTTTTGCAATGTAATGGGCTGTCTACTAGCATACAATAAAATCAAACATCATAGAATTATATAATATAACTTCAATTAATAGATACTAATGAGATAGATATGCTTTGAAGTTTTTGAATGTCTTTGAAGATTGACATTGGAATGTTCATGTCTGAAAATGCAGAAAATATAACAATGATGAATATTTTACTATTTAACTGGCGACGTAAAATTAATTCTAGGATTTCGAAGATATACTTAGACATTTATTATTTGCTGAAACTATAAAATTTTTAAAAACTGGACAATGAAGGGTACTTCATATGTTCCCAAAAGTATTAATATGCATATTATGTGATCTTTAGCAATGACAGTGCTTTTTACAAGAAATATTCAACACGTAAGCGGTCATGCCTAAACGATACGTGTAATCGAGTGATAATCTTCTGAACAGTAATGTAAATTACATCTGTTTGTTACGTTAGAATTTATTTCCCGGTCGTGGCAGACTTGTGAATTCATGCTACTCTGCATTCAATAAACGCACAGATTGAGGTCTGGGGATCATTGAGGCTAAGCATGAAGGAAGTTCTGGCTCAATATATGATCCTTGTCAAACGGTGTGCTCAATATCTCTTTCACTCATTTTTACTCTTCTTATAACAATCAGATCGTAAATCTGCTGATGAAGATTCTTCATTTGGTTAGCATAACTTGACTAATAGTGTCTACTAAAATTTTTTGTACATTTGATTCTATATATATAGATAATATATATACACATGTATTTATATATATATATATGTATATATATATGTGTATATATGTATATATGTATATATATGTGTATATATGTATATATGTGTATATATGTATATATGTATATATATGTATATATGTATATATATATATATATGTATATGATAATATTATATATATATATATATATATATATATATATATATATATATATATATATATATATATATATATATATATATATATATATATATATATATATATATATATATATGTATATATATATGTATATATATATATATATATATATATATATATATATATATAATATATTATATATATATATATATATATATATATATATATATATATATATATATATATATATATATATATGTGTATCTATATATATGTATAAAATATGTATATATATATATATATGTGTGTGTGTGTGTGTGTGTGTATACAAATTGCTCAAAGCATATTATAATTTTAAAGAAAAATAACAAAAAAGAAATTAGTTTTAAAAGTTTACTGCTGTTTTGGAATTACATGATGGCTAACTAATATAAGAAAATACGAATGAGGAATATTCATAATTTTGAAAATCAGCCAGTTGTATACAGAAAGCATGAGTATATTAATATCCAACGTATATTTTAATTTTTTATCAAGAAAAATGACAGTTGTAAGATATTTCAGAACCGTTAAAATAACTCTTCGTAAATGACGTGTAAGAAAACTGCAGTTGGGATTTCATAACATCGCTCTTTTTTAGTTGACCCAATTCATTTATCAAAGGAAAACGAATGATTTTCATAACCCTTTTATTTAAAACCCGGTTTAATGAGAATGATGCTGTTTCTATGGCTATATATTACTCAGAACAACCATAAAACTCAACTGCCGAATTTTCTGGATAAATTCCAAACATCAAAATATTGTTCTGACATAAGACACTTTTTACTTTTGTTTTGTAAAATCGTTTTGCATATAAAGGTCGCATTTTTGAGTCGTTTGCTTAAAGGCCTGCACCGAAATAACATGGAATGTATACCATAATTCATTAGTTCTCGGGATATAAAAGTTACAATTCAAAAACTGTATAATAAATATGAGGATAAAAAACTAAATCTTATTTATATCTAGATGATATAAAATACCAATATGTTTATCTAGTATATATTGGTTATTTTTAGGATATTGGATAAATATATTGGTATTTTATATCTTCTAGGTATAGATAATATAGATATAAAATACTAACATATTAGTATATTATATTTTATAGGTATAAATAATATAGATATAAAATACCAATATGTTTATCTAATATCGTTTACGGTATTTTGCAAACATATTGGCATTTTATACCTTTATGTTTACATAATCACAAAAACCTAGTTGGCAAATGACCGCTAAAGTTTTTTTTACACTATATAGGGATTACATAATTTTAATTTCTTTTAAAATTTATTATATTTCCCTATAGTGAAGTTAAAACACATGAATTATTGTTAATAATTTTATACTTATATTAAGCCTAAATG
>CM063504.1:75344490-75354490 GCA_032207245.1 Pardosa pseudoannulata
TTACGGTAGATAACCGCAAAAATTCTGAAAGTTGCAGTTTAAGAGACATTTATAATCATAACGTTGTATTTATTTTTTAAGTGTTTAGTACATTTGTGGATTTTCTGGATTAATGCGATATTTTGTTGTAAGTTTTCAACACAGTAAGATGAATTTCAACATCCTATGTCTTTAAAATATTTCTTACCGAAAACCGAAATCCTATATTAAACGTTTTCATTAAAAAATAGCATATAGGTATTGACCAAATTCGTTGTTTTCTCTACATTTTACAGCCTTAAGAAGTTTATTTTCCCAGCTGAGCCTGTCAGATGTCAAAATGATAAACTGTTTAATTATTAAAGATGCTAGTATATCCTTCCAGTGTAAAGTTTTTCTGAGGACCACACGAAAATGCTATACCAGTCGACCTTTGTGAAAATCGTTATTCTTTAACGCCATCTAGTAATTAAATCTAGCATTATAAAATAAAATAATAACCTATACGCGTACAACTGTTCTAAATATCAACCTTATTGCGTGGAGGCGACGCTGGACTGATAAAATGAAATCGCTACGTCGCGTATAAGAGACTCCTATATCAGCCCTAGGGATGAGGCCTAATGTTAATCCCTTTTCCTAGACAAAGGCCCTGGAGTCTCGGAAGCATATATTCCGGTTAGGTGTTGAGCTTTGTGGAACTAGTGTTTAGTTCCCAAGATGTTTGGTCCTCAGTTTCTCTACCCAGTGAAGGAATGAAAGGCTGAGTCAACCTTGCCAACCCGATCAAACCTTGGACCTGTATCATCGAAGCGTTACCCCAGAGCTATCTTAATTTATATTGGAATAAAATAAAATTTTTGTTAATTGCATATAATTATTTTTAATTACATTACAGGGGAAAGTTTTTAGACTTTTACTTATAACCTAAATATTCTGATTTTTCATTTTGTCAGTATATTGAAATGCACCTCTATTTTTTTTCCATTATTATAACAAATGAAAATTTATAACTTTTTACTACAAATACATTACAAAAAAGTAAGCACTTACATGGCTGCATTTATCCGCAAATGAAATTTGCTCATGATAATTATTATTAACATTTAACATGACATCGATTGCATAAAAGACCACGATTATTAAAATTAATGAAATAACTAATTTTTTTTATTATATAATATAATTTTTATTAAAATGCACTAAGTTCACGTTTCAAATTTCAATTTATTAAAAATTCCAGATTAGTCACTCGTGACTTGAAAAAGTAGACACCTCAATCTACTATTACATGCTGTTGAGCAATCTCGAAATGAGAATACAACTTCCTCAAAGCTGTAAAACAGCTGACTGTGCCCTTTATCTTACTATTTGTGCCGTACTTATGCTAAATGTACATCTAAATCGATATTCGGGTATAAAGTTTTACGTTCTCAAATAACATGTTAGTTTATGCAAATAAAACCTAAACTCTATAGCACACATTTATAAAAAAGTAAACAAATACATTATTTTGTGAATTATTATGCTTAAATTCTAAATATTGTAGAAAAGAATAGTTTATTTATCATGTTCTTATTCACTAAAAATGAAGAAGACTAACATAATATTTGAATTTGTAGGAGTATGTGCAACAAATGATTGTGTAGTTATTAAAATGAAACAAATAATACAGTGAGTTCATTTATGTGATTAGTTTTATACATATGATACCATTTAGAATTGTTATAATAGGGACTGTAAAATTTCAGAAAAAGAAACAATAAAAAAATATATTCTGTTTCTGTATCTATTTCTTCAATAAACTGAGACATCAACTTTTAAGCCTTTGCACTCGAGGGCTGTGGAGCGGAGACATTTAAAATTTGTCTTCAAACTCAATGGATCCGCTACAAAGACAATACAACTAATTTTCAGTAACATAAGAACAAAAACAAATATTAAAAACTAATTATTTTGCATTGTATCCCTAGCTGAGTCCTCGAGTTTGATGACAAATTTTAAATTGCTTCTCTCCGGAGCTCTCGAGTGCAAAGAGTTAAATCTCCTGTAACCAACTATTATAGAAAATGTAGAAAATATTAAACTAAATAAAACAAGGTTTAAAGAAATATTCTAAAAGATAAATGTTTCTCAAAAAATATTTAAATTAATTTTTATTATTTAACTTAGATCCTCTTATTAGTTTCAGAGGATCGACATAGTTAACTATGATACTAAACCAGTTTAACATTGAAATAACAATTAAACATTTTAATGCATAAGAAATATTTAAGAAAATAGGTTCTATCAATGCATTTTCAATAGCCAAACTCTTACAGCAGCCCCACTGCAAAAATGTGATGATATCTAATGGAAATTTCTTTAGAAAGCTGTCGTCTTTTTATATGTATATTTGCCGTTTTAAAGTGTTATCATCGCAGAAAAATCGATACGTTTTATAATACAAAAGAGGAAAAGTTCCATGTGCCATCCACTAACAATTGTACCATCTTATCTAGAAAGACATCCTCGCAAACGCTACAATAAGATTTATGAAAGGAACAAAAGGGTGGATTTCTGGAAAGATTCCAAAAAATGGAGGAATATCTAAATTAATTCTGACAAGTCTTTATATCATTATATTTTTCTCCCCATTTACCTTTTATTTAGACATGAAAGTGAAGGACAAAAAAAATAATAGTGAAGAAGACAGAGGGTCTTAAAGGTGTCTCATTGAAAAATAAACAACTTTAAGGAAAATAACATTATTTTGTAGATTAGAACATGACGTACTTTCGAAATACTCTGACCTACATTCTGATATAAATAGAGCAAGATGAATTTCATTTGTTTGCGAGATTCAAGAGAATTTTTATTTTTTTGCTATTTGTGAATACTTTTTAGGCTTTCAATAGCTTTGGATAATGAAAATGGTTAAAAGGAAAAAAAATATATATCCTGAAATTTTATTATAAAGTTTTATGTCCGATATTTATTTCTTTAGTTTAGTTATACGGTAATTGGATGTATATAATTTATATATATATAATATATATATATAATATATATATATATATATATATATATATTTATATATATATATTCTGTTCGATTATGTATGTCTATAACGACACATAATATAATTTTAAAAAATAGATATGCATATTAAAAATGCATTATATAAAATGAATAAAATATAAGGAAATTTGTAATTTTATTTTTTTATTGTAATGTACTACAAATAAAAATATATTTCGGTTACAATATAAAAAAAAGAATATAATATATATATATTATACATTTATAACTTACATTATTTACAAATAGATTTGGTTATATATACACTCATGTCCATAAATTAAGGATAATGAAGTTCAGGCAATGAAAGAGACAAAAGCAAAACAAATTTGACTTATTTGTAAAGTCTATTTATTTGTAAAGTCTATTTATTTGTAAAGACTTATTTGTAAAGTCTATTTTATAACAAAAGGTACAGAGAAAAAAAGATGCTATATGTTTGACATAATTAATAAAAATTGCGATTTTTACTCCCTGGAGCAAATTTCAAAAAATAACCTATTTACAGAAAACAGTATAACATGGTTAGTATGATGGTTAATACGGAGTATGTCTCCCGGACGATGCAATACAAGCGTTACAACGCCTACACATGCTGAGTATCAGATTATCAATCTGATCTTGGGGAAAATTACACCACTCATCAAGCAATGCCCTCCGAAGTTCCGATAGACAGTTGGGAGGGGGTTGACGGGCTGCAATTCGTCGGCCAAGCATGTCCCACACATGCTCTATTGGATTCAAGTCCGGTGAGTATGCTGGCCAATCCATACGGGTGATATCCTCCGATTGAAGGCATTCGTCTACAATGTTTGCACGGTGAGGTCGGGCGTTGTCATCCATATACAGAAATTCAGGACCCATGGCGCCCCGAAACAAACGTACATGTTGTTCCAGAATGACATCCCGATAGATGTGGCCTGTCATCGTTACACTCTGAACATGCAGGTCAGTTCTGGAACCAAGAATAATTCCTCCCCAAACGAGCCATCCTGCACCACCGTAACGGTGTCGTTCAATGGTGTTCTCTTGGTGGTAACGGGTACCTGGCGCTCTCCATATGAAAGTCCGGCGAGAATCAGAATGTAAACTGAACCTGGACTCGTCGGAAAACATCACACAAGACCACTGTTGCGGTGTCCACAATGCATGCTCTCTAGCCCAGCATAATCGCAGGCGACAGTGAGTTGCGGTAAGGGAACACATCTGACAGGCCTACGAGCATATAGACCAATGTTCCCTAAGCGTCTGTACACGGTCTGCCTTGAAACTGTCGTACCGGTAGCTGAAGAGAGCTGACGAGACAGGTCTGATGCTGTGCTCCGTCTGTTTCTTTTGGCAGTAACTGCCAAATACCGGTCATCATTCGGCGTAGTAACTCGGGGGCGACCTGTGCTGTAACATCTACTCACATTACCATCATGTTTGAATCGTTGCCAAAGCCTGGAGATGACACTCTGGGCGATTCCAAGTTCCTCGGATACTTCCAGCTGGGTACGTCCACATTCCAGTCGTCCGATAATTCTACCACGTAAAAAATCATCCAAATGCTTCCTTTGTGCCATAACTATGCGGTTATTGCACTGAAAGGCTTTTAAAGCGCTTGTGAACAATTTTACTTCTTTGCTACCATTCCTTATATACCCCTTTCATACACTCTCGTCATTGTGACGTACTATCCGCGCCATCTGGTGGTTTCCTGCAATTTGCATATTCTTCTTCAAGATGTGTGTGATAATTCTACAGGTGAAATTTTTATTTTAGAGCTCAATTTCTGTGTGATTCTGAATTATCCTTAATTTATGGATATGAATGTATCATAATCATCAATTATTTATGTCTTATATTTACACTATAATTATTACAATTCTCTTTATAAAGAACTATTATACAATCACAAGGTTAAATTATTAACAGACGCCTAAGTTAAGGGACAGTAAATATTATTTTATCTTTACCTAACACTATAATTATTACAATTCTCTTTATAAAGAACTATTATTCAATCACAAGGTTAAATTATTAACAGAGGCCTAAGTTAAGTAACTGTAAATATTATTTTATCTTTACCTATATTAAATAAAGGCACAGGAGAGCAGGCAGGGGCTTTTCTCACACGATGCGTCGGTCCTTCAGTTGGTACAGAGGGTCAGGTAGAGGCTTTCCATCATGCGGTGAGGCGGTCAGGGTGTTCGGGCGCACGGGACGAGTCGGTGCTGGTGAGCAGGGCTTCTGATTCTTGTCTCACTTCTCTCGAATCCCGACTTGAACTACTCTCCCTAACTTCGTTTCCAAACTCCTTACCTCGGTTTTAACACCCCTTTTTCTACCTTTCCAATCGCTTGTTTTCGGGAAATTTTCCCACATCTGCACCCCCTTCGGAAATGCAGGTGGGCTCATTAAAGTAGCCCCTTTTGTGAAAGCTGACATTATTTTTAGCCCCTGCCCCCATAACTCATGGTTATATCTCTGTGCGAGCTTGACCGTTACGCTGCCATTCCGTGATCTATACCTTCTCTACAAGGGTCCCTAAATGACGGAGAATTGGAGTCCTAAATTCCTCTAGGAAAATCCTCTCACAGCTGTGCATGCACGTGCAGATCACCGTGGGAAAATACCTCGGTACATTTTTAATTACCCTTGTTTCAAACAATAAAATCAATTAATAAAAATATTTACATATTATATACAATATATGTGTGTGTATATAAACCAGAGCAAATTAATTCGCATGAAATTGTAGCCCATATCGTATTTACGAGTATTAAAAAACTATAAATTCCATTCCAAATGACAAAATTATAATATCATATGCTATAAAATATAGTAGATTCTTTATATGACTCTCATCTACCTTCCTTGAAAAAAAAAGTTTATTCGAAGGTAATATAAAAATACTGCAAACAATATTTTAGCTGTCATTAGAAAGGAACGCTAGGCATTAATGACTGTTTTTGAGACACGATAGCTTAATCGGCAGAGGATTCGATCTCAAAACGGAGGCTTATGGGTTCTAGAAAGGACAAGAATCACGCTGTTCATTATTAGCCCCTGAGAAACGTAAATTTGGTAAATGGTTGCACTGTCCTCAAGTTCAAATGATACCTCCCTATTCCGAAGCTATGGGAGCCTATTTTGAATAAAATGTATTTCTTTTACTCTAGTAGTGACCTTTAAATGAAAAGCGCATACCTTTGCCTTAATTCCTGTAATCTATGGCCTACGTGCCTGACTTGTATAATTGGTATTATAAAAGTAAAACAACAACAACGACTTTGTGTAAATTATTTATGCAGTTTGGAAAACAATAATATTAGGGAGAGAAAGCTAAGAAACATTATTAAACAAACTATTAAAGTCAGTCTTAGTAAAGATCGCTTGAATATTTTATTCCCGAACAAAAAAAAAATTCTATCTTATGATGAGTTTTAATAAGGAATGTTAAAGTAGAGATTTTTTCTATTCAACAAGAACTATACTCCTTTAACTAATTTAAGTAGGAAAGACATCCTATGAATGTATTATGCAAATATTGTAGTGACAATTATTAGTCAATATTATGTGTAGAATGCACCAGATCTTGCTTAATGTTAAATATTTTCTGAGCAGGAAGATATATAGCGATTTGAAATTTCATTTTAAAGCTAAAACCTTCCTATTTCTTTTCCTTTAGCTGAAAGCAGGGAACTACATTTTTGTGTTTTAGAACTAAGTAAGATATTAGACTTTTTAGTCGTACATACTTTCAACACATTTCACTATATCCCCAAGAGTCCTCGTTTCATAGGAAAGAAATAAGTGCCTCAATGAGGACTAATATGGGTAGTAGGTTTAATTTTATGTTTATGATGAAAATGAAAAAGGCATAAACGGTCTGATAGCTTCAACTGTCACTTAAATACATTATTCAGTGAAATTATTGTTAGCACTAAAATTAGACGTGCTATATAATTTGTCTAAATTAAAATTTTGGGATCTAAATTGAAATGTATCGTTCACCAGTCATTCACCTTTTTTTGTAGCTTTAGTTTCTTTTTATTATTGAATACAAGTAGAAAAAACATATTTCTATCTAAACTTATTTGAACATTTTTACATATTTTAAAATACAGATAAATTTACAAATTTTAATTTGAATTAAATTACTGATAGATTCAAAAGCTTCTTCATCTACATGCTTCTGAAAGCTCAAATTACATATACTTAAAAAAAAAACTATACAGATAATTGTTAAAATGTTATCACTTAAAAGCAAATCCAAAAGTTACTTTTTTTAGTATTGTTAGTATTAAAGTTTTTTTAATCGACTAAATTATATAATTGTTAAATTTATTGTTTAAATTTCACAGAAAACGTGTTACCTTGCAAAAAAAAATATCATTTATGTATCGAAAAGTTATATACGGACATGAAATAATTCCTAAATTTCTTCTTTAAATATATATCGCATCATATCATGAACAAGTTTTATACATTATTCGAAGTATGAGTTGCTATGCATAATTAAATATAACTTTCAGCTCTCGGTTTGGTAAAGATTTACAGCAAGATTTTAATTTCAAATAAACGTAATTACTTGGTGAGAAACTTAACAGAGCTTATTCTGAAATATCAATTAGAAGAATAACATTAAGATAGAGAGATATGAACTAAAATCGTAAATCTTTCCCTTTGAAAAGCTGTCAAAGATAAAATTAGTTAGTTTCGTTAATTATGACTTTAAGGGAATTACTCTTAGTTACCATTTAATCATTTACACTGATACGATAATGTTTAAGAGATGAAACATTCTAGTGGTACTTATGTATATTGAAAATTTTGACCCTTTACATCTTATGCTATTCCAATGCTTTAAATGACGTCCGTAAAGTGATTAATAAGAGATAAATATTCTTTATTCTAGATTAATGTTAGCTATATATTTTAAATATACAATGCTGGGTGTAACGATGCTTCGTAGAACAAAGCTTTGTTCAACACATATCATCCATTAAATATTTTGTTAATAAAACTTTAAACAATATATTAAAATTCTTCATTGCTTTCAATATTTTTCCCATAAACAGCAGATTATATTCAGAATTTAATAATCAAAATGACAATAAACGGGAATTAGATACTTCATTAGCGCACAAAAGCCTTAAATATTTAGAATAATTTAAAGGTAAGAAAGGTAAAATTTAGAATAATTTAAAGGCTTAGCAACTCAACTTTATTGCAGTCACATCGTGCAAGGCAACTGAAGACCAAGAAGATACTTATCTAGAATTGTTTATTTTCACCTTAAAATCTGAGATCTCACAGTGAAATCTTACACGAAATACAACGTGTATTTGATGATTTGTGAAATACCATTCCGAAGAGAGGAAATGACGTGTACAATTTTAAATGAAATTAAGAAAAAATTCAGCATTTTTTTAGTGGTATGTTTTAACATTCGTGAGGTAATAATAGAAGACATCTGCATAAATATTGCAAGGTTCCCCAGTTTTTCTCGGCAAATTCCAACCGGTTTATTAATAATAAATACGTTTGCAATAGGGAATATTCAGGTATAGTCTCAATCGAAATACTTATATTTTTATAATTTTAAATATATCTACAATTTCAGGACTTACTAAATTTAAAAAAACCGATACAATCATAGTTATATAGAGATATATTGATATCGAGGTGCAATATAAGGATAAGCTAAAAAACTGAACAAAATAGAAACATTCCATTTGAAAATTTTATTTTAAACAACCGAAATTATGTTTAGTGTAATGTAATGACAACCAAAGTGACAAAAATTTAAAACATAAGATCAAATTGTTAATTATTTTCAAACTGTAGTACAGCCATGTAATGAGATTCAAATGTCTTTACAAAAGTTTATTAATTGAAAAATTTGTTTATCTTCGTTTTCGCCATTTGTTTCTATTATATCAACTAACAAAGTATGCATAGAGTATAAAGCAAAAAATTGCTTTTTTGCTAAGTATGGCTGCCGACTGATAGGAAATAATAATTGGTCGTAATAATTTTGCAACAATAAATTAGTATTAGGAATATCGTTAAATAGATGGAACGATAATATTAGTCGTATGCAATATCAAAGAGATCTCAATAGTATAGGTATAGAAAAAATTATCTTTATATTCATATTGTTTTAAAGATATTTTACTGCAGTTCACATTTTAATTTAGTTTAAAATTTAGTTAAAATTCATCAGAATCCAAAAGGCATAAATTGAATTAAAACGCAACTTCCTGTAAAGTTTTAATCTATATTCACACCTAAATGAAACGAATTTAAATTACGTTATCCCAATCTAGTTTAACGAACTGAAATTATTCGAATGTTTGCTTCCCCGCTCGGTTAAACTCCAGAGAGTACAACTGCGATCATAACTGTATCCAGGAGGAAATGAAGCACTTTCCACTTAAAGCGAGTTGCTTAAACGCCAAAATATTGAAGAGCATCACAGGGTATCAAACTTCTGTGTTTGGGGATGAATAAGTTCTCAGTGGATTGTTACCAATTGCCAATCTGGTGTTTGATTCATATGACTTCCACATTCAACTCTCTATACCTCATTTCATAAATCACTACAACATATTTTATACATGCATACCGAAAAGACTTAAATTTCCTATGTAAAGTTAGTTTAGTTATCTGTATTCGACTTAAATACCTATCTACCTAGATATTATTTTACATTGAATTTGGTACATATAGTATTCAATAAATAGTACCAATAGTTTAAATATATATAATGATTTTTTGTTATCACTGTAATTTAAGTTATTAATAACAGAACTCCAAACTAAATAATCTTACGAACTATATTATAATACACAGGATATTTTACAAAATTCAAGTGTATAATTATTCTACATTTTTCATTCAGATAAATAAAGCTGAACTGTTTGGAAATTTTATAAAAGTTGCAAAGTGATTTTAATTGTTAAAAAATTGT
>CM063504.1:75359490-75374490 GCA_032207245.1 Pardosa pseudoannulata
ATGAGCTTTCCAGACTGGCGGTTCTTATCTGAACAGACAGGATGGAAGAGAGAGAGAGAGACCTGGATCCCGAAACGAGAAGAGGAGCTCAGAGTTCCATCCTCCATAATCTTCTTACCTTTTTAGTCCATTTTTGTTTTCTCCCTTTTTTATTAATTTTTATCTTTAAAATATTCAATCGTCTTCTATTAATTTTTAAAATTTTATATTAATATCAATAAAATCCATTAATTTAATAACTTCTCTCCTTTATTTTTAATGTCTATTGTGTTTTTTTTACTTTAAGATTTCAACGTAAGTTGGCGAAAAGCCAAATTCAATTTATATATTAAATATTGGGTTAGGGACATAACGCGTATTACTACTATACGTCACCCACTCAAATAATATATTTTTTATTGTGTTTTCTATGGGTTTCTTTTTCAGGTACAAACATTTTTATGCTTTGCTCGACTCCTAGTTCCCCATAGAAACCCTAATTCCACAGTATACAGCATACCAGAAGAATATTGAATCCGTCACAATATTTAGTAGTTTAACTACTCTCTTATTGTTATAACTAATTATCTTATTTTCTGTGCATCAATTTGAAACATACTTTCAAATAATTTTTGTAAACACTTAGATTTACAGAATATCTGTTTTTTCTCATTTTACAAAAATATGAGGTCTTGAATACCCTAAATAGAAACTTTTAGAAAGATAAAAACGTATGGAATGTGTATAAAACCAAAATATATGACCTATCAAATGTATGACCTTTACAACTTATTTAACTTTAAATTTCAAGGTCTTATTTCTACAGGAATATGGAAAGCCCTCAAGTTCCGAAGAAAAGCTATCCTTCTCAAAGATAGTTTGCTGTGAACTCACGTAATAAATAGAATTTATTATATAAGATTAATGGATATCTTTTTTTTTTGAGAGAAATAAAATCAGAAAATGTAAGTCTTATATTTTGCGATTCTTTTCAAATAAAAGATAGAAACGTTGTTGACAAATGCATCATGAAACATACGAATAGAAATTTTTCTTTTATTTCTCTCGGAATAATAATAAAAAAATGGCTAAAATCCTTAAATTCTGATTTCAAGTTTTACAAAGTATATAATAACTTTAAGTAGTGTACATTGTAACACTGTTGTTTACGTATAACAATCTTAATGTATAAGTTTATATGGTCAAAACCAACAAAAATATCGTTAGATATGTGTGATTTGTCATTTATTTTGAAAAGAGCAAAACCCCATTTTTGGATAGGATCAATAAATCGAAATTACTTTACGAAAAATATGGTTTAATTTGTACTAATATAATATTGGATTATTTACTTTAGTAATTTTTTTAAGTTGTATACTCTTGCCCGTATTATTATATGAATATGAAAACCACATAATGTGTAATTGTAAATGCATTATCCGTAGTATAAAGACATATATGAAGCTTTTTTGTTTTTTTAAATACGTGAGATTAGTATTGTTAAGTGCTATCACAAGTCTTTCAACATTTCCAACAGTTATCTCCTATAATATTCTATAAAATTGAATATCTTTTAGCAGAAAAGTAATATTTCCTTAAATTTACAGGATTTTTTGTAATAAAATACATTTATTATAAATGTGTATAGTCGAACGATGGCCGATTGGTTAGTGTGCTGGTCTTCGGTACCGGAGTTCGGGGGTTCGAATCCCACTGTGACATTGATGTTCGTAGTTGTTTGGAATCGGTTTTAAGCTATAGGTCCCGGTCTCATTAGCCCTTGTGTAGCAAAAAGTAGACCGTAGCATACCAAGACTAAACCAAAAAATAAAACTGTATACGTTCAGCAACATATACAAAAAAATAAGGTGCCAAAGTATTTCAGGTCATTTTCCAGTACAAATACATTATCTTCCGTCGTTTAGTTTTGGAAAAATGGTAAAATTATTTCTAAGCAGAATGTTTCCAGAGAAAATAAATTACTTTTTGTATCACTTGGATTGATATTAACAAGATGCAATATTATATCCCCTAAACTAGAATTTTGACTTTTTGATATTAATCAAAGCAATTTTTTATTCCAATACAACCTGACAGAGAGGCTATTTCCCTTTGTATTAAGATACATTTCGAATTAAGCGTTCCCATTTCAACGTGGTTCGAAAAAAATATTTCTTTAAATTAGTAATTACTTCAAGTATTAAAAAGCTGAAACGTTGAAATTAAAGATTAATCTTGGCTTTCTCAGTCCATCTATATAATCAGCCTTGTACCTGAAGAAATAAAATCTAAACAAATCATCTTGATCCATCGTAATTTGCAAAAAAACACATTTTACAAGATGTAGTCCGACCTAATTTTTTTTTGCCCATAGTAAATTATTTGATGTTTCTCCGACAAACAATTTGTTAAAACTGTCTTGTTTGGCAAAACTACTGTTCCTACAAACTTTATTAAGAGCTGAATTATCCCGCGTCCTCCTCTTACTGATAACGCATGAATCAAATGGTAAAATGGTAAAATTAATTCTAAGCAGAATGTATAAAGAGAAAATAGTTTACTTTTTGTATCACTTGGAGTGATATTAACAAGACGCAATAGTATATCCCCTAAACTAGAATTTTAACTCTTTCATATTAATCAAAGCAATTTTCTTATTCCATTACAACCTGACAGAGAGGCTATTTCCCTTTGTCTTAAGATACATTTAGCATTAAGCAGTAACAATTCAACGTGGTTCGAAATATATATTTCTTTAAATTAGTAATTACTTCAAGTATTAAAAAGCTGAAACGTTGAAATTAAAGATTAATCTTGCCTTTCTCATTCCATCTATAAATCAGCCTTGTACCTGAAGAAAAACAATCTAAACAAATCATCTTGTTCCATCGTAATTTGCAAAGAAACACATTTTACAGGATGTAATTCGACCTCATTTTTTTGCGCATTGTAAATTATTTGATGTTTCTCCGACAAACAATTCGTTAAAACTGTCATGTTTAGCAAAACTACTGTGCCTACAAACTTTATTAAGAGCTGAATTATCACGCGTCCTCTTCTTATTGATAACGCATAAATCATATGGTAAAATGGTAAAATTATTTCTAAGCAGAATGTTTCCAGAGAAAATAGTTTACTTTTTGTATCACTTGGAGTCATATTAACTAGATGCAATATCATATTCCCCAAACTAGAATTTTGTCTTTGTTAATTAAAGTAATTATTTGATTCCGATAAAACCTGTCAGAGAGGCTATTTCCCTTTGTCTTAAGATACATTTAGCATTAAGCGTTCACAATTCAATGAGGTTCTTTGATTCGAAGTTCGAAATAAATATTTCTTTAAATTAGTAATTACTTTAAGTATTAAAAAGATGAAGTGTTGAAATTAAAGATTAATCCTGCTTTTTTCAGTCCATCTATATAATCAATCTTGTACCTCAAGAAATACAATCTAAACAAATCATCTTGTTCCATCGTAATTTGCAAAGAAACACATTTTGTAGTTGAAACACAAGATGTAGTCCGACCTAATTTTTTTTTGAGCATTGTAAATTATTTGATGTTTCTCCGACAAACAATTCGTTAAAACTGTCATGTTTAGCAAAACTACTGTGCCTACAAACTTTATTAAGAGCTGAATTATCACGCGTCCTCCTCTTACTGATAACGCATGAATCATATCCGTCCGCCAGCTGCTCTGAAGCAGTCAGTTTCTGTGCCCGAACTGAATAACTAGGCATTATGCCAATAACATCTAAATTGAAACTAAGTGACTCCATTGTTCATAATTTACTAAAACATGCTGTTTTGCCCAAATGAGGTTAGAATGAGAAATTGAACGGCATCAAAAGTTACATCTCACTTCATTTTAATATTAAGATGAAATGCCTACAATTAAATATACTACTGCTTACAAACATACCATGTCTTCAAAAGTACATAGTACTGTCTTCTTTTATGTTTATTAATCCAGAAGACTGAATATTTTAACTTCCTTGTAATCTACTTTTAATTGTTTTCTTTTACTGTTTCCTGTTAATCTGTATATATATATATATATATATATATATATATATATATATATATATATATATATATATATATATATATATATATATATAATAGGTAATTACAATATAAATACAGTAGGTAATTACTAAAATTTGAAACACCTAAGAATTTAAAACTATAATAGTTTTTGGTTTGGAGTTATACGGTCTACTTTTTGAAACACAAGGGCTAATGAGACCGGGACCTACAGCTTAAAGCCGATTCCGAACGGCTACGAACATCCATGCCAGAGTGGGAATCGAATGCACGAACGTCGGTACCGAAAGCCAGCACCCTAACCAATCGGCCATCGTTCGGCATAATAGTGTTGGGAATAAAGTTTGTAATAAAGTTGTCAACTTAAAATTTTCCACTGAGAAGGCATTTTAGGTAACTTTTTTATGCATGGAAAAAACAGAATTTCTTGACGTTTAGAAGTGTTAAATGTAAGTTTAAAATATTATATTCAAAGTTCCAGAAATAACACAGTGTTTTTTATGTTGTTAAAATTTTTTATAATCCCGCTAATACATATTAATGATGCTTTAAATATTATTGAAATATATTATATATATATATATATATATATATATATATATAATATATTATATATATATATATATATATATATATATATATATATGATTAAATACTTAAAATACTTTAACACTAGATTGCCCAAGGCAGTTATTTTGACTGTTTTTTAATTTCAATTAGAAAAACAATTATGAAATATAATGACACAATTTCTTAGAATTTGGTGACTTTTTCTATAACATATAAATGGGTTTATGAATAATTGTAGTTACTTCCGCCCTCCTTTATTATATAATATTAAAAATTAATTTTAAACAAATTTCTTTACATATTTGTTATTTTTTCACAATGCAGTCATTTTGACTGTTTTGGGGCAATATAGGTATACAAGAAATCTCGGGCAATCTAGTGTTAAAGAGGCGTCGTAACTTTTAATCTGATAATATTAATGAAAACAATTTATTTTTAATTAATATAAAATAAAAAGATCTGCTCTATTTAGAAAAAAAATTCTATTTAAATTTTAAATATTTATTTTTATTAAAAAATCTAGTTTTGTTATATGAAACAATACCTTTTTAAAACATAGAATGTATACACAAAAATCTATATACACAAAAAAAAATTATATATTCACTTCCTGCAAAAAATTTGTTAATTATAAGATTATTTTTTGTATCAAAACTATGACTGATTTTTTTTTAAATTTGAGAATATCAATTTTATTAATACGAACGATGTATTTTATTTTATAGCCGGCACAAAAGATATTGTATTATTTAAAATTTTCAGTTGCTTCAAAAATTTTATTTAAAAAAAATTAAATGTCAAATATATTTTTTTTACGTTTGCAGAAAGAAAAACATATTTATTTTAAATTTAATGCAAAAGTTTAATTTATGATATACTCATCAAGTTATCGCTCAAAAGATTTAAATTTTGTTTATTTTTGTGAGATTTTTTATGTTATTTAAAAAAAAAATCTGATGAAAATGAAAATACTAAATACTTTTTAAACTTTTGTGAGTTATCAAAGATTATTTAAAAATTATTTCTTACAGAAGCTTAACTTTTTATTTTCTGATGAATTGCAAAAAAAGTTTGTAATAATGAAGCTATTTCGCCTCCAAAGATACAATGTCCTCTTAATTAATGTAATAAACAGTATTATAAATACCTAAGTAGCAAAGTATAGTTGAATGTTTAGTCGCTCAAATGCTACATTTTCGTGTAATTTGATGTCTAAAAAGTTATTACATAATAATTTTGCCTTAGATTTTAAGCGAGGTTAAGTTAAATTTATATGGCCGAAGATCTTTCGTTTTTAAGATTCACATTATTACTGCAATACCGTATCGCTCTTTTATGAAACAATAAATGAAAGTTTACGCTGTAAAAGAATATGCTGAGAAAAAAGTATTTATAAAAAAGGTAATCACTAAAATTTGAAACTTCTAAGAATTCAAAACTATAATAGTCTTAGAAATAAAGTTTGTAAAAAAGTCGTGATCCTAAAATTTTCCACTGAGAAGGCATTTTAGGTAATTTTTTAATGCATGGAAAAAAATAAAATTTTTTAAAGTTTAGAAGTGTTAAATGTAAAATATAAAATTTTATATTACAAGATCTAGAAGGAACTCAGTTATTTTGATGTTGTTTAGGTTTTTTATAATCCCTCTAATACATATTAATGCATATTTTAAATATTGTTGAGTCTTATTAATGAGTCCTGTAGTTGACTACGTAGATGAGGTTTGTAAGTATAAAGTCACTGAAACTAGCTTCAAAAATAGGATAGTTTAAAAATTAGCAATATTAAATTTGTAAAAAAAGAGTAGGAAATTTATTTTAAAAAACTGAAGAGTCGAAATCGGTGATAAATGCTCTTCATTACATAAAAAAGTGATATCAGAATAAATTATTTTTCAAATGTTTTTATAAAATTTTTATTTTATGAATTTGTGATAGAATTTCTTGATCTTTAGAAGTGTTAAATGTAAATTATAAAATCCTATATTCAAAGATCTAGAAGAAAGCCAGTTGTTTTGCTGTTCAGGGTTTTTTATAATACATATTAATACATCCTTTAAATATTATTGAAATATATTTAGCCATATTAATTTCAGTATTATTACTGAGTCTATGAGGTTTGTAAGTATATCCTCTCTGAAACTAGCTCCAAAAATAGGATAGTTTAGAACAGGGGTCGGCAACCTGTTTGTCCTTAAGGGCGCAATACTAAATTTGAAAATCACTGAGGGCGCATATTTTACAAATAATCAACAGGTATAAATAGGCATTAAAAAAACAGATTTTTTATAACTTTATTTTGTTGGTGTCATGCATAATGATACATATAATTCAGTGTGAAATTTGGGTGTCCATATTTTCAGCTATTTTCTTATAATTGGGGACATATTTAGAGTTCCCGGTCCTTAAACAATTATCTAAATGTGAGTCATTAAACTTTGTTTGGTATTTTGATTTCAAATTTTTCATATTTGAGAACAATGACTCGCAATTGTATGTTGCACAATATGAATAAATTTTTAGCGCACATTTCCTTAAAATAGGATACTTATTTTCATCGACTAAGTTCCAAAACATTTTATCATTACTATGCGCTTTTAAAATAATATCACTTTGTAAGTTTATTATTTCTAATTCTAGGTCTTCGATATTATGTAGCTCGAAATACACTGAAACTAATTCAAGGACATCATCTTCAGTAACATTGAATGGATTTATGAAAAATCTTAGAAAGGGTTCTAATGCTGCAAAATCGTCAAATCTAGAAGAAAACTCTTCTATTAGCATATCTATAATTTCTAAATATGATGTAGCAGTAAAATTTTCGTTATTCAAATTTAAACTCTCAACAGTATATTTTATATTTGGGATATGTGATAATGATTTTTTCAATAGATGGGATTTCAACAACACTAACTTGCATTTGAATGTCCTGAACTCAACTGAATACTTGCTGTATATCGCCGTTTGACAAGAGTAAGTAAATCGCTCTGGTTATCATACATTTACATTAGTTCAGCGAGGGCGCATTAAAAATCGATCGGGGGCGCCATGGCACCCGCGGGCGCCGCGTTGCTTACCCCTGGTTTAGAAATTAGCAATATAAATATCTAAGGAACTGTGGGATAGTTATCTAAAAAAACTGAAGAGCCGAAATAGGTGCAAACAATTCTCTTCATTGCATAAAAATGATATCTAAATAAATTACTTTTCAAAGGTTTTTTTAAATTTTTATTTTACCAATTTATGAAAAAAAACTTATTTTTTCCTTTTCGTTTAACAGACAGTAAACATTCTTCACTCAAACAATGATATCTTTTTAAATTTTCATAAAATTCACTTTTTTAATAAGTAGTTCTATTGCTTTGACTATAAAATTATGTGCGTTATATTTTGTTATATTTTATGTGCTTTTTATGCGTTATATTTTATACATTCACCTTAAAATTTCAGTTTATTTAATTTCAATCATCACCATTACATTCATCTTTTAAAATATATAAAATTTTGAGAGCAGTTAAAACAAATTTTGAAAATAATGAAAAAAAATAAACTTTATATTTTTATTCTTCTTTCATATATATTAATTTTTCACAAAATAATTATGAAATCCTTGATAAAAGTCTGAAAATGTTATAAATAATTTTTAGCTATATTTGATGATGTGTAAAAATTATTTTTCAATATGTGCTTTACCCCGTATTAAAGTGTAATAACATCCCTGAAAAGTGTGAGTTGAAGTATTATCTTTATGTTACCAAAATTAGTAACTAATTGCTAAGTATTATTTAAAAATTTTAAGAAATTGTTAAAGGCCAAAATTGCCACACTATTTTCGCTCTTCGTTATATATAAAAATATAAATGGATAATCAAATAACCCTTATTTATTTTTTTGTGATACATTATCATATATTTAGTAAAAGTTTAACAATAAGCAGACATTTAATTTTAGGAACCAGAACTGGTTGAGTGGCAAACGGTTTTATAAATAATTTAGCTGACTAAATTTCCCCTAAAATAACGAAATTAGGTGAGAAGTAACAAAAGCTTTTGCATTAGGGATAATAGCTTGTCATTACTATAATTAGTTGAGTTCATTATTGATAATAGTTTACCAAAATATGTTAGCTTGGTGTATCTGAAAATTTAATTGCAGCTCGTTTATAATCGTTTTATGAATATTACACACCTGTTTCTACATATATTCGCGTTAATGAGATATACATAATTTTTTGCTTAAAACCGTTCCATAAGACTCAATTATTGCCTGCAAACGTTTTGCTTTTGCTTGTTTTGCTACCTTCTTTTACTATATTGTTGAAATTTGTAAAACTATATATTGTCATTTAAGAAGCCATAACATTTGTTTCTTAATATATTTAGTAGCACTAAAATATTGATCACAAAAATGCTTATAAAGAAGAATGTGCTTCTCCACTTTGTAATGAAAAACGTAAATATTTTTAGGAGAAAAAATTTAACTCTGACTTTTTGTTTAGGAATTATTTGCTTTTTACATAGTAGTTGTTTGTGACCTGTACAAAATAACAAAACAGGCTAAATAGATTAAATAAACTACAAATGTAAGTCAGTAAGATGTGATACCATGTGAGATGAAATATCTTATAAATTATATTGATTTTAAAGGAAAATTAAAACTTTCTACAAGTATCTTAATTTTTAGATTACGAGAATCTAAAAATTAAGATACATGTAGAAATTATTATTGTACTTTTAATTTATCTCCACCAAGAATGTTTCTTAAAAATGAATTTGTTTTACAAGTAATTAAAAATATCTTCTAATACAAAAATAAATTTTTAACTCTTAGAATAACAGTCTGTCTGACATTTAGTCTATTTATTGTAACTCTCTCTCTCTCATTCTCTTTTTCTCACTTTCTCTCTCTCTTTCACTCTCTCCCCCCCTCTCTCTCTATCTACCTCTCTCTCTTTCGCTCTCTCTCTCTCTGTATATATATATATATATATATATATATATATATATACAAACACACATTCACACACAAATACACACACACGCACACGCACACACACACACATATATATATATATATATATATATATATATATATATATATATATATATATATATATATATATCATTATCTTTTTTTTTGTATTATATTGATATCCTTGATTTTTGCCTTGAGCTAATAACCGGAGTATTCTATAGATTGTATAATTAAATTTCGTATAATTTCAGTTGAAACTAAATACAAAAATATGTGAGAGGAATTTAAATATAATACCACAGAAGCTTTTAATGTAAATTAATACTTTATTTGAAACTGATTGCATTAAAATGCCAAATAAATTAAAAGTTTGTTAAAACAATTTGTTTGTCCAAACAATATGTCACAACAATTGAATAGTTTATTTGAAACAAAGTGTGCTAAAAGACCAGAATAATTTGATTATTTTATTTGAAAATAACTTTAACTGTCAGAAAACATGTATACTTGTGCTATCATATATTTAGTGATAAATTGCATCATAAACAGAACTGCAGCGTGCAAAGGAAAAAAAACAATATTAATATATATATATATATATATATATATATATATATATATATATATATATATATATATGCGTATATATAACGTATATATATATATACATACATACAGATATATATATATATATATATATATATATATATATATATATATATATATATATATATATATATATATATATATATATATATATATATATATATATATATATATATATATATATATATATATATATATATATATATATATACCATGAATATTTAGAATATTATAAAATTTAAAGAACTACATAAGACAAAAGGGAAAACATTCCACATTGCACAAAGCGCACTATATATTTTACTATGTTGAGAAATTATAAAGTATCATTTCTTAATAAATATCAGAGGTTTTTCACTAATATCTCACCGTAGAGCACTGTTAAATTATAATAAAACAGCTCTTGAATTTTCAAAATAATTATACAACATTTGACAAATACACTGTTTTCGCGTGTCGGACAATTTACTACGATTAAGTATATCTGTAGCCCCAATGTCAACATCTTGTTTACTGTGAGGAGACAGAAATTGATTATGTTTTGTGTTTGGAGGGACTAATTTTGTGTGTAGATAATTTTCATGTTTTCTTAGCGTCATTGAACTTTTAATCCGTTAATATTTTAAAGACTTAGTTTTAAATTCTGTCAACATCTTAAGCGGTTTTTATATGTAAAAAAGTGGTTAAAACGTGTTTGTTGAAAGTGTTTTTTAAAGACAGGTACAACTAGTTGTAAAGCTATTTACTCTTAATTCAATTTATTTTAGGATATTATTATACTGTTTTACTTAATAAAGATTTTAAATATTCATAATTTCTATTTTAAAATAAAATATTTTTACGTATAGATTAATCATCAGAATTACTACAAAAATAATCAGCTTTTAAGGTATCCGTCTACGTTTTATCTTTTCTATCTTTTTTCTTTAAACGTAGAAACTAGTTCATGTTTTTACATTTTTAGATTTATTTTTCATATTATCATAGAGAATTGCACTTAAAAAAATTATTCCTGGAGATGTTTTTATAAAATTTCTAATAAATGAAGAAAATTTAGTAAATTAATCGGGTTTCTACAAAAGGTCTAATATTTTAATAAATTATATCAATATTTTTTTGATGCAACACATTTCTTATACACTAGACTAGTGAATCACCTAAAATATTTGCTTAATTTACATTTGGTAAAAAATTTTTGTCCTTCAAAATCATACACATTGAATTTTTTACGAATTTTCATTACCATTATAACTAACTATGAGTGTAATATCATTAAAAATTATCCAAATTTTAAGCTTTTATGTCATTCACCAGTAAATACTATCAAAAGCATTTATAATATTTTTCAACAAAATATTTTAAGAACTTTTTGAGAAATCACGTTTCAAGTTTCAACATTTTATTAAAAATACCGTTCTGAGAAAAACGCCTTTGAAGTTTAAGAAATCAACTTTAACTATTAAAAAATTAAAATACATGTTTAAAATTACCCATACTCTCTTGCTTCAAAACCTTCTAATTAACAAGTTACTAATTATTAAAAATACTAGAAAAATGTTTAAACTAATCTGCAGGAAAATTTAAAAAGCTTTGTCCAAAAGATGCTCTTTAAAGGGCTTTAAATTCACAACTTCCGGTTCCGAAAACGCTATTTCCGTTTAATTTTTACAGCTGTCATTGATGAGCTGTAACTTTTCTTTAAAATGCCGTAGAGACAACACAAAAACAGGTTTAGAAGCCTAAAAGTTGAAATTGTACAATAGAAAAAGAAAACATAAATTATGATTTTTGGCAAAAAATGACGTTTTCAACGAAGACGGATGGTTTAAATGCATACTGTGTGCTTTCTTTCAAAGAAAAATTTTAAACAAAAAACTATTTACTTTTTCTATGGTAAAGGAAATTTTAGAGATTACAAATAGTTACTTATTGAAAAAGTTTGCAACAGGTTTTCGAAGTTACAATCTTATCATTTCAAACATCAAATTTAAATATTCTTTTTGCCATATATTCATATTTAGATTTTATACATTTTAAAAAATACTTGATAAATCATAATACAGATTGAAATTACAAGTAATGATAATCTTTTTATAAATAGAGTTTTAAATTTATTGACACCAAGAAATTAAATTTTTTACTAAATCAAACTTTTTTAAAAGACTGTTGTTTTAAATAAATATTCTTTTGTACTATCACAGTAATAATAGGCAATGTTTAGATTGTATACAAATTAAATTGGAAGATATCTTAACTATTCTAATAAGATGTCGATTTTTGAAACTTATTTTGTGTTCAGGTAATACGAAAGGCATTTATCTCGTTGTAATTGCGTAAAAGTTGCTTCAAGCAAAGACAAACTTCTATGACTGATATTTACCATACAGTTGTAAAAATTCGGTCTCTCACTATTTAAAAGTATTCTATACAAAATGAATTTTAAACTTAGCACAATTTAGTCCAATTCTATATAAAATATTCCTCAATAATTTCAAATTTAAAACATGTATGTAATGATTTCCTCCAATTTTGGTTTTTCTATCAAGATCATAAATAGTCAATTTCAAAAATAAATTATAGTTCACAATTTTATTCTTCTATATTGATAACTTAACACGTATTTCACAATGTGAAATCTAAATTTGACGTGACTGCAGAATATAGGGTGTTTGGTTAAAAGATCAATTTATTTTTTTATAAATATTTTTTTACAGAAAAGGGCATTCAACAGAAGCAAACACAAGCAGTCTTAATGCCACCGAGAAGTACAGAAGTAAAAGAAAAATAAACTGCATAGAAGCGTAAATTTCCTTGTAAATACAGCAATTCAGCTTGAAGGAAAAATATTTTTTTTTATCGAATAATTTATTTGTTTCACGTTTTAAAACGCTCGGAAACATATGCTATGCTAGTTTCAATCGTTTCCCTGTTGCTTACATGTATTGTGAATTCAAAGATTATTCTAATAGTTATTATCCACACAATAGCACAACGTATTCTAGTTTTTTTTGGATGGATTCCAAGTCATGAAACAAGATGTTAAAATCTTTTTATTTATTACCATCTATTTGTAGAGATTTATTAATAATCGTAAATTTTCAAAGAGAGGGAAGATTTTTGGCAAATAGTAAAACGGATATAATTTTTATCTCAACTTTTATGACTTTTCTCCGAAAAGAGATATTTCTTTGAAAAGAAATTTTAGTTTTCTTTCCTTTGTGGCATTGATTCAAAAATCATAAGGATTTTATTTTTTAAACAGCTAGTTTTACAGAGTTACCACGTGTGCATTCATTTATGTGAAATATTGAAGAGACCTACTGAAGTATAATTGTGCCAAGTAACTCGATTCTAAAGTTTTATATTTTATTTAAATTGGAAAAGAATGTAAGGATTTGTGCTAAATAGGACTGATATAAAACATATATATCTATGGATTGAAATTTTCTATTTAGGTTTATATAAATTTGGTTCTAGTTCTCTAAGTACATACAACTGTACCCAACACAACTATTAAGAATTGAACGAAATTAAACATTCAAAACTTTTCAGTTTTGTTCTGATATTTATTACCACTTCCCAGAAGAAATTTAATGAAAATGACAAATTCTGTGATTTCTAATATCCTAAATAATATTTTTAACGTTTGTTTTTGGAAAACAAGGTATAATACCATTCTATTCGAATTTCTTATAAAGTTGTATCTGGTATCGTATGAATAAGTCAAATTACATATTGTTTTTGTCAATGCAAACTTACATAGTTTTATTTCATTATTGAAAATATACATTTAGTTTGGATTTCACTCTCAATATATCTAAAGTATTGTGTACATGTTGTAACCTCAACATGTTTAAAGTATAATGTAAACACTATATATATATATATATATATATATATATATATATATATATATATATATATATATATATGTATGTATGTGTGTGTGTGTAAAAATATATTTCGCTAGTCACAATAATTATGTAGCCCCTATTGTTTTTACTTGCCCGGAATGCTTTTCAAAGAGAAGCCAAACAGCTAGCATTTATAACGATGCAGTCGGGCCACACTGAAGAGAACTGCACAAGTCTAACTAAAATTTTAATTTTAGAGCTACTAAAAACTTAGTTAGCGAATCTTTACTAGTCAAAAACAGACAAGAGAAAAAACGCAAAAATCACTCTGATCGAACAGCGGTGTATAATTTTAAGTCAAAAGACTCCTTTGAGAAAGAATTTTCCCAAGGGACTTAAGAAAGAATGGGAGAGTCAGCGGTTTAAACTGTTAAGATCAGGATAAACGCGGAGCCATTTGCCAGTGACAGATGGAAAACGAGTTGAATAGACAGAATATATTATATATATAGCTGTGGAAATATATAATATATATATATATATATCACTCCTTTGAATAAGACATTTAGAGGAATCTTAAGGAATTAGAATGGGAGAGAGGAGGTTTTTAATTAAATACTAAAGTTAAATAATTTTGATATATATATCTATATATGTATGTATGTATATATATGTGTGTGTATGTATGTATGCATGTATGTATATATATACATATATATACATATATATACATACATACATACATATAAATAAACATATGTATATATATGTATATATATATATGTATATATATGTTTATTTATATGTATGTATGTATATATATATGTATGTATATATATGTATATATATATGTATATATATGTATATATATATATATATATATATATATATATATATATATATATATATATATATATATATATATATAAATCTGTGTGTGTAAATATACATGACAGGCTTTGTAA
>CM063504.1:75379490-75419490 GCA_032207245.1 Pardosa pseudoannulata
ATATTTTACAATTATAAAAATTAATTCAATGTTTTGCATTTAAAACAAACACTGGTTATTACATTGTGTTATTTAATTTTTTTTTAAATAATGATATACATTTTCGATGTGACTAATTCAGTGTAAGACATAAATTTTAAAAACATTTATCATATTTCGTGTTTTGTAGTCTATTTTATATTTTTTAAAACTACGACCGTTGCCATATTTTTTCTAAGAAGTTAAAACGTGATATTTTATTTAAGAATAATTTACATGACACAATTAAAGAAAGTATTAACAATATTTGATGTATATTTTACAATTAGAAAATTTAAATCAATATTTTACATTTAAATCAAATTCTGAGTTTGATGTTGATTACATTAAAATTTTTAATTATATACATTTCCTATGTGATTAATAAGGTCTAAGACATAAATTAAAAAAATACACACTTTTAATTTTAAGCATATATAATTCTATAATATACTAAAAATCAAATAATGAATATCACATATTTCTACTATGATTGTTTCAACATATTTTTTTTTATTATGCTTTATAGACTATGCCTGTCTTCTATCAGGGATAAAAGACTTTCTTTATTCTATGATATGTTAATTTATAAGTGTATATATCCCTAAAAGGTTTTTTCTAGTTTAAATTTTGTACAAATACTTATGTGTTTTTTTCAAATTGCCTGGGGATTTTTTTAATTGCTAAAAAAACATTTTAAATATGTCACTTGCAAAAAAAAATAAAAACTTTAAAACTATGAATAATATTTTGACTTAACATAAAAGCAATTTAAAGTTTGTAAGTAAAAAATGTGTTACACTAAAAGTATTTTAAAATGTCTGGTATTACCAGACTTATAGTAAAATATAAATAAAGTTAAAATTATATAATTCTAAAGTTAATATATTTTTTAAGTTATAAAGTTAATTATTAATTAAAGTTAATATATTTTTAAATGCAGATTTAGAAACTTATTAATTATTCTTATTTAAAGGAATATCTTATATAAACCAATATTTAAGAGAAAAAATTTATTTTATTCATGTAAATATATACATATGCTAATTTAAAATTCCATAATACAGTAAATTACGAAAAAATGGACAAGTAAAATTTTAACCCTCTAAGAGTTAAGAACGTAATTTTTTCCTCAGGCGACGATGTCTTCAAATGGGTGTGCACGTGTTATGAGGTGATTTAGATCCATTTAAAAAAAACTTTTAATTAAATGATTATAATATGTTCAATAAAAGCTTCAGATCTAAATCGAACATCATATGACATGTACACCCGGTTAAAGACATTATCGGCTGGGAAGTAAATACAGACAAATGTAAAAAGAGATATTGAATTTTCATAAATTATAAAATGGCATCATAATTGTGATTAACACATTTGAATTAATAAAACTACATATTTGCATTAACGAAACGACATTGAAATCCAAAACAAACAACAAAACTCTACATTAATAAGATATGTGAGTACCCCTCCCCTTCATATAAAGTGTACAGTTTGTGATCATGCTTGTTAAGATGTGATCATTCTCCGCAGAGTCGAGTAATCGCTATTCCTCCTTTAGGCAAGTTTTTATATCTCAGAGATTGTCGGGAGGTGGAAAGCGTCTATATACAGCACAGCCGAGGGCATTCCAAATATTTTCAATTGTATTAAGTTTCGGTTAGTAAGTTTTGACCATTCCACGCGCAGTCCCTTCACTCCCCAGAAAGTCGTAAACAGTGGTAGCTCTGTGAGGACGTCCATTAAAATAATATTATAACCCATTAAAACAAATGTAGGACCAACTGATGCAAGCGTATAGTTTAAGAATTGGGTCTTCATTTTTTGTATAGTCGTCAATCTGTATAGTTGTCAAAGAACCACGCCTGTAGATGTGCAGATGGGTGCGATTTCCCAACGAAATTCTTCCCCAGACCATGATACTTCTACCTTGGAATGGTTGATGTTTGTTGATGTTATCGGGCCAATTACATATGACTTGTCTTTTCTAGACTCTTACATATTTATCATTGGGCTGTAGGACATATTAGGACTCATCTGTGAACATAACGTTGTCCCAATCAGAAAAAGTCCAATTCACATGCTGGTGGCACCAATTTAGCTCTGGATTAGAATTATAAAGGAACACGAACGCGTGGTAACCGGGAGTATACACCATTTAAAGACAGTCATTAACAAACAGTAGGGGCAGATTTTGTCTTACCAATGGCTGCTGCAAACATAGAAACAAGAGTTGTGGAGGCTGATCTTTGATTCCACTTGGCTAAAACAGTTCTACATCTATCTTCCGCGGGTGGTCAAAACCCTTGGATGTTAGAATAGAGGTTTTCGAACACAAATTTCGTTTCTATGTTTTGGAATTGTTTCCATAATCGTGAAATTGTAGAATCATTAACACTGGAAAACTGAGAGACATCTAAGATATAAAGTCCTTCTTCAATGTAAGCCCGACATCGCTCAGAATCTTCCATTTTTATTGTAGAAGCCCCAGAAACGCATCTAGCTTGAAAATAAATCTTTCAAATGCTCTAATTACTATCATGAGTGCTTACATTTACAACTCATGTACCCCTTTACAATACTAGCTTCTTGTACGATTATTTGGTTTGCAGATTTCTCGACGTAAAACCATGATTGGATGTTACCTAATGATATTTTTACACTTCCTTCTACTTTTATGCAAATTCTAACTTTTTTTTTTAAGAAATTAACATTTATCTCCCCTCGCTTTCCGAAGTGAGTGTGTAAATGAACATGAAACAAATAAGCCTTTTATGTTCTAAAACAGTATGGGAACTTACTACTACTACCTATGAGATTTCAAAATAGTTTTTAATAGTTTTATCTATCTATAATTCATATAGGATGCATAGAATACTTATATTTAAAAATATTGATTAGTAATGATTGTATTGTTATGTTGATAATTATAGACTTCTAAAACAGTATGAGAACTTACTACTATTGCCTACGAGATTTCAAAACAGTTTTTAATAATTTTATCAAGTTATAACTCATATGGAATGCATACAGTAGTTATACTTAAAAATAGTTATTAGTAATAATTGTATTGCTATGTTAATAATTAAAACTTCTTATAAGGTGATGGGTATCAAGTTTGCTACTTTATATTAGTTACAATTCAGCGTTATATTAATAAGAAATTTTCAGGCAAATTTCGGCAAGCTGAATATTTACCGTCCCAACCTATTCCCAAAGACAAAACCGAATTTATCTACTCTTATGACTCTAAATTTTTAGACTGATTTTTAACTGAAATAATTATGTTTGCCTATATATGAAGTACTGTAAATAATCATATTTCCTCTCTAAGAAATGAATACCAAGTTTTTAGTCAGTTGGCAAATTTTTAAAATCAACATATTCTTGCAATTTAATTTTCATAGGTATGTGTTAGTATGCTGCATTTATTATGTTTTGAGAATTTATCAGAATAAGAAATGAGAAAGCATGAACTAAATATTGATTTTTAATAAAAAAAATATTAAATATATTAAATATATTAAAATGAAAAATGTTCTTATGCATTTTTAACATTTTAGCAGTTATTCAAATAAATCTTTAAGTAATAAAGCCTTTAGTTTTTAAATATTTCTGTATCTATTCCATTAATTAACATACTTGTGTATGATTTTATGTATACAGCTTTGTTTAGGTCAGACATAAAGCACAATATCTCGATAAGTACAAGATAAAAACGTGGAGACAATTGAATTCCACTACGTTTGCCTAATAATACCACGAAAAAGAACTGGAAAAGCAAATTGTATTAAACGGGGAAACTTGTCAAGGGATTTTACTATGCTCAATAATACAATGGAAACTAATACATGTGCTAACAGTTTACAGAGAAATATCAATCAGATATCAAAAATAAAAAGATAGTGGATAGAAAAAGAAATGATGAAAACATGAAATAAATATTGATTTTTTAATCAAAAATATATTAAATATAATAACATATTAAAAGTGTAAAATGAGAAATCTTTGTTCTTATGAATTTTTAAAATTTTAGTAGTTATTCAAATAAACCTTTAGTTTTTAAATATTTTTGTATCTTTCCATTAATTAACATACATGTGTATGATTTTATGTGTACTGTTTTGTTTAGGTCAGATATAAAGCACAGTACAATAAGTACAAGATAAAAATGTGGAAAGAATTATATTCGTCGACTTTTGCCTAATAATAACACGAAAAGTAATTCGAAAAGCAAATTATATGACACAGGGAGAATTGTCAAGTAAATTTTACTATGTTTAATAACACAATGGAAAATAATGCATGTGCTAACAGTTTACAAAGAAATATCAATCAGAAAGCAAAAATAGAAAGGTAGTGGCTAGTAAACTATTGGCTTAAACATTGATGGAATAATTGCAATTGTTGTAAGCCTTCTGTTAAAATCTCTATAATCATAATTGATGTGGTGTAGTACATTGCTGTTGTTGTTTCAAAGCATTTTATAACCCAAGTTTACTTTATATCGTCTTTAATTATAATAAAATGCCACTGATCTATATTACAACATTCAAATATTGAATAAAAGACAAGGAAATATGCTAAAAAATATTAAAATTAAAAAATTAAAAATTAAAAAAAGCATTCCACGTGCTACGCCTGAAAAAAAAATTGCCAATGTCCGAGAGAACGCTGCATTATTTTCCTTCCTTCTTTCTACTCAGGCAACCCTATACTTTTTCCATTATCCTGTGCTGATGCGTTCGTTGTTCCATTGTCCTTTGCACAATGCGCCCATTCCCGGCTCTGCCCAGAAGGACCGGGACTCCAAGGAGGGTCCTGAATCGCCTCCTGGAGACCAATAACCACTCTCCAAAACTTGGTGACGTTTAAGTGCAATCGTTTTCACTGGCCACACCACACGCTTTCTGAAGTCGCCAAAAATACTTGGCCATTCAACCCACAACGTGTGAGTGCGGCGAGCAAATCAGTTTCATAAACCTTATATCAAACATAGCTGCACTCTCACAATAATCTTGGAAGTTTTCAATTATTTTTTTTCACTTTCAGTGGTGATTAGATTTTAAGAGAACTGGATAGAAGGTGATTTCAGGAATGTCGAACAGATTCAATTTTACAATTTTTATGCAAAAAACATTAATCAGGTACCACTGTTTAGGTTATAAAATATACATACTTCAAAATTCTTTTATATATTTTTTATATTCGGTAAGTAAAAGTTCCTTAGACTCACTTGCGCTGCATATACTGCAGTAATTTTTAACAATATTAGTAACTGAGTTTCATTTTATAAGTACCTTTTCTCAAGGAGAAATTCTAACTCTCTGTTTACATCGGTGCAATTTAGACGGTATTGAAATTTAAATAACTTTAAACTTGTTTTGAACTTTATACGGTTTCTTGGAAAGTTATAAACACTTGAAAGAATTTTCAGAAGTGTAATTGTTGCTTTCAAAGGAATCAATGTATATAAAGTTGTCGTTTAAAAGTGATACGGAAGCAAGTTGTCGGTAAATACTATTTACAACTATATTTACTCTTTTGGAAAGTGTCGTTTTACAGTGTATTTTTAGAAACTTAGGTTACGGTTAATATCCCGTTTATGAATAAATATATAATGAGATAAATTTAAACATTTTGCTAGAAATATATACAGATTTGTTTCATTTGGCCAAGCATATATTTAGCAACCTGGCATTTACCAACTTAAAAAAACCTGGTTATGAAGTAAAACATAGTACTAATTTATCAAGAATGTCACTATTTGATGACACTACACAGATTTGAATTAGGTCTAAAATTATTTTATGAAATGGATATAGTACGTTTAACCTTTTTCATATACAAATACCTTATTACATTTTCAAGAAAATTGACATAAAATAAACTACTGTCTCTCCTTACGTTATAAGAACTTCATTGAGAAATCATTTGAGAATTATTGGATATCGATTGAGATTAGATCGAAAAACTTTATATGCATAAAGTAGAAATAATACTTTGAATGTAGAATAATACCTTGAATATAGTACAAATTGAAGAAAAGGAAATATGATAGAAAAATAACAAGAAGGTATAGATTAAAATAACAAAACACACGAAAAATATCGAGATATATATATATTATTGAAAAGATCTCGTATTTATTTTATTTAATTTCTTTTTTCTTTTGTTGGAATCTACAGGAAATCGTTGAAATTCGGTTCAACGTACTGAGAAACTCCTCAGAAAGTGTTCGTGGATTATTCAGTGGGACATGTCATAAAATGGAAACATTTTCAATTTTAGCGTAGCCGCAGGGTGTCGTCTTTTTTTTTAAATCAACATTTTTAAAAATATTCGAAAGACAGCTATAAGAAAGATATTATTGAAGATTTTCTAGAAGGTGTGTTTGTAAAAATACACTCGCAGAATGTTTCTTTAGGTATAACAGACACAGTTTGTCTGCAAACTGTAATTTTAAGTTTTAAATAGAATATGAAGAAAATGTATAATTGAGAACAGTATATTAATTTATCAAAATTTATATGATTTATTTTAAAATTGAACATACTTTTACTACTTTACTTTTTCCATTTTTTTTTAAATTTTGTTCTCGAGTTTACAAAGGACAAAGAAAACTAATATAAAAACTCCATTCTATATGTCGACATAATATATTTTGGTTTGGTTTTGGAGCGCTACGGTCTGCCTTTTGTAACACGAGAAATAATGAGTCAAGGACCTACTGCTTAAAGCCGATTCCGAAGGGAACGTCCATGCCATAGTTTTGTAATTCGTACCCTCAAACTCCAGTTCCAAGGCCAGCACCCTAACCATTCGGCTATCGTTCGGCATAATATATTTTGAGAATCATATTCACAAATTCTAAAAATTAAATACTTTTTTTTTAAATTAAAAGTTTGGCATGATATGATATTTTGATAGTTAACTTTGTAAATTATCTAATTTAGGAACATTTAATGAACTGTCATTGGTAATTGACTTTTATTACATGCGACAATTTTTCATATTCGTATAGCCTCTGAAATCTTAAATTTATTTTATAAATTATTATAATGTGTATTTTATATTAAAATATTGTTATTGTATTTCATACATTGTATTTCGTACTTTAAATAGTATATTGCTAATGTTAGTGCATTAGAAAAATACAAGGGGGCAAATTTTTGCAAATCTCAGATATCAAAACAGTATTATGTGTTAAATAACTGTATTATGTGTTGAAAGCACAAAATATTTTTACGGTAAAAACCTCTTTAATGTCTTTCTTTAGGTGGAAAAGAAAAAGATTTGACAAAAACTTTCCAAGATATTAAGGGTTTTCTCCTAACCTTAGAGCAAGAAAGAGAATCAACTGCTTATAAAAAGCTGTAATCTTATTCAGTAAATACCTGCTCTTGCTTTAGGGGTAAATGATAGTGTTTTTCTTACAGAAAACACACTTCGTTTTGCCTTTTTCCTGTAGCGAATTTTTAATTGCATAATATTTGCGAGTTTTTGAAAAGTGAATTTTCTAGGTAAACTAATTCGGAAATTTCAATTTTTTTCTATGTATACTTTTTCGGAATCAAACTGTCATGTCATGGTGCCTGAAGTATATTATTTTTTTATGATGTTAATAATATAAATTAAAAACACATCTTTGATACAATGTATTAGCCCCTTTGATGAAGAGGTTTTTTCGGGATGGAAAAATTCTCCAATGCTACACTTGGTTTTCTTCTAGTGTAAACTGTTTGAGTTTCCTTGAATTTTATATGTCCTCCGGTGGGACTTATGTCTTCTTGGCGGGTTTAATGTAAATTTTCTACTTTGTGTGTCAAAGGAGTTATTTCGACAAATGTAATGAGATATATAAAAAGTTTAATAAGAATGTAATAGGTCACAATATCACGAAATTTGTGAATTATATTTTGATGATTTTAGTAAATGAGTTTACAAAGATAACTTAATAGACCAGAAAAATAACGACATAATAAAGTATAATGTTAGAATCTTTTTAACATAGTTATAACACCTAAAAATAAATAAATTATTTTAAGTACAATATCCTTTTTATCGCTGATTATGCTTTTAGATCCTTGATTTTCTATATAGACTACTTTGGAGAATAATTTTAAGATATGCGGTTACTGCCATGGATGCATATGTGGAATCATCACTGTAGCATTATATATTATATCTCGTGTAATGTAAATATGTTATGAAATATTATGTAAATGTATGTATAATGTAAATGTATTATGTAAGTGGAATGAAACCTAAGCTAGAGTGTCCTTGATTACGTATTTTAAATAATTTAATATTCTGTTTATGATCTATTAGGTTTAAATGAGAATACTTTCGGTGGAAATATTACATACATGAAGTCTTTGATAGTTTTTACGAATCCATCGATTACATGGATTATTTTCATGATAAAGGTGCTTTTTTGGGAACTCTATTCTTGTGAAAGCTGACATAAAAACTAGTTATAAATTATGACATATTCACTAAGACTGGTTCTAAGAGACTATAAATTGCCATGATAACAAGGATATTGATGGACTTAGGTAGCAAGATGGATAAAGTAAAATTGTGCTAAATAATCATAAATACTTTGAGAACATTTATAATCTCCCTATTGAAAAATTAATGTAATGAACAGAAAATCACCTTCTTAATTTACAGTATTCTTTTAATTTTGTCTAGTTACTCTCTCACAAGCCTAAAAATATATATTGACTTGGCCCTTTATGAATTGTTATCATTTTACGTTACTTATATTAATCAATAAAGTTTAATGAATACCTAAAAAGGAGGTAGAATTAGCCATTTAGACTATACCCTCGATGTGGTATTTATTTCATTGTCAAATACTAATTTAAAGTGTAATATACTACATCCTCTGTATTTTATATCATGATAAATATATTTATTTGAATACGGACAGTGGAGCATTAAAATTATAATTGTAATGTTTGGTTAGTGATTTTCTACTATTCAGATCTACTATTTTACCACTAACTAAATAAACTTGATATCGAACAATTCAAAGTATCCAAGACAACAATACGAATTTGGTTACAATCTTTAAAATTTATGTTTTATTATGCCATTATCCACCTTTAGTTTTGCTAAAAATCTTAGCTAAGCATATGATAATAAAATAAGTTACAATTAGGATTTAGTTTTTGTATTAAAATAATTCATATTTAAACACTGAAAGTAAATTATTGGACATATATTGCATAGTACGTCTTTGTTACAACATTTGTTATCAACTTAATATCTTGTTATCTACTAAAAAGACAAACATATTTTTTTAGACATGTTTGTTAATAAACAGATATCAATTCTATAAGAAAATTCCTCCTTACATTTAAAGCAATAAATTTATAGTTCTTACACATAACAATAATAAAACATACTGTGAATAGTAAATTATTTTTAAATGTATCGATACTATCAATTATTTGTACTGTTTACGCCTAAAATGTTCACTTTTCTTTTGCCACATAACAGTAAGGTATAGGAATATTTATAATTTTGTGGTCGCATTTATTATAAATAGAATTGAAACCTACAGAGTATGTCAGTATATATAGATAAGATACCATGAACCGAAATACATTTTATTTCAAAGCACTCGTATCGCAAAATATATGCAAAATTTCCACGAAAAGCAAATGATACATATTCTGACGATTTGAATTTAAAATTAGCAAGATTCAAATTTGAAGAATTTTTGCCGCATACACTGAAAATTCATTCATGATGTATATAAGAAGGAGGCAATAGGACTTTTTCGTGACCTCCTTTTAGAGATGATTGCATTTTCTCTTTTCTCTAGATGTCTCGGATTTTATACGTCCTAAAAAATTCTCTTACTGAATAATCTGGTAGATTTTGTTAAATTATTGATTTCCCTTACATGCCTTGAAAATATCTTAAAAATATTCTTAAACTTAAATGTGGATAGAAACTCTATTGAATAGAGTTAAATTTGTTGTAATATGCAAAAGAATATCACGAGATACTTTTTCAGAAATGATTAAGATTTTGTACAAATTATTTAGACATCGATATTTAAATATTTTAAATTAGTGCTAAGACATGCACACCACATTTATATCACACAAACACATACTTATATTACAGAGGGAAAATTGATTAGGCCATACATTTTCTTAATGACTCTGTAATATGTTTCGTGGTTTGCGATTATTTAAAATACATACCCAGAAGTCAGAATACCAAATTCTGTGATTCAAACATTATTTTTCCAGACGGATTCCAAATACAAATAATGATAATGCAACTTTATAAACACCATGATTAAATTTTTGAAAAAGATTATACCAAGGAATATTTTCAAGAAAGCAATCATTAACGTAATGAGGAAACTAAATGTGAATCATTCCGTCATACTTTTTACTTTTGATAGCTGATCCCCAGCCATAAATTCTTTTAATTTATTTCCTCGTGAAAGACTTTTAAAATCTAGATTCTCCGTTTATTCAAACTACGGGCATTCAATCAATACCATTTAAGTTGCGCTAGAATATGCAATGCGCATTAATAGCCGAGTTTTGATTTGTTGCTCTTTAGCTTACGTGATTCTTATGATGATCTATCTGTGGCCCTATTCCAAGCGTTGTATCTCGAGAGAAAGTCTTCACTTATTTCTCTCTTACATATGTGTTTACATTGTCTGTGTCAACAGCATTCAAAACAGATACTCAGGACGTGTCATGAATTGTGATCACAGGAACAGCGTTTTATTCTGAAGCACCCATCCTAGAATACATATATATCTATATATAAAGAGGAATTGTCTCCATGGGCAAGTGATACACAAAACAGTTGATTTGAATTTAAAATAAGAAGGGTCCGAATTTTTTTCTCCTATATGCTGAATACATTTAAATATCGTTAAACGTATGCAGTTACGTCATCTTCATTTTAAATGGGTTTAATTCCTATGTCCTTTTTTGAACATTTATCTTATACAAACGCATACTTACGAAAAATTGATTAGGGCATAAATATTCTTAATGACTCTGTAATATGCTTCCTGGTTTACGATTATTTAAAATACATACCAAGAAGTCAGAATGCCAAATTCTGGTATTCAAACATTATTTTCCAGACGGATTCCAAATACAAATAATGATATTACAACTTGATAAACACCATGATTAAATTTTTGAAAAAGATTATACCAAGGCATCTTTTCCAGAAAGCAATCATTAACGTAATGAGGAAACTAAATGTGAATCATTCCGTCACTCTTTTTACTTTTGATAGCTGATCCCCAGCCATAAATTCTTTTAATTTATTTCCCCGGGAAAGACTTTTGAAATCTAGATTCCCCGTTTATTCAAACTACGGGCATTCAATCAATACCGTTTAAGTTGCGCTAGAATATGCAATTCGCATTAATAGCCGTGTTTTGATTTGTTGCTCTTTAGCTTACGTGATTCTTATGATGATCCATCTGTGGCTCTATTCTAAGCATTGTAGCTCCGATAGAGTCTTCAATTATTCCTCTCTTACATATGTGTTTACATTGTCTGTGTCAACAGCATTCAAAACAGATACTCAGGACGTGTCATGAATTGTGATCATAGGAACAGCATTTTATTCTGAAGCACCCATCCTAGAATACATTTATCTATATATATATATATATAAATATTTTATATATATCTTTATTATATTAGTATATTTATATATATACATTCATTAGGTATCATAAATTATAGATATCATATTTATTTATTATAATTAGAGAGAGAGAGAGAGAGAGAGAGAGAGAGAGATAAAGAGGAATTGTCTCCATGAACAAGTGATACACAAAAGAGTTGATTTGAATTTAAAATATGAGGGGTCCGAATGATTTTTTCTCCTCTATATGCTGAATACATCTAAATATCGTTAAAAGTATGCTGTTATATCATCTTAATTTTAAATGGGTTGAATCCCTATGTCCTGTTCTGAACATTTATCTTACAGAAACGCATACTTATATTACAGACGAAAAATTGGATAGGCCATAAATTTTCTTAATGACTCCGTAATATGTTTCCTGGTTTACGATTATTTAAAATACATACCAAGAAGTCAGAATGCCGAATTCTGTGATTCAAACATTATTTTTCCAAACCCGTATTCCAAATGCAAATAATGATAATGCAACTTGATAAACACCATGATTTAAATTTTGAAAAAGATTATACCAAGGCATCTTTTCAAGAAAGCAATCATTAACGTAATGAGGAAACTAAATGTGAATCATTCCGTCACTCTTTTTACTTTTGATAGCTGATCCCCCAGACATAAATTCTTTTCATTTATTTCCTCGTGAAAGACTTTTAAAATCTAGATTCCCCGTTTATTCAAACTACGGGCATTCAATCAATAGCGTTTAAGTTGCGCTAGAATATACAATGCGCATTAATAGCCATGTTTTGATTTGTTGCTCTTTAGCTTACGTGATTCTTATGATGATTCATCTGTGGCTCTATTCCAAGCATTGTAGCTCCAAGAAAGTCTTCACTTATTCCTCTCTTACATATGTGTTTACATTGTATGTGTCAACAGCATTCAAAACAGGTACGCAGGACGTGTCATGAATTGTGATCACAGGAACAGCGTTTTATTCTGAAGCACCCATCGTAGAATACATATATATCTCTATATAATATATATATATATATATATATATATAATATATATATAATATATATATATATATAAATATATATTAAATATATATATATATATATATATAATATATATATTTTATATATATCTTTCATATATATATATATATTTATATATAAATATATATATATATATATATATTTTTTAATATGGGAATTGTCTCCATGAACAAGTGATACACAAAAGAGTTGATTTGAATTTAAAATACGAAGTGTATGAATTTTTTTTTCTCCTCGACATGCTGAATACATATAAATATCGTTAAAAGTATGCTGTTACGTCATCTTCATTTTAAATGGGTTGAATTCGTATGTCCTTTTCTGAGCATTTATCTTTTGCCTTAACTTTAAAAAAACTAATTATGTTTCACTTCCAACAAACAAAACAATAATTTAATTTATTTCAAATATACCGGGTGGCCATAATAAAACTGACAGTGCTCACAGTGTTCTGTAACGCGATCTATTTGCAAGATTGACGCCACATGTTGTAGGAAGATTAAACAAGACGGTTGACGATGGATTCCGCAAAAAACAAACAAACAAATTAGTTCAAAAAGTCCCCGCTAGGTTAATATTTGGCGCTGTGTTATAGGAAATAGAGTGTTAACAGATGCAAATTAATACGGAATAAAACCACTTTTTACTATGCACATTTTCTGATTTAGTTCAAGTGCAATATGGCAACACTTTAAAAAAAGGGTAAAATCTACATAAACACCGATAAAGTCTCGTGATCTGCAATATCACGTACACTGAGCAGCAGAAGAAGTTCTTTATTCAAATTTCACATTACAACCATTGCCACAATTAAGAATTTAATTTCCGTATTGATTTGCATTTGTTAACACTCTATTTTCAATAACACAGCTCCAAATATTCCCCTAGCGGTGACTTTTGGAACTAATTTGTTTTTTCGAGAAGTCTTTCGTCCCCGTCTTGTATAATCTTCCTACAAAATGTGGCGTCATTCTCGCAAATAGATCACGATACAGAACGCTGTGAGCACTGTCAGTTTAATTATGACCACCCGGTATATAGATAATCTAAAAAATTCATACGGAAATTTACTTACTGTAAAAGTTTATAGTATCTAAACAAATCACTCCACCCCCGCCAACTTTATAAGATTTACGAGTGGGTAGATTCAGAGCTTTTTAATTTCCTTTTTTGGAATGGATTCATGAATTTATTCCAGATAAAATCTGTATTCAAATGCAATGGTACTATTTTTAACCGTTTAATGGGATTTACTTAATAAAATAAAATAAACTTAATTTAATATTATTGTCTTGCTATTCTATTAAAAGCTGTTTCTTTTAACATAATCAGGAATTTCAGAAAACTTAAATTTCATTCTGTCATCTGGATTAATTTTTAATAGTTTAACATTTGTTTTAAATTTTTAATAATAGTCATTCGTAGTTAATGACTTATAGAAATTTTAGACTGAGATAAAAGTTTAATTTAATAACGAATTCTGACATTTCCTGATTAGAAGTTTCCTTTTTATTCTTTATAATTTGTATTTCAACGATAATTCTTTATTCATAGAAGTATCGGAGGAGGAACAATAAGATTATAATATATTTGCGTATGTGGCAACAAACGGTAACGATTAATTTTAAGTAGAATTTCCATGAATAAATTAGCCCCAATAAAATGTTCTCTTCCTAATTTTGGAAAAACTGACATTTTATAAACTTTGTGTTAAGCAGTAACTACGCTACCAAGAATATTTATCCACCTTATTATTGAAGCGGGTAATTGAGTATCAGAAACAGCTTCATATTCGCTTCTAATAATTAAGTTACTGACATATAAGAATGATTTTATCTATGGAAGCTTTCTGCCTCTCGTTGTGACAAAATATATAAATTTTTCTGTAATTACTTTGTGGGCTGCTGAATGTATGATAAAACCATTTAAAATCTAGCTTCTCAACGACTATATGAAACTTAATTTCTAAAAGCCTGTTTGTCATCCTAGGAATTAGAAACGGAGATGGAAGATTATAATATATTTGAGTATGTGGTAATAAAATGTAACGATTAATTTTAAATAGAATTTCCTTGAAAAAAATGCCCCAATAAAATGTTTCTCAAAAGCTGCAAATGTTCTTTTGCTAGTTTTAGAAAAACTAGCATTTTATAAACTTTGTGTTAAGCAGGAACTAAGCTACTAAGAATATTTATCCACCTTAATACTGAGGCAGGTAAATTAGTATCAGAAACAGCTTCATATTCGATTCAAATAATTAAGTTACTGGCATATAAGAATTACTTTATCCATTGAGGCTTTCTGCATCTCGTTATGACAAAATATATAAATTTTTCTGTAATTACTTTGTGGGCTGCAGAATGTATGATAAAACCATTTAAAATCAAGTTTCTCAATGACTATATGAAGTTTAATTTCTAAAAGCCTGCTTGTCATCCTTGGAATTAGAAACGTAGACGGAACAATAAGAATATATTATAGTTGCGTATTTGGTAATAAAATGTAACAATTAATTTTAAATAGAATTTCTTTGAAAAAACTGCCCCAATAAAATGTTTCAAATAAGCTACAAATGTTCTTTTGATAATTTTAGAAAAATTAACATTTTGTAAACTTTGTGTTAAGCAGGAACTACGCTACCAAGAATATTTTTCCACCTTAATATTGAGGCAGTTAATTGAGTATCAGAAACAGCTTCATATTCGCTTCTAATAATTAAGTTACTGGAATATAAAAATGACTTTATCCATGGAAGCTTTCTGCATCTCGTTATTACAAAATATATAAATTTTTCTGTAAATACTTTGTGGACTGCAGAATGTATGATAAAACCATTTAAAATCAACTTTCTCAATGACTATATCAAATTCAATTTGTAAAACCTGTTTGACATCCTTGGAATCATAAACGGAGTATTAAGATTATAATATATTTGCGTATTTGGTAATAAAATTTAACGATTAATTTAAATAGAATTTCCTTAAAAAATTGCCCTAATAAAATATTTCCCAATAGCTGCAAATGTTCTCCTGCTAATTTTAGAAAAACTAACCTTTTTATAAACTTTGTGTTAAGCAATAACTAGGCTAGTTATCCACCTTAATATTGAGGCAGGTAATTGAGTATCAGAACCAGTTTCATATTCGCTTTTAATAATTAAGTTACTGTCATATATGAAGGACATTATACATGGAAACTCTCTGAATCTCGTTGTGACAAAATATATAAATTTTCCTGTAATTACTTTGTGGGCTGCAGAATGTATGATAAAACCATTTAAAATCAGGTTTCTCAACGACTATATGAAACTTAATTTCTAAAAGCCTGTTTGTCATCCTAGGAATTAGAAAGAGGAGGAAGATTATAATATATTTGCGTATGTGGTAATAAAATTTAACGATTAATTTAAATAGAATTTCCTTAAAAAATTGCCCTAATAAAATATTTCCCAATAGCTGCAAATGTTCTCCTGCTAATTTTAGAAAAACTAACCTTTTTATAAACTTTGTGTTAAGCGAATTACGCTAACAAGAATATTTATCCACCTTAATATTAAAGCGGTTAATTGAGTATCAGAAACAGCTTCATATTCGCTTCTAATAATTAAGTTACTGGCATATAAGAATGACTTTATCCATGGAAGCTTTCTGCATCTCGTTGTGACAAAATATATAAATTTTTCTGTAATTACTTTGTGTGCTGCACAATGTGTGATAAAACTATTTAAAATCAGGTTTCTCAATCATTATTTCAAATTTAATTTCTAAAAGCCTGTTTGACATCCTTGGAATCATAAACGGAGTATTAAGATTATAATATATTTGCGTATTTGGTAATAAAATTTAACGATTAATTTAAATAGAATTTCCTTGAAAAACTTTAAATCGTACAATATTTCCCAATAGCTGCAAATGTTCTCCTGCTAATTTTAGAAAAACTAACCTTTTTATAAACTTTGTGTTAAGCAATAACTAGGCTACCAAGAATAGTTATCCACCTTAATATTGAGGCAGGTAATTGAGTATCAGAAACAGCTTCATATTCGCTTCTAATAATTAAGTTACTGACATATAAGAATGATTTTATCTATGGAAGCTTTCTGCCTCTCGTTGTGACAAAATATATAAAGTTTTCTGTAATTACTTTGTGAATGTATGATAAAACCATTTAAAATCAGGTTTCTGAATGATCATATCAAACTTAATTTCTAAAGCATGTTTGTCATCCTTGGAATTAGAAACGGAGGAGGAAGATTGTAATATATTTGCGTATGTGGTAATAAAATGTAACGATTAATTTTAAATAGAATTTCCTTGAAAAAATTTCCCCAATAAAATGTTTCTCAAAAGCTGCAAATGTTCTTTTGCTAGTTTTAGAAAAACTAACCTTTTTATAATCTTTGTGTTAAGCAGGAACTAAGCTACCAAGAATATTTATCCACCTTAATATTAAAGCGGGTAATTGAGTATAAGAAACAGCTTCATATTCGCTTCTAATAAATAAGTTACTGGAATATAAAAATGACTTTATCCATGGAAGCTTTCTGCATCTCGTTGTGACAAAATATATAAATTTTTTTCTGTAATTACTTTGTGTGCTGCACAATGTGTGATAAAACTATTTAAAATCAGGTTTCTCAATCATTATTTCAAATTCAATTTGTAAAAGTTTGTCATCCTTGGCATTACGAGACGCATCCAGAAAGTAAGTTTCCCGATGTTTTCCCCTTTTAAAGTAAACGTAATTAGCCGTGTCAATAGAGGATGCGTTACAGATCTGTGACTTATCAATCATATGCTATCTGGGTAGGTCCCGCCTCGTTCCAGTAGCGTGGTAGTGTTGGTCCGAAATGGAAGCCCTAATTCCTTCTCCCGCCGCCTGCCAGATAAGGGTTTTCTTGTCGTTGACTTCTTTCCATGTAGTGAAACAGTAAACGCTGACCTTCACTGCGAAACACTGAGGAAATTGCGACTTGCCAGTCAAAACAAGAGGTGTGGAATGCTTACTGCAGGTGTTGTGCTCCTCCATGACAATGCTCGTTCACATACGGCTCGAAGCAGCAGCTGTTTTGAAGAAATTTGGTTGGGAGTTGTTTGATCATCCACCCTATAGCCCTGAACTTTCTCCCAGCAATTTGTCCGTTTTCTTGCACCTCAAGAAATTCTTGTTTTCTGGTGAGCGTTTTGGCAACGATGAAGAGCTGAATATGTCTGTCACACTCTGGTTCCATTCCCAGGCGGCAGAGTTCTACAACAGAGGGATAGAAAAGTTGATCCCACAATACGACGAGTGTCTCAAATATAGTAATGGCTATGTTGAAAAATTGCTGAAACATTGCTGTACTTGTTACCAATAAATATGGTTTTGAGAGTGAGAGTTCTTTTTTTTCTTTTAAATAGGGAAACTTGCTTTCTGGATGCGCCTCGTAGAAACTGTAAGGTTGTTATCAGATTTAAAATCCTAAAATCGAATTATTGTCTTTATATAAAAATGCTATAAAATAATGCTGAGTTAAGCTTTAACAAAGCTAAAATAAGTTGCTTCTTTTCTTTTTCTTTTTTTGCTGAAATTTATACACTGTTTATGAGCATTATTTTGATTTGTTGTAAATTTATTTTAATCAGTACAATAGTTCTTTTAACCAATCAACTAATTTTGTTATTACAGGTGATTAGCAAATCATAGGCGTCGTAAAAACGCTCGGGGGCATACAACACGTAACTCTAAAAAAATTAGACTTGAAAACCATCTAACAAAAAGTTGTTCTTAACATTTTCATTCAAATTGCGTTTAAGAATAACCATTACTGCTAAAAAATTATAACTGAAATCCTCTATTTTACCTATTATATAAATAAATAATACTTTTTTGAATTCTTGCATACTCAAATTCTATTTCTGAAAAGAGCCATATTTAAGAAAATTTCCATATTAAGAATCCCATATTTTAGCTAATAAATGTATATAATATCAAATTTTGTAAATATGTGCGAAATTAAAGGACTAGAATAATTTATTAATATTTATCACAGTTTCATACTTAAAATTTATCAAAAGATAAAGGTGATTATAGTACACAACAATATCCCATATTCATTGAATAGAGAATAGTTTAGTTCCCGAATCTCAAATAAAAGTTTCTTACATTTACAACCTTTTATTTTCTCATATAAATTTATAGCTATCCTAGCCATTATATGCCGTTAAATTTAATTCAAAAGTCTTGCTCACAATTAAATATTTTTTTAGAAAATAATGAACTCGACATATGATTTCAGGACTTGTAATATAACACCTTAATGCCGGTAGTCAAATGAAAAAAAAATTCTTGACAGTGTTCTCTTTCTTCATAAAATATTATACGCGCTACGAAAACAGAGAGCAATGGCTAATTAAAATAAATTAAAACATGAAACTTTCGCCATAAATGCATATGTATATTTTAATTTTTTATCGAAACGGAAAATATTTTTCTCGTATAATTTAATTATAGTGATAATTAAACACGGTTTTTAAATTCATTACCTTGAAAACAGAGGCTTTAATTCTAATTAGATATGGTGAGAAATAAATTGAGTATATAATGATCTGGAGGTAGGAAAAACGTTGTTATGCTTCAATTAATCTTGATGGAGAAATTATACAAAAGTTTCTTTTTTTTATGAATATATCTTTTAGTTTTTACTTTCTAACAAATAATTTCACCCTTAAATAAATGTTTATGAAGACTTGTAATTTCAAGCATTTGAGAGAATCATTAATGTTCTAATTTCAATTCAGTTTTCTAATGCGGAATAAAACTATTATATTAAGTATTTGTAAAAAAGAACTATATACATAAACACAAACGGTTTTGGTGCGAAATATTCTGGGAACACAGCATAATTAATTCGATTCATAGCTGGGTCGAATTGTAATAAAAAAAAAATTTGGTCACAAATGACCGATCAATACTCATTGCAGTACTCGAATCTTAAGTACTCTTACAGGAAAGTACTAATGATTGAGTACTGGAGAGCATCGACTGTGGACAGAAATCGATAACATTGATTCTTGTATGCAATTCTACCCATATCTTCGTCAGAAAAGTCAGGGAGTCAGTAAAGAATCAGTAAGCGTACAGTAAGCATCGCTTTGCTCGTGACTTATCTGTTTTCGTATTTGTAAGGAAAATTTACTTATTTAAAAATTCTTTGAGATTTTTGCTTGGAAAAGTACAAATTATCAGGTTCGGAAGAAAAGATCAAACAAATACAGAAAATAAGCAAGAGAAAGGAAAAATTGATAATCTTCTGTAAGCTGGCTGAAATGAAAATGTTGGTATGCAAACCGAATAAGTAAATGCAAGGGAATGAAATGAAATTCATACAGTGAGGATGCAATAATAGAGGGAAGACGTGGAAGTGAAATTGGCCCAAGTATTTAATAAAATATTCACACAAATATAGCAAAGAAGTTAATAGAGTTTGAATAAGAGAAAACTAAAAAAAAGTGAGTTTGTGTTCACTTCTGAAAATTATATAGTACACAATAACTCCTAAAGAAATACGATTTAAAGATGATTAGTTACAAGATACTCCATAACCTTTAACTGTATAGATAACCGTTTCCGGTTCGACTTTAAAATAATAAATCAAGAAAAGTGACTGGTAGAACAAGAAATTAAAGAAAGCAGGAGGGAAGGTCTGTACGGTGACCAAAATTTTGTTATGCTTACTGAACAAGTGAATACATGTGAGTCAAGTGAACTTCATATAGTGAGGATGTAATAATAGAGGGAATGCTTGAAACTGAAATTAACCTAAGAACTGAATTAAATGTTTATACAAATACACCCGAAGAAGTTAATGGTATTCATTTGGGAAAAGTAATCTTAATTTGAGGTAAACATTGCGAGGTATTTAGTGAACAATAAAGCCTAAACGCATACGGATTAAGTCGTTTTGATACAATGTTTCCGATAATAGTTATCTCGGAAGCTTTCTTTCAGCCCATGATTGGCTTTAAAGCAATGATATATCTTCAGAAAATATAGAAAAATAAGGTATATGCCCATATTTAAACTGATACTGAAAACTGTCCTTTTTTTGCTTTACGTTCTTCGCCGCTGAATGACATGTTTTGATAAGTTGTTTACCGATAGAAAAATACTTTGGCAACCAAGTTTAGTATATGCATGTAAAATGTATTACTACCTTACGACATTGAGTATCTCTCTGATAGACGCTTTTCTCAGTGGGCTTATCTAATTATATAAACTATTATTTGCGTTTTAACCAATTTGAAGATAAGAAATATTGGGTACTTACAAAGAAGGACATATGAAAGTGATCACAAAATGATAGACAATTTATGGTTAACTGTACCACCGTCTATGGTTAACTGTAAGAATATGTGACATATTTTCATTTTGTCCAATTACAGCTACTACCCTGTCTCATTTCTTTTGCTCTCAGTATGTGTGTCGACTTACATAATATAAATAATGTTCTTTCCCTCAGGAAATGTGTTTTGTGTAGATATTTTACTCCATGTTTTACATTCTTATTTAAAATAATGCCTAATTTTTAAATCCTCTTGATAATTTTCTCATATTTTTTACTAATCCTGGTATATAGTTTGAAGACGCACTAAATGGAATATTTTCTGATGCTATTAACATATCCTAAATTATTCTTTTGATTTGTAACATTCTAGTGATTTATTTCTCTCTTATATAACTTTTATCATTAAAAATAAACTGTTTGGCAGTTAGATTGTTTATTTATAGTTCAACTCTCTATAATAACAGCTAAAGTGTTTAGTACTCCATCCATGTCACTTTAAACTCATCGTGATATGTTCCCATTCATTCATAGTACGTTTTGTAATGAACAACATATAATTTTCAGGAAAAAAAAACTGATCTGCACTGCCGAAACATATAAACCATGCTCATTTAAAGGATTGACTATTTTCTACACTTTTTCAAAAATATATCTTACTAAATGATCGAAATAGATTGTCTTTTGGAAATTAATAATATTATTTTGTATTGGTCCCCTAAAAATTGTTTTTGATTTAAAAGTTTTATCATCTTTAGTCCACTTTACTGTTACCATAATGAAAACATACAATAGTTACCACAAATGTATTGTTTTTAGAAATATCAGTCCCAAATTTTATGGACTGTTCACTATTGTGATGGCCACATGCATTTAATGAGGATATTTATTTCACGTGGCTTACTGTATATTCCCAATAACTCAAAATAATTTACTTTTAAAAACTTCTTAACACATTTTGTTCTGGTACATTTCGCAGCGGAATTGTACCGGGAGCGGGGGTTTTGCGAGTAAATTTAGTTATTCAGTTAAATCGCAATAGATTGAAAATTATTTAATTTTTCTAACCAACTTTTCGTATTTTATATTGAAATATATAACCAAATATATAAATAGAAATATATAAATAACAACCATAAGATTTTTGTAAACATAAAATATATTTTTAGTGGATTAATTTATAATAGTATCGTAAATATGAAAATTCAAATAGAAATAGTAGTATACAGTTTTAATTATTTCCCGTTCTGTGGTTCCTCATCGACTGATGTAAAAACTAGTTTTTATTTGTCTGAATGTTTCAAGAATCTATGTAGTAGACAAGAACATTCGGCTTCGTTTTCCTGTATATACCATTATTTTTGTACCCACTAATAAACCATGTTGTTACACTAACCCTTACTAGTACGTGAACCTCGCTCAAGTATCAATCGTCCGAAAACGTACTAGTACGTGTACAGCGTACAATGTGTTAATAAGTAGATTAGTTAAGAACGCAAGATTCGACTGGATAAGATTGAGATAAGAAAATACTTTACTACTATTTTATTATAGTTTAATAAGACAAAAATACTTCAAAATGGTTAAGTTAGACCAAAAGTGCCAGACGGATATTAGTCACTAAAATCCTTCTATCGCTGTCCTGAAATTAATATGACAATTTGAAAATCTAAACAGATTATATGATGGTCCTGCTTTTGATTATCACTATGCATGAAAAAAGGAAATAAGACTACAACAAGTAGAAATTCATCAAACATCATTAAATGTCAAAATTAAAAATATATAATATTTATTCATGCGATCATTATATATAATTTATCCCAGTAGTTTTTATTATCAAAAGCTATTTATTCAGGCATAAAATTTTAAATGCGTTTTCGGTGACGAAATCTGAAAATGAGGTATACTTTTAGAATTAGCAATTTAATTTTCCCGGTTCAATGGACATTGTTTCTGAACAGAGAACACGAGGGATAAAGATAACTTTAAAAACAATCGGTAAAAATAGGGAATTGCAATTTTTCTCATATTTGAAAGTGATACCATCTTTTTCAAATTCAATTCTAAATCTACATAAAAAAACGTATCCTCAACACAGATTGAAAATTGAAATTCAACGAGCATCTGGGTGGAACATAAATCACTTTTAGTTTCTGCTTCTGACTGTCCACGTGATTAATTGCTGGTACTGATAACGAAGAGGACTTTCGCAAATTGGAAATTAAAGAAGCGGAAACAAGGTAATAGAATTTCTGGAAGAGTGAACCAATATTTACAGCCTGCAAACCAGCTGTTACTCTTTTCACTGTTAAAGCATTGTTATGCGTTTACACTGGCAACCTCCGCCCACTTCCCCTTCTTTTTCCACTACAGTCGATGAATTTTTTGGCAATTTTTCTGGTGCAAAACGTTTGAAAACTTGGCGAAATTCCACGCGAATATAATTTTTGTGCTTTACGCTCCCATTGCAAACTCATGCATGAAAAATTTGAAAAAGTGATACTAGTGTATTAGAGTGCAACCAACCTCTTTTGCCAGAGGGGGGAAATACATTGTTAAATATTGCTTTCGTTTTGTTAAAATTGCCTTTCTTTTGTTGGATTACCCATTGTGTCACATTCAAGTGCTGCGAATTATACCAAAACATAAATAGATCATTTATTAAACTGAATAAAGACATTACAAATGGAGTATTCTGAATGAAATAGTTAACTTTAGAAGTTAGATTGTTCCTTTTTATATTAAAAATCCCTAATGGAAATTAAATGGACATGCACACAATATATGTACATAAATACATGCAATAGTTATTTATTGAATTGTATAAATAAGTATATATCTGTATATTCATATATATATATATATATATATATATATTATATATATATATATGTATATATATATATGTATATATATATGTATATATGTGTATATATAAATATATATATATGTATATATATATATATATATATATATATATGTATATATATATATATATATATATACATATACATATATATATATATATGTATATATATATATATATATATATATATATATATATATATATATAGATATACATATATATATATACATATACATATATATATATATATATATATATATATATATATATATATATATATATATATATATATATATATATATATATATATATATAATATATATATATATATATTATATATATATATATATATATATATATATATATATATATATATATATATATATATATATATATATAGATAGATAGATAGATAGATAGATAGATAGATAGATAGTATAATATATACACATATATGCATACCTATACATATATATATATATATGTATATATATATGTATATATATATATATATATATATATAGATATATATATATATATATATATATATATATATATATATATATATATATATATATATATATATATATATATATAGATAGATAGATAGATAGATAGATAGATAGATAGATAAATATATACACATATATGCATACCTATACATATATATATATATATATATATATATATATATATATATATGCAGAGAACACTATTTTATTTAAAGATCAATATAATATACATAATAATTATAAATAGATTAAAATAATGTCATTAATGACCGATGGGAGTTGTAATCCCTATCTCCAGTTAAAGATGTGTACGTGTACACAAAAGTCCTGGAGGTCTGTAACATCATCAGTCTTAAGAGACAAATACACACACACACTCATATATATATATATATATATATATATATATATATATATATATATATATATATATATATATATATATATATATATATATATATATACAGAAGAGAGAGAGAGAGAGAGATGAAACTAAAATTAACACTACTGGAAAGTTGTAAAGACTTTCGAATATTTATTTTGAATGCATTATAGACATGCATTCAATATACAGTACAATGACAGTGAGAAAAAATTGGATACAATTTAGTGTACTTCTTTGTACCACGTTACCTTAATCTGAACAGACTGTATTTGTATTTTTAAATAGAAATAAAATAATGAAATAATTTATAAATAATTAAAAGTAGCTTAACTTTCACACCTGAAAGTTGAATACTTCATAATATGATTTTATTCTAGAGTTTTACAATCCTCGACAATACAGGTAAAATGTGAATGAGTATTTAGTTTAAATACCATTAAAACCAGTTTTAAACCAATCCGAGCTTCTAATCCTGGGATTACAATTATTTCTGTATTCTTTGCCGCAGTTAAAAGTTAAATGGAGAGCCATTTATATTATTATTTATTTTCTATTATTATCATTTCTCTTATGCTATTAATGATGTGTAAGATTTGTAGAACTAATAATTGGAAAAAATTATTAATTCTAATTATAATAAGAATTGCGGCAAATTATTTTACTCATACAAAATATATTTTCTAAAATTTCCGTCGGAAATTTTTGTCATATAGAATTTAGAATTATATATAGATAATATCTTATTAAATCTTGTTTTAACATAATGAGTGAATATATTTAGGTTTTTTGAACATACAAAAAAATAGAGATCAAAATTTCGACCTGTTATTGCATCGACCTGTTAAGTGTCGTAGTTAACGTTATGCAAAGGAATTTCTAATTATTTGAATATTATAATCATCTACAGTCCTTGTAAGTATATGCACTGGCTAGAAGATATACTATTATGAGTAAAATTAAATAGAAATAAATAAGAATTAATAGAAATAAATAATGAGTAAAATAAATAGAAATTAAATAAAGAGGCTTATTCATAGCACAAGATTATTCCTACATAATTATAAAAATAGACTTGAATCACATTCTTCCATAAACCGTTTAAAGGAGAATGTAGATTGATAAATTGTTTCACGAGGAAAATCAAGACGATGCTTACCAGATTTGTATGTAGAATTTAATAAAAGCGCTACTGTCATAAATGAGTTAACGAAGCGTTTTATTAGACGATTAATGTACAAAGATAAATGTGAAGCGATCTAAAATAAAAATTAATGAATTCATGATGATGATGGTGTTAAAGCCATTAATATGTGATAGCCTGGTGGTTTAGAGCGATCATGTATTGATTTATCTCTGCGCCATAAGTTGTTATATTATAGTTTTTTTTATTAAATGTATGGTAATTTTACCCTTGCGGAAATGAGTGGTACGTTTCATATTCGTATATAACGTAAGTATTTTCATATTATTTTGGTGGTGATTCATAAATAAAATAATATCAGGAAATATATATCCATGAAGAAGTTGTCAGGATCTAAAATAGAATCATATCTGTTACAGAACAGATTATCTATAACAGAAAATCTAAAAGGATTTTTTTCAAATAAACTCAGTTTCGGGAACAGGCCAAGTATTTTGTAAGAACTACTATTATTTGATGTTGAAAAAATGGTTATATATCAATGTATAGAAAAAAAATGCCATGATTATATAGGAAAGATTGCAATAAAAGGTGCTATCAGCAATTATTTAACAATATGGAGTTTCTAAATATACACATTTATAATTAATTAAATTTCTTGAATAATACAACAATCTATAAATTATCTCACACAATAAGTATTTCATAAATTAACTCTATAAACGTCACCTGTCAGTATAATATACCATAATACGAAGACTGTGTAGTAATTTAGGGAAAGTCTTACTATAGAATTTATATAATAATCTTCCAAATCTAAAATCTTAAAGAGAAAATTATAGCATAGATTTATTGTCGGTTTGTACGCTTAAACTTTATCTATTAAAGATAAAGTATAAGCATATTATTATCGATTAAGAAAATGCAATTCCTTCATATTTCTCAGTAATGATAATTTCTTCTTTTACATATAGTTTAGTAATAATTTACTTTTTTGTATATATAACAAAGCTCTTGATATAAAGTTTTATATTTTTGTAGGAATAAAATTACTGAAACATTAATCTTCTTCCTTTGCCTATCGTTCAATTTTCCCAATGTTTGTTTGATGTTCCAGGGTCATCAAATGTGTTTCCATAAACTGTAATAGAACGCGTGTGTTTCGTTAAGTTAAATATTGTTTTTCCTTAAATACCTTCTTAAAAACTACAAATTAAAACAAAACTCTATAAACAAAACTATAAAAATATATGTCAAAATAAGAGATTAGTAATTCAGAACATAAAAATATGTGTATAATACACGTCTTAATTGATGTAATCTTAAAGAATAAGAAATTTATCAAAGTTTTAAGATTCATACTGGATGTTAAAGGTTTAAGAACAAGACAATACACTGCAGACATTCCTTCAAATGGTATTTGAAAATTTATGCATTTCCAGTAAGAATATATATATATATATATATATATATATATATATATATATATATATATATATATATATATATATATATATATATATATATATATATATATATATATATGTATATATATATATATATATATGTATATATATATATATATATATATATATATATGTATATATATATATGTATATATATGTGTGTATATATATATATATATATATATATATATATATATATATATATATATATATATATATATATATATATAAATATATATATATATATATATATATATATATATATATATATATATTTATATATATATATATACATACATACATATATATATATATATGTATATTTATATATATATATATAATATATATATATATATATATATATATATATATATATATATATATATATATATATATATATATATATATATATATATATATATATATATATATATGTATGTAAATAGATATATATAATACGCATCTGTCAAAGAAATTGAATATTTCTATGTCGAATAAAAATATTTACAGATGAAAGTATAAAAAATTAAAGCGAAGCTTGATTAATGAAAGTATAGAAAGTATAGAGGCTTTTTCTTTAGTTTTACAATATCCCTTTTTTAAAGTTTTTTTTTATAATATCTACACTTTTCTGCCTGAGATACTTTGAATTAATGTATCGTCTGGCATTCCTTTCTTATGGAGTTGCATTGTAAAGAATGTATAATAACATTGAAAACCAAGAAATATATAAATTAATAGCAATAAAATGACAAATATTTCAAAGTTCCTAAGATTGTATTCTAGTTGTTCAGTTTTAAAAGCAGATACACTCATAAAAATACGCGAAATATTGTCACACATACTAATATTGTAAACAGGTAAAATTTGTTGTTATAAAAAGGGTTAACTCTGAAACTAACAAACGGATACTAAAAATTATTTTATTGATAGAAAGCTACATTTTCCCTTGATTAATGTAAGTTATATTTTATTTAGCTTAATTTGAGTTTTTTCTTCAAAATCTTACCGTCTGTAAATGAGGTCAGATGTGAAAGATTTCTCTTTCTGCATTTTCAAAATGTGCTGTCCTAATTGTTCGATATACATGAAAAAAACGTAATGCAGAAATATTAGTCATAACTTCATAATCTAAATATGTTATTAAAATAAATAAGTAAAACATTTTGGGTCTGTGCGAGCACCAAGCGAAATCTATTAAATGGATCCAGTTGAGAAGATTTTATTTTCAGTCCAACTGTTTTGAAATAAATATAGCCTACTCTTTTCCCCAAAGTCATTTAATTTTAACTTATTATTAATTTTTAACTTATATTTTATCTTAACTTATTGCTCATTTCATGTATTGTTTATACATTTCTCCTCTAGCTTCTTTTGAAACTAATTGTATTATTATATTCTTTATTTAAGAATCATGTTAAGCTAAGAACATTTGACTAGATAAAATGCTTTTTTTAAAGTAAATTGTTGTATCATTATGCATGAATAATATTTTATTTAATAATAAAAATAAACAAGAAGTATAGTAAAAATTTATATTAAAAATAACGTAGGATCATTTATTACTGATACTCTTACGAAATATACTGAGATTAAAAAAAAGAGATAATTTGAATCATGTTTGAAATATACAAATTATCTCTGTAGTTATTAAGACATGAATAAATTTTCTACTTTTAGGTGGATATCATATTCTGAAATAATTAGTCAAAAGAAAAGACATAAAAGACATTTGTCTTACAGCAATTTTTTTTTATTTTGGACGATGTTTCAAGCTTCTTATTTTCAGCATCTTTATTTTCATTATTTTATGTTTATTTACATATTTTTTCAGTAGATTTTTCGCATCTAGTACATAAAAATGTAAAATTATTTTGAAAGCACAAAAAAAAAACTTAAATTTCATAAAATAATTTGATGTACCTAATCATATACGAAACACGGAAACAAATGAAAAGGGTGAAAAAGGAGTTTAACGCGAAAAGATATCTTGATTAATGACTGAAAATGTGAGAGACCCTTCTCAGAATGACCTTTTTTCGATTATTATTTTTTCTTGACTTGACTTTTTTTTTCGAAAATAAAAATAAAAAGATATTTTGCACTTTTATGTCTACGATACTTTGAAATATTTTATGAACTAGAATTATTTACTAAAGGATTTGTAAGATATGTTAGATAGACAATGAAAGAAACTTAAACTAAAGGAATAAATAATATAAGGATAGAATAGCTGTATCCTAGATAAATATATTCTACATTAATAAAGCTTTACTCACACACATATATACATATATACATATTAAATGCAAAGAAATATAGGTATATGTGTGTGCTGGTACATGAATGTGTATATACGTATATCGAAGACCTATTACATTACACATCGAATACCTATTACATTATGACCTACTTCCATTTGAAACAATGGGCTCTCACAGGAACAAAACCACTGAGCATGCGCAACTGTTGTTGGAGTATATAAAGCTTCTATATATTGTGTTTCCAGACATAGAAGGATTAATAACATAATGACGAAAGAAGCTGATTTATCGGACTTCGACAAGAAACAATATTTCCATTTGCGACTATGGGCTCTCACAGGAACAAAACCACTGAGCATGTGCGGCTGATGTTGGAGTATATAAAGTGGCTAAGGAGTGTCTTTCCAGACATAGTGCGATTCACAACACAATCGGAAAAGCAGCTGATTTATCGGACTTCGGTAAGAGTCAATACTTCCATTTGTAACAAAGTGCTCTCTCAGGAACAAAACCACTGAGCATGCGCTGCTGATGTTGCAGTATATAAAGCAGCTATTAATTGTCTTCCCAGACATAGTGCGATTAATGCGAAAAGCAGCTGATTTATTTGACTTCGATAAGATTCAAATCATTATAGCTTAGCAGCTTTAACAGCCAGAATTGGGATTCACTCGCAATTCTAAGCACATATCGAAAGTGGTGTATGGATTGTGAAACTACGAGTCGCCGACCAGCGGTGTGTTATCCAATGCTTATTGATTTTAGAGGAGAGCGGAGATTTATACACCTTCTTCGCCGAGACCGAAAAACAATAACAGACAAAATCACCACCAGCTACATCAGTGGCAACCCAGACAGTATTTTTCAACACACTGTGCAGTGTAGGTTTCTTTTGGGGTTTACGCAGCCGGAGGTTGAAACGTGCCCCTATACTGATTTTGCTTCAAAGCATTGTATAAATATTTAGACGTGCCTTCAAAATTGTTGGTGGTTTTAACCATAGTTTTATGTAATGCAAATAACTGTTATAGACTCCTACATCAGCGCTAGTTTCTGTATTGAAGTTTCGCATTAAGAAAACTAAGATAAATTTGCTTGAATATATTTCATCTCATAAAAGAAACTAAAACGACGATACCACTTGGATGATAAGCTGAAAGTTGCTGCCCAGAAATGGTTATTGGACGGGATTCCTTTGCAGGAGGTATTGGAAAACTAGTGAGACACATCGGTGAAGACTTGAAAGATGGAAATAATTACTTCGAAAAATTTAGAATGCAATAAATGTTACCAATTAATGAACGCATAGTTTACACACGTATTTAATTGGTTTGTTGTTTATTTATCTAAATCATTTTATCAGATTATATTCACATTATTTTAGGATAGTAGATATTCATAGCATTATACTTTATCTCGGTTTAGCTTAGTATTGTCAACATAGTTACAATGCCATCTCAAAATTTCTGTTAAGAGAGGTAAGCTGAAAATGAAATGAATTCATGGAAATATAACCATTTTCAAAGTTTATTGTGACTTACATCAATTGGGAAAACCGTAGCGGAAAATGTACAGTTCTTACCTTGTTTAGTTAAATGCATTTATTGGGGAAGATACAGATAAGTTTTGCAGCTCAATGTCATGACTGAAAATTATTATTTGTTAACATTATTATGCTTATTTATGCTCTGTCCAAAAATGGATAATAACAATTTATTAAATTGACAATAATAATATATTTTCTTTTGTGAAAAATCGTCCTAAAATTTCAATCTGCTGTTAACAGTATATTTAAGAAAATGGTTTTGTTATTTCACGGTAAAACAATAAAATAGCTCTAACTGCAACCATTATTCAAAACAATATTGTTTAACCCACTGAACAGACGCGTCGACGGGGGTTCGACAGCGAATTCCTGTTCGAAAACGGACCTGTCGACCCCTTCTCGTTCGGACTCGTATAACACACTTTTGAGGAAAAAAAATATTGCAAAGCGATAATAAATGAAAGACACTAATTTTGCGTAACGGAACTCCTTTACCAATCAGGGAAAATAACTTAAAAGTAGCCTGACAACTTTTAAACCGGCAACTCTAGTATGGTACGGTAAGTTCCGTCTGGAATTTACGAAAAGAGTGACTGTTTTGAAAGGTAAAAAGTTGGGGAGGGTGGTCGGTGGATGGGTTAAAGAATGTTAAAACGTAGAGTGGTAGACTGAGGCCATTTTAGTATTTTTATTGTGTTATCCCTCCGATGCTCTAAAGGTCAAGAAAACGGTATTGTATCTGTATTAAAAGAGAAAATATATACCTAGATACCCCACTACAAGTAAGTTTTTACCTTCTTATACGTTTACATAAAATTCCTGGATAGGATTATCTTTGCAAGCCTTGAACATTGAAGACTTTCTTACATATCTTCTCCTTACAGTGAACACTATTTATTATTATATGTAAAAATAGTTAATAAAATAGCAAAGGACACGAAATATTACAAGCGAAAAACAACGTTTGTAACAAGATTATGAGTCTTTTGTCTCTTAACGAAAACTAAACATAGAGTAATGGAATACCATTTCACTGACTTGCCAAGTCAATTTTCATTTAAAGGTTGTATTACTTTCAGATTGCTTTTATTTTCTTCAGTGTGCGTTATTTCACCCTTTCAATATATTGCCCTTAATTTTTTACAGTTCAAACATGTTTAGTAAATCACATTGATATATTTTTCTTTTTTATACTAAATGAAATGAAAAGAATGTTTCTTAGCCTAACAGGAAATATATTGCATTCATTTCACACAATAAATTCAGAATTTAACTTTGCTATTGCTAAAAAAATATCCGAACTCATAGTATTATGATAACTTTATTTCAATTCCTCTTTCGGAGTTTGTTTAGATCATATAAACAGAAGCTTTATTTTATTGCGCATATTACATATTTTTAATAATTCAAAATTTTTTTGATGGAATTACAAAATCAGTGACCTAGTAAAAATCAATGCTTTTTTGTGCAAGAAATATACTCGCTACAGATTAAGACTAGACTTTGGTACAGATATTTAAATTTTACAGCCAAAAGCGCTAAAATTTTAGAATATTCTGGTCTTTAAAATAAAGGCTTATTTATATCCTTTTATTACAGATTTAGATGTACGTAAAATTTTTATAATCAATGCTTTTTGTGTAAGACATACACTCACTACAAGTTAAGACTAAACCTTGATACGAGTTTTTCAATTTTGCATTAAACAAACCCTTTAAAATTGCAGAAAACATTGTAGTTTCGGAAAAAAAGGTTTGTTTATATTCTTTCTATTATAGATTTAGATAGTATCATTATTACATATATATACATATATATATATATATATATATATATATATATATATATATATATATATATATATATATATATATATATATATATATATATATATATATATATATATATATATATATATATATATACATATATATATATATATATATATATATATATATATATATATATATATATATATAATATGTATATATATATGTATATATATGTATATATATATATATGTATATATATATATATATATATATATATATATATATATATATATATGTCAGGATTTAAAATATAGAGTAATTTAAGAGATTTTAATTAGGGATTATTTTAATGGGAGTAACGCGCCTCGCGTTACTAGTCACATAAATACGGCTCACGCGCAGTGATAACAGCAGAGAGCGATAAGCAATTACTATAGTCGGACCTCTTGGCTCTCGAAATAGTAAATACGGCCTTTGTTTGCAGTTGCGCGCCAAAATGAGACGCCATGTTGATTAGAGTATGAAGTGGATTAATAAAGTGATGAAAAATAACTACTTGAGAGTGGACTGATTTATATCTTGACCAGTGGATACTCGGACCATGACATATATATATATATATATATATACACATATATATATACATAAATATATATACACATATATATATATATATACATATATACACACATATATATACATATTATATATATATATATATATATATATATATATATATATATATATATATATATATATATATATATATATATATATACATATATATATATATATATATATATATATATATATATATATATATATATATACATATATATATATATATACATATATATATATATATATATATATATATATATATATATATATATATATATATATATATATATATATATATATATATATATATATATATATATATATATATATATATATTTATATATATATATATATATATATATATATATATATATATATATATATATATATATATATATATATATATATATATATATATATATATATATATATATATATATATATATAAATACGTGATAACCACGTGTAGATAGAATCTAAAAACTTATGACAACAAAACTTGTAATCGTAACTGTTATAAATGTAAAAACATATATATTAGCTACACATGTTGTCTTGTACTTTTAAAGTTTAAGTAAATTGACAGCCAAATAAGGAGTTTAAAGAATGCGGTGGTGCAAATACTTTGTTTATACGTAAATTCATTGAGCCTTAATCTGATGTTTAAAGCAAGAAATAATTTAAAATTAAAACCCACTAAAATATTTTTTAAGAAAAATATTTATTTTTATCAATGTTTTTACAAAATTCAGAGTTTTAAAAAATTGTTTATGAAAATTCAACATTTAAAACATCGAAAATCCCAATCCCTATAACTTTCGGGGTAGAAAAATTATCATAAAATATTAACCCTTAATAAGCTATTTATATTTTACAACGTTGACATTAAAAGAGCTTATGATGCAAACTTTTTAAACTACATTTTAATGATGAAGAAAATTTTAAATTTTTCCTACTGTGTAAAGATGTTCTAATGCAAATTTACCGAAACGTAATTCGAAACAAAAATAATTTAAACGTAAATCTTATAAAAACAGTATACAATTAAAACAAAAGCTTTAGGTTTTGTATCCTAAATATTTAGAAGATTTTAAAATTTATAAAAAAGTTTTAAGCTTTATGGTAACAAAAAATTCAAAACTCTTCATTTTTTTTATAGAAATGCTTTCTTTATAATTTAAGTCTATAAAATAAAAATCTCATGTATAGAAAGAAAATTTTAACTAAAGAACTCACAGTAAATATTTCAAGTACATTTTAATTATGAAGGAATTTTAAATATAACTTTACACTGTTTATAAATTGTTCTTTACAATTTTTTACAAGGTAATTTTACAAAATTGTAATTTGATATTCAAAAAGAAAAATTACTTAGCTCAATATATAACAGGAATAAGGGGAAATTGTTTTTATATAAACATTTGCCATAATTATTAAACTGTTGATTTCCTTATGATTTGATTTGTTGATTAATAATGATGAAATTGTTTGTGAAGAAAGTAAAAATCCAACACTTTCCCTAAAATCTCCAAATTTTGCCATTTAAACTCTAGAAATTTTGCCATTAAGTAATATCGATAATAATGTTTCACTTTATAGATTCTAATGTAAAATCTAAAAATACAGTAAAAACATATATTAGGAAAAGTTAAAAATTAATGTAAATTGACGTCACAAGTTTGCTCTGAATAATAAAATTTTTTTATAATTCTGTAAACTTGTATAATTCTGTAAAATCAAAAGGGATTTTACATGTGTAAATATAAGACATTCATTATTTTATTCCATATATTAGCCTTTCATATATTACATTTAATGCATTATATTTCATACATAATTTTTCGTAAGTGTTTTATTGCTATTATAATTACCTTAGTATAATCTTAAAAGTATTTTTTAATCCTAAAATTCTATATATGATTATCATAATTATGTCTATTTAGCAACAGATTCATTTTTCATGCAATAAATATTTTGATATCAAACTGTTGGTAGTATTTTATTAAGCTTTAAGAAATAGAAAATTAAAAGAAAAAATCTCTTAAACAATATTTATAGATAATTTAAAAGAAGTTGTATTATTAAGAAGTACTTAATAAATTTTATCGTATTTTCTTTTGCCGACCTTTTGCCGAAAAGTAGGATACTACTCTTCTATATAATAGCTCGTAGATTTGAATCAAGCAGCAGACGTGGATGTTTGTAACCGTCGTAAAGTATTACAACAATATTTATAAATAATTTAAACGAAGTTGTATTATTAAGAATTACTTAATAAATTTCATCCTATTTTCTTTTACAGAACTATGGCCGAATAGGTAGGATACTACTCTTCTATATAATAGCTCGTAGATTCGAATCAAGCAACAGACGTGGATGTTTGTAACCGTTGTAAAGTATTACAACAATATATATAAAGGTTTTAAAAGAAGTTGTATTATGAAGAATTAATTAATAAGTTTTATCCTATTTTCTTTTGCCGAACTATGGCCGAATAGGTACGATACTACTCTTTATACAATAGCTCGTAGATTCCAATCAAGAAACAAACGTTTGTAACCTGTTATGTCTGCAACCGAAAGATATTTTCCCACTAGAGGGCGCTCCACAGGGGAAATAATATAACGATGGAATTCTAAGTACATATAGTGTGTGAAGTGTGTTTTTGTGATGCTTTTTATAGTTTTTGCAGAAAATGCAAGAATAAAATATTTGGTGTGTGTGTCGTATGGAAGTAGTAGTTTTTTTGTCTTCTTGGCCCAGACACCATCGTGATGCAACATGAAAGGTAAAGAAAATTTTCCATATTTTAATTAAAAGGACATTAAAAGTAACCCTAGTCAGGGGATTCTGGCAACTATGATTAAAAGAAGTTGATCCGATGAGTAACAAACCATCTTTGAGAATTAGCTTTAAGCTGCAAGTCCTGATGTGATTAGCCATCGTGAAGGAAAAAAAGTACATCGTAGTAATTCAAACTAAACCAAACCTCTATTCATTAAAGTGCATGGATCCTTTATGGGTAGGATTGTTCTCCTCAATTATTCTCATTAATGGTTAAATTTACTTGTTCTTAAGTCTACAATGTAAATATTTCCCTATTAAGCTAACAAAAAGTAAAGGAAGTATTACAACAAACCTGAACTAAATTACAAAACCCCATAAAATCTCAATGAGAGAGAACTTAGTGTCTTGTAAAAGATATGAGCTGAAATATTAAATTTTGTAATCAGAATGAAGGGTCTTAAAAGAGCTAACTTTACCCCCTATTTAAAAAAGAACAGATTGCACTGTAAAGAAATGACATTTGGAATAATTGTATGTTGTTAGAATCCAGTCCAAAAATGAAGTTGCTCAATTAACTAATTACTTCAAAACGGTTATTAGAAAATCTACTAATCACATAATAAATCTACTAATCATATAATGACATAATAATGAAGAAATGTATAGTAAATTGAACACAAAATCTTACAACGTATGTATGATGTAATGAGAAATAACTGATGCACATGTCGAATCCGTGATGATGATGATGTTTTGCATTTTCACTTCATTGATTCAGTAATATGTGAAATAATTTTAAAAAGATAAATATAAGCAAATAAAATTTTTAGATTTCTCTGTAACGCATATTTTTTGTAATCATATTTTGATAATCGTAAACATCATTATTAACCCCATATCTGTAGAATGTATTTGACAAAAAAGTGCCAAAATTTTTTTCTCTTTAATTTTGTAAATAATAATAAATAATATTAAATAATTTATTTTTGAAAACTATTAAACGAAATAACATTTATTTTAAATATTTTCACGTATATAGGAAATGTAATTTTAATGTCCGTCCTATTCATTTGAATTTCACAAATCTTTTACAGGATCCGAGAAATAATGACAAAAACAAGAAACTGCCTAAAGTTTTGCCTGAAATTATTTCTATCTATAGAAAAATGGTAAATTAAATATTATGCACTGGACGAACATATATCGGGTTTCACTGAATTGAAATACCGCTTTTTTCTCTTGCACGAACTTGTCGGGCATTCTAAATTTGGCACATTTGAGTTGCCAGAACTGAGTTCGTGATTCCCAGTGAATGGGATAATATGATCTAATTATCTTAATATAATTTTAAAAATGCTATTTATAATCTTGTAAATGGTATGAGCTGAAATATTAATTTTTGTTATCGGAATGAAGAGTCTTAAAAGAGCTAACTTTATATATTAAAAAAGAACAGATTGCACTGTAAAGAAATGAAATTTGGAATAATTTTATGTCGTTAGAATCCAGTCATAAAATGAAGGTGCTCAGGTAACTTATTTCTTCAAATCGGATGTTAGAAAATCTACTAACCACAGACATAATAATGCAGAAATGTCTATCACGTTGGACAAAAAAAAATCTTACAACGTATGCATGATGTAATGAGAAATAACCGATGCACATGTAGAATCCGTGATGATGATGATGTTTTTCATTTTCACTTTATTGATTCGGTAATATGGGAAATAATTTTAAAAAGATGAATATATGCACATAAAAATTTTAGATTTCACCATAAAGTATATTTTTTTGTAATCATATTTTGATAATCGTAAATATCATTATTAACCCCATATATGTGTAATATATTTGAGAAAATCCTGCCAAAAAAGAATTTGTTTCTCTTTAATTTTGTAAATAACAATAAATAATAAATAATATTATTTGAAAAAAAATAATCGAAATAACTATTATTTTAAATATTTTCACGGTTATAGGAAATGTAATTTTACTGTAATTTTTAATGGATTACAGTAATTTTTGCTCCAATTACATCAAAATAAATTAAATGACATAGTTTTCTAAATACATGTTATAAACCAATACAACAATATTATTATATCAACTCTCATGAATTCATGTCCCTCCAATTCATTTGAATTTCACAAATCCTTTTATAGGATCCTGCCTAACTTTTCTCCTAGAAATTATCTCTTATCTATCGAAGAAATGGTGAATTATATATTATGCATTGGACGAACATATTTCGGTCTTCACGGAATTGAAATACCGCTTTTTCTCTTTCCCGAACTTAGGTCGGGCATTCCAAGTTTAGCACATTTGCGTTGCCCGAACTGAGTTCGTGAGTCCCAGTCAAGGAGAAAATATGATCTAATTATCTTAATATATTTAAAAAATACTATTTATACAGGGTATCTGCCCCCCAAAAGTTTTTCAAATCCATGACTTTTCATGACTTTCCCTGATTTAGCAGATCATTTTCCATGACTTTTAAAAACTTTCGTTAAAGTATATATGAATAAAACTTCTGATGTACATACAAATAAAATATATGCTTTTAGAGAAATTACAGGAATTTTATCATAAAAAAAATATAAACTTACTCTATAAGTGTTAATAAACTCACATACATAAAAATAAATTGTTGTATCTACATACCTAAGTTTAATCATATAGCAATTTTTTAATCCAAATGTTTCCAATTAGAATTCAGGGTACTTTGGTATTATCCAGGTGACCATGAATAATAGCCAAATATAACCCTATAATGTTTATATACAATATCCCTAAAGATAAACTTCTATTTTGTGCAAAAATCTTAACTAATTTTTATTAAAATCTAATTACTATTATATTAATAAAATTTTAATCTACAATTTAAGAAAAAACCAGAATAATATACATTTACCCACCCATTAAGCTTTCTTGCTTTGAGTTTACTTGGTGAACAAATTTTACTTGGCAATAGGGTCAATAGGAAAATACATAAACGACAAACTTAGTAACTTCAGCTAAATGACAAGTAAAAATAGAATTAAACAATTCAATGCATTTTATTTAATCGGTAGTCTAGCGTATCCATGACTTTCCATGACTTTTACTCATTTTACTTGAAAAATTAAGATTTTCCATGACAAAATTAATCCATTGTCTAAATCAATGATTTTCCATGACTTTCCCTGACTTTCCAGATGCGCAGAAACCATGTTTATAGTATTGCGCCAGCTATTGCAGTACTGTTCTCTTAAAAGATTTAATTTATAAAATATGACGGGCGTCAATTAATTAATTTATCTATGTAATCCCACTTTTATCTCATTTGGACCAACATAACGCTTTCTAAAGATCCCTCAAGTGGAGAATTTATGAACAATATCTTGATAAAATTTTTCATTTCAATATTAATGAAACTTGAAATTTTAAACCATTTCAATATTGTAGAAATGTTACTAAACTGTTAGAAGTAATTCTTCCTATAGCTATAAAATGCACTTCTGTAATTTTTTCGAATCGAAATCGGATACTGCAAAATTGAAAACTGTTCACCAGTAAGATCCATATATATATATGAGAATGA
>CM063504.1:75424490-75429490 GCA_032207245.1 Pardosa pseudoannulata
AAAAAAAGAAGAGGTGCCAATGGTAACATAAAAAATCAATACCCCCCGGTAACCGGCAGAAATTTCTAAAACAAAAGCAGCACTCAATTAAGAAAACCGATAATTGATAATTTACTTTTATTCCAAATCTATAGAATAAGAACAAACTAAGCATAATGGAACAGTTTTTAACAAGAGCTCAATTCCTTTCAACCGTAACGGAGAAAGCAGGGATATTTATTTTGTGGTGAGAAAGACTTCTCGAGCGCTTCTTTCTAAGTAAACAAAGCCAGCATACCGAACATATCGCGTTGTTTCATCCTATTTCATGTCTTAAACAAATGTTATTTCTATGGAAAATCGATTGCAGGAAGGGAATACTGATATTAAAGGTCAGTAGAGCGGAAATTATTTTTTGTATATTCTCTTATGTGGTTTGTTAAGCCATCTCAGCAAACTTTTCTCAGAATTTTATAACTATGAGAGGTAATAAAAAAAGCCTTGGAAGAGGAAAAAAAATCAGATAACGGCAGATTTTTGGATGAATAAAAATGTTGCAATTATTCTGATACTCTACTCTGATGAGGACGAGATAAGAGTCATCGATAAAAATTATTGAAATCGATGGGGATTAAGTTGTGGAAACGATGGGCAGATATAATTGTATACCACTGATAAAAGTTAAATATTTTGCATAGGATGGTTGAATAAATTTGAATGAGCTATGTGATTATAAAATTTTACAGATATTAAAAATTATATTGTAAAACATTGTATTATATTAATTCGATTTAACCTTATCCTTTACTTAATATAAAAAAGTAATGAAAATAATTTTTATAATATAGTAAAAATTGTATTCTAAAAGTGCAAACAAAAATTATTTAATTAATAATTAGTAATTCGGATTAAGTTGTGGAAAAGATGGGCAAATGTAATTGTATACACTGATAAAAGTAAAATATTATGCATATGAGGGTTGAATAAATTTGAATGAGTTATGCGATTATAAAGTTTTATAGATATTAAAAATTATATTGTATAACATTATATTATATTGAATCGATTTAACCCTATCACATACTTAATATATAAAAAGTAAAGAAAATAAATTTTATGTTACAGTTAAAATTGTATTCTAAAAGTGCAAACAAAAATTATTTAATTAATTATTAGTAATTAGGATTAAGCTGTGGAAACGATAGGCAGACATAATTGTATACAACTGATAAAAGTTAAATATTTTGCATATGATGGTTGAATAAATTTGAATGAGAGATGCGATTATAATGTTTTATAGATATTAGAAATTATATTGTATAATATTTTATTATATTGTATCGATTTAACAGTATCACTTAATAAATAAAAAGTAAGGAAAAGAACTTTTATGTTATAGTTAAAATTGTATTCTAAAAGTTCAAAAAAATTATTTAATTAATAATTAGTAATAAGGATTAAGTTGTGGAAACGATGAGCAAATATAGTTGTATACAACTGATAAAAGTTATATATTTTACATATTATGATTGAATAAATTTGAATGAGCTATGCGATTATAAGGTTTTATAGATATTAGAAATTATATTGTATAACATTGTATTATATTGTATCGATTTAACCCTATCACTTACTTAATATATACAAAGAAAAGAAAATAATTTTTATATTATAGCTAAATTTGTATTCTAAAAGAGCAAACAAAAAATTATTTAATGAATAATTAGTAACTAAGATTAAATACAACTGATAAAAGTTAAATAATTAGCATATGATGATTGAATAAATTTGAATGAGCAATGTGATTATAAAGTTTTATAGACATTAGAAATTATATTGCATAACTTTGTATTATATTGTATAGATTTAACTATATCACTTAATATATAAAAAGCAAAGAAAAGAATTTTTATGTTATAATTAATATTTATTATAAAATTGCAAACAAAAATTATTTAATTAACAATTATTAATTAGGATTAAGTTGTGGAAACGATAGGCAGATATAATTGTATACAACTGATAAAAGTTAAATATTTTACATATGATGGTTGAATAAATTTAAATGAGCGATGGGATTATAAAGTTTTATAGATATTAGAAATTACATTGTATATCATTTTATTATATTATTGTATCGATTTAACCTTATCACTTACTTAATATATAAAAAGTAAAGAAAAGAATTTTTATGTTACAGTTAAAATTGTATTCTAAAAGTGCAAACAAAAATTGATTTGCATAATCGTTTGTAAATTTATAATAGTAAGTGTTTAGTAGTCTCATAGTCACAAGTTAAAGGTCAATGAGCGTTATATGAAGCTAGTGTCACTACAATGGCTGCAAATGTGAAAAAAATAAATAAGATTACACATTAAGATGAGAAATCTTACACTTGCATTAAAAATACCTATATGTATAGAATCCTTTCTGTTTATGTGTTTATGTGTGTATGTTCCCTAGGCATTCTGAATCGTCTCAACCTAAAATTGGCCAAGCGAAATTGGCCATGGTGATTCAACCAAACACTGGAAACATTAAATGAAGGTCAAATTTTTTGGATGTCAGAGGCGAGATATTATGCTTTTTTAAATAAAATTTGAGTTTGTGATCTATTTTCTCTCAATTTTTTTTATTTTCTTTTAGATTACGTAAACAATTGAAACTTTCAAGGTAACTTTAATCATCTGAGAGCGTTTAAAGTGTGCTTTCAAATAATATATTTTTTTCTTTCGTCGAGACCATATTTGATCCCTTAGTTCATCTTATCAATTTGAAACGGAATATTTATTTTACGCTGGATACATTTAGTAGTCGATTATATTTTATACTTCTTAAATTAGATTCGGCGTCTATATTTTAGCACCAATTAAAAAAATTTTAATTTAACTATGTGCTAAAATATTTAAAATTTTTTAAAGTGAGTCAATTCATGACTTACTGCTTTAAAATGAGCTTTAGTTAAATGTAATTTTGAGATTTTTTGACTAGATTAATGTGGTGATTTATTCAATTTTAAATATTTTTATTTATTTCTTTTTTTAAACTTCAGTTTGCTATTTTTAAATGAAAATCTCTTATAACTAATCACTGAATATTCACTATATAAATTTATCAAACCTAGGATTATCCTTAGCGACTTCTAGGTTTAATACTTTTATTCTGTATGTATACCATTTATCCTCTTTAAATTAACCACGCAAGAAATGCAGTTAACTGTTCATAGAAATATTTGAAAAGAATATCAACAAAACTGAGATAATTGTGATAATGTAATCTATTCGTTTTTTCAAACTGGGTGAAATATTTTTAAAATTGTTTGTGTATTATATTCAAATAATTTCGTTTAAATAGAGAAATGCATACATATATTTTTATTTGGAACTCTGTGATACCCATACCGAAAGCTCAGTGCGAAGTGGCTAGCAATGTTATAAAATTGCGTTTAGCCTTTGTACCGAAATAAAAAAAAATTTCCCTTTTCAATACTTTGCAGACAGAAATTTTTAGTCTTGTGGTACCAACTGTTATTGAGAATTAAATTAAATCTTTAGCCTATATGGATCCTAGATGTATAAAAGATGAACAATAAAGATAGAGGTTTGTTAAAAAGTTATTTCAACATTAATTATTACTTAGATTTATCACCGTAATATAAAGAAGTTCAGATATGTTAAGTGGCATGTGTAGAGTGTTAAGCATACATAGGATTTTTAAAAGCTAACTAAGCCATTTAAAATAAAGTTTTATGAAAAATTTAGTATATTATTGGCAGCACATTTATGTAAAGATCGATTAAAAATTCGAAGTAAAATATGGATTATTTTAATGCATATTATAATAGAAGTTTCTTAGTAATTTCCTTAAAAATGCTCAAAACACATTTTTCTACACTTATCATGACATTTTATTTACATGTTACTATATAAAGAATAAAACTTAGTTACTAACATAGAACAATATTAACAAAAAATATTAAAATATCCCAAGTATCTTACTAAATACTTATAATTCTTAATTAAGTAGGGAATTGGCATATTTTTATGTTTCAAAATACCAAAATGGACTTCTGTTTCCTACTGTATAACATAAATAACCGATGAATTTGATAAATTATAGTACAATTAGAAATTCATCTGTAGTACTGAAAGTACATTCATGTCCATAAATTAAGGATAATGAAGTTCAGGCAATGAAAGAGACAAAAAAAGCAAAACAAATTTGACTTATTTGTAAAGTCTATTTATTAAACAAAAGGTAAAGAGCAAAAAAGATGCTATATGTTTGACATATGTGTGACGTACTATCCGCGCCATCTGGTGGTTTCCTGCAATTTGCATATTCTTCTTCAAGATGTGTGTGATAATTCTACAGGTAAAATTTTTATTTTAGAGCTCAATTTCTGTGTGATTCTGAATTATCCTTAATTTATGGAAATGAGTGTATTTATTAAGAAATATTTTCGTTGCAAAAAAAAAGTTAATATTATTTATAATGGTGCTGTAGATTGTGTTAAAAACTGTACTCAGTGTAAAATGATAGATATTTCAATATCGATCTTGTTTTTAATTTTTAATGTATATTTCACAATTCAATAAGATTAAAAATAAATTTTTGAACAGCTAGGAAAAATGTACAATGTTTAAATTAGAAAATATTTACTTCTTTCCTAGCTTAATGTTTATTATTGCTTTACTGACCAGTACATAGATATCCACTAAGTAAATATTTACAATTTATTATCTCTCTTATAAGTCATATTTCTGCGACCAATCATACATTGTAAATTGTGTTTTACTCTTTCAAGATATAGTTTCATAATGCTGTTAAGGGGATTGGAACAATGAGCCATAAAAATTTTTCATTAAGTGAAAATAGTTTATTTTAAATCGAAAAATATATATTCTATTTTATCATTTATTCCTAGTAAATTAAAAGAAAACGTAAATAAACAGCCACACCTGGGAAATAATTTTATTTTTGCTTTTTTTAAATGCGTTTTATTACTAAATAGGTACGCT
>CM063504.1:75439490-75449490 GCA_032207245.1 Pardosa pseudoannulata
ACAGAACAATTTCTTTAAATTTTTCAAAATTGTTTCAACATTTTTCATGTAATTTGAGCATTTGCTACTTCCTTGAAAGTTTTCGGTGCCATGCGTTTTTCAAAATCTTTGTCCATCATTAGATTTTCTATATGAGAACCAAGAAAAATCCTAGCTCTCAATTTTTTGTGTATAATGAAGATATATGTCATGGGATAGCACTTAAAAATTATGGTCAAATAACTTAATAAATTTGAGGAAATAAATTGTAAAGTCTAGTATGTTTTTCACCAGCTTGGAAAGTAATGGAAGAAGAAAACTTATGAAGACATATGAGCCAGTCATGCAGGATTTTTTTATTCATAGTAACACAATTTCTCAATTTCAGACAAACTCAAAATTCTTGCTTTGCCTGACTACTTAATAAGCACAAGAAGTATGCCAGTTTTGTGTACCCAGTCTATCGCCCTTTTATTATTCTTAGAAATCTTAAAGTTGTCACAAATAAACCAATTATGGGCCAAATGCTAGTTTAGGGTTCCCCAGTTCAGTTGACATGCCAAGTGTGGGAGATTTCTCCAAATTGTAGTGCCCAGTTTCTGGTTAACCATGTGACGAAATATGTGCATCCGGTACTGCAATCATTTCTGATTGCTGGAAAACCTATGATTGTCTTTCAGATGAGGCTTTTGATCATGAGAATTAATCATAGTGTTATTTTCATAGACCCTGATACTGGAGCCAAAACCAATAACATTGAGGGTTTGTGTAGCTCAATAAAGAGATACCTCCACACAGTTCGCAGGTGTGAGAATCAATTTGATTCTTACCTTTGTGAATTTATGTGAAAAAAATGAAAGGAAATCCGCAGGACTCTTTTCCAGAATTTTTTAAATCAGATATATCATCGACAACGCGGGATACATAAATTAAGTACGTACTTTACTTATTTTATGATTAAATTTCGAAGGGTAATAAGTAATGTTATATTTAAAATTTATATTTTTTTATTTACTGATTTTTGAAGTTTTTAATTCAAAATTGTGTCTTGATTTAATTCAAGTTAAAATACATTTAATTCATTTCATCATTTTTTGTTTAAAATATGCTTTGAAATTGGGTATAAACTTAATACAAAACAAAGCACAAATTGTAAACATCACTTGACGATAATTTGGCGATCACTTGTACAATAATAGAATGAAACACATGGAGGCCGGTCTCCGGAATTGGGATTCTAGTTCATGACATCGACAACGCTTGGCATGTCCACTGAACTGGGGCTCCCCAAAATGGGATTCTACCCAATTATGTGCCTCAAAATTTAATATATTTTAGCATTTAGTGTCATTATGTTCTCTAATACCTTTTACGTGATATATGTCTGTATTGTAATCTGCATTAGAAAAATCTTTCATTTCATTTGGATGGGATACATGAATGGATCCAAGCATACTTCATTATGCAGCAACATGCTTTTGAGGCTCCTTTTGTACGATTGTTTAGTTAAAATTCTCTATTCAGCATGATCATGTTCAATATCATATAAGTGAGTATAACACACCAGTGAGTTTGACCAATGATATCTTTCTGTAAGATCAAAGAAGGTAATTATGAGGCTGTAGCATAAACATGTATTCCTAATACCTGGTATCCCATTCTCGCTTTCAAGCCATGAGTCAATTTGTTCTGGAATTTCCATTTCTGTTTTAGATCCCATTCTATATTATTAAGGTCCAATTGAGAAAACATTGGATATTAAAATCTTCATCAGTATTATAGACATCCTTACTATCGTTTTTAAATATCTAAGAATGTTCTTATTCAAGATTGTCCTTCATGTGTTCTATAGTAACTAAAATAACATTAACGGGGAGTTGTTTAACATTTTGAAACGGCGTAATTACTGAAGGAATGCATAGATTAAATTTAAAAAATACATGCACCTGTCTCCTGCTGTTTTAGATTTATATCTGTTAATTCTTACCAATGAAAATACATTTAGAAGTTTTGTAAATAGGAAACTAACTCATGTAATTATGTTATCCATGTTATTATACACTTTATACTCTGAGCAATGAACCTTTTTAATTGATTTGGATTGATTGTGCATAAATTGTACGTGGAGGAAGATTAAAATATGTTCTATATTCAGAACAAACAACGAAGGTAAGAACATTTATTACTTTTTAATCCTCTGATATCGCACACTCTTAATTAATTTCTCTTATTGTGAACTTTATCACATAAATTGTGTTAATTTCTAAACAGGTGCCAAGAGAATGGAGACGTACGGCACTGCATTTTTGTATTTTAACATAGGAGTTTGAATTTTTATGATGTTCTCAATCATCGTAGTTGTTTGTAATCACCTTTTTTTCGTTTACGTAACGTAGCAAATCCTAGTCTAGGGAAAGATAAACCTTTGATTTCTAACGTAAACAAAACAGAATCTTCTAAACAAACTCTAAAACTTCCTACTTCAAAAGGAATAGTATCTGGACTTTTACATTCTACATTTTTTCTGCAATTTGGGAAATAGAACAGTAGCATTTCCATTAAGAAGGTAAATCAAATGTGTATTAGGTATATACCATATCGTTGAAAGTAAAGTGATATCTCAATAAAAAGTCTTCTTTTCTACATATTTGAACTATTCCAAATACTCCCATAATATTTCCTAAAACAGTACTGGACGACTTATTAAATATGGAAAACAAAATCTAAAAATTGGAAAGTTAGCTTATTATAGATTTCACTGTTGTAGCTATATACTAATACGGACAGCATTATATATATATATGTATGTATATATATATATATATATATATATATATATATATATGTTTGTATATATATATATATATATATATATATATATATATATATATATATATATACAAAACATATATATATATACATATATATATGTATATATATATATATATATATATATATATATATATATATATATATATATATATATATATATATATATATATATATATACATATATATACACACACACACACATATATATATATATATATATATATATATATATATATATATACTAGACGACCCATCAGACGTTGTCCTGTTTTAATGCTGTAAAATCTAAAATATGTAAAATGTTTTTAAATAAATTATAAATTGGACAGTTTTGATGGAAGAGTAAGAAAAATATATATTTAAAATAACAACACCAAGCGTACAGCCATCTCAAACGTGATTGGATTAAGTTAAAATTCCCACATTCGATATACGAAGAATTTATTCTGGGAGTTCTCCTACTCTAGCACGTTGTGGCGACCACTGAGCCACAGATACGTTAGCAGTGAAGGGCATTAAGCGGCATTATAATAATCTCAATAAGCTTGCAATTCTGAATTAAAAAAAATTGAAATTGTGAATCTAAACCATTCTCGAATCAACTTAATCACATACAGAAAATTTCATCTAAATCAGTCAAGCCGTATAGGGGATTCTATTACAAACACACGGATAGAATAATTTTATAATTATATATATATATATATATATTATATATATATATATATATATATGTGTGTGTGTGTGTGTATATATATATATATATGTGTGTGTGTATATATATATATATATATATATATGTGTGTGTGTGTGAGTATATATATATATATATATATATATATATATATAAATATATATATATATATATTTATACATATACATATATTATATATATATATAGTATATACATACATATATATACATATATATATACATATACATATATATTATATATATATGTGGGGTTGGATTTGCGCTCTAGCCTCCCCCCACTATAATGGACCCTCCGGGTAACCTAAGCTGACGGAGACGACGCCACCTGCAAGCGTGGGAGTCGAGGAGAAGCGACGCGGCATGCATGACGGCATGACGCTCATATGATGGCTCTATATGTTTTTATGTTTTATTCTTAACTTTGTCTCTGTCCTGTGTAAATGTTTGTCCCTAATAAATATATTTAAAGGCATCTGGCCGTTGTCTTTCTCTACATGGGAACTCGGCCTTTCTCCACCCTAAATTTTCCCTAGACACCGAACTTAGTAAAACTACAAGTAGACGAATACAACCAAGACGGATAATGTGATTTTCTGTGGACGATATATTAATCATTTTGATGACGTGTGTGATTTTCCATGGACGGATGGGCATAAAGACGGTGTCCTGTGTGTTTTTATGGTATTGACGTGAGATGATCTAGTGTGTATGCGAAACCAGAACTTCTACTCATCGACGTTCTCTTGGTGTTTTATTCTTTTCAAGTTTCCACGGTAGGATCAAGATTTTTTTGAATTTTCATTTTGCAAGTAAACTGACTGTGACTGTATTATTTTACATGGTATTATTTTTTCTTGCTATCGAACTATATCTTAACGAAATTGAAACAAAGTTCTACTGCTTCTACATATTTTTGATTTTCCTTTGATTGATGATATTAACTATTTATTTATGATGGCTCAACTAACTCTTAACGATATTCCAATTATTGAGCAAGCTCTGAAATTTGGCAGCACTCAGAATGTGAAATTATTGCATAATGTGATATTTTGTGATGTTCCGTTTGATAAAAAATCTAGACAACAATTAAGAAAATTTACAGGCTTCACACCCGATTATAATGTCAAGAGACATTCAGAGATAATTTTAGAGAAATTGTCTTTAGCTGATTTAATATGTGTTGCAAATTTTTTACATCTTGAAACAACCGGATCTGCTGAAGAGTTGTGTACTAATATTTTGCTTTCATTAACTGATTTAGCTGCTTTTAGAATTAAATTGAGCGATAGTTTTGACTCGGACGAAGACGACATATCTGTTTCCGAAAGCACTGATAAGACACCCTCGAGCTATAAAGCGGTCAATCCCCCTTTTCCACTGGGGAGCGAAACGGTTAGGAATGTCCAAGCATCTGTTTTCCCCCCACCAAACGCTCACTGTTCGAATAGCTTGACCCCCGTTGTTTGCTCAAACCCGCTAACTGACGCCTCGAAAAACGGAAGTATTACATATGATTCAGCGCCAATTCCTTCAATTTCTCCAGTACATGATATGTCTTGGATTTTTGTTAAGGATCTTTTAGAGACGCTTAGAAATTTTAATGGTACAGATTCATATTTTGTAGAACATTTTTTTAACGATGTTGAAGAAAATTTTGCTTTTTCCCCCATTTCGGAGCAGCAAAAGATAGTTTTCGTAAAACGATTATTAACGGGCAGCGCTAAATTGTTTATCCAGTCCCAAAGCGGTATTAATTCTTATCATCGTATTAAAACATTGCTTTTAGATGAATTTGGCAAAAAAATAAGTCAGGCTCAACTACACAAAGAATTGCAAAATAGGAAAATGCGGCCAAATGAGACTGTTTTTGAATATCTTATTGCTATTCGAGAACTAGCAAATCGTGCACAAGGAATTATTGACGAGGCTTCTATTATTGAATATTGCATTGACGGTATAAATGACTCAACTCCAAATAAACTTTTGTTATATGGATGCACTACTATTTCCGAATTTAAAGATAAATTAAGTGTTTACGAAAAAATATCTCGAAATAAACAAAACAATCGATTTTCTTACGATAATTCACGTATTCCAAATTCTTTTAATTACCGCCGCGAAACCGAAAATACGTTCAATAACCAACGACGCAATAATGTTCAGAAATTAAATGTTCCACAGCCCAATTCAAAATTTGAAAATAAACAATGTCGGAATACAAACGAAACCAAATGTTTTAATTGTTGTAGTTTTGGCCACACTTCTCGATTTTGTCCAGATAAACATCGTGGTCCCAAATGTGTAATCTGTGGTACTTTCGGACATAAATCTGATGTTTGTCCGCAAAATACTCAAAAAGATATTTCCATTTCTAATGATGTCAATAATGTTCAGAAAGTGACCCCTTTAAATTCTATGTGTAAAGAAGTGCACATTTTAGATAAAACTATATTGTCTTTGATTGATACTGGCAGCCAAATCACTTTAATGAGAGAAAGTGTATGGAATAAATTAGGATCTCCTTCTTTAGTAGTTAATGACGGTATATTGACTGGTTTTGGTTTTTCAAAAATTCTCATAGTTGGTTCATTCCATTCTACTATTTCTATTGATGCCCAACAATATACTGTAAACATTAATGTTGTCCCAAATCATTCAATGAATTTTGATATCATTATAGGATGTGATTTAATTAAACAGGCTAATTTGTCTATTACACCTGACGGTGTCATTTTTTCAAAACTTCCAGCTAAATCCTCTGACACTATAGAAGAGTCGTTTATTTTGACAATAACTGATGATGCTCCAAAATTTGATATTGGATCTAATGTTTCAAAACAGACTCGCACGGACGTTGAAGGGTTACTTTTGTCATACAAACCAAACAAGACGAAAACGACGAATATTGAGCTTAATATAACAGTAACGGATGATAAGCCAATTTTTCATTCACCCAGAGGATTACCTTTCACCGAACGTGACATTGTCGACAAAAAAGTAGATGAATGGCTAAATAATGGTATTATTGAACCTTGTTCTTCTGCCTATGCTAGCCAAGTTATTGTTGTACGCAAAAAAGATGGCAGCCCTCGTGTTTGCATAGATTTTCGGAAATTAAATCGCGTATTACTTAAGGACCATTATCCTCTTCCGCTCATTGAAGATATATTAGACAGACTGCAGGATGCTAGAATTTTTAGTACTCTTGACTTACGTAATGGTTTCTTTCATGTACCCGTTAACGAACAGAGTCGTTCATACACATCATTCGTAACACACAGTGGTCAGTACCAATTTCTTAAAATGCCGTTTGGACTCTCTACGTGCCCCTCTGTTTTCCAACGCTTCATTAATTCAGTCTTTCGTGATTTAATTGTTCAAGGAGTTGCACTACCTTATATTAATGATGTCATTATCCCTTCAAAAAATGAATCAGAAACTATTGATAGATTAAAAACCAGAAAATCTGGTAAACAAGAAGGTTTCCTACATCCTCTTCATAAAAATGACATACCTCTGGAGACTTACCATATTGATCACCTTGGTCCCTTGACGACATCGAACAAAAATTACAAACACATTTTAGCTGTGACTGACTCTTTCACCAAATTTGTGTGGTTGTATCCCACAAAATCTACATCTGCTTCTGAAGTCATTTCAAAACTAAATATTCAAAAAACTATATTTGGAAATCCTCGTTTCATTATAACTGATCGTGGACCTGCATTCACCTCCGACGAATTTACAACTTATTGTGCGGACGAAAATATTTCTTTACACAACATTACTACCGGACTGCCACGTGCGAATGGTCAAGTAGAACGTCTTAACAGAACTATTATTGCAGTTTTATCAAAACTGTCAGCCGACGATCCATCCAAGTGGTTCAAATATGTTCCTTCTGTTCAACAAATACTTAATTCCACTTTCCATCGCAGCATTAAATCTACACCTTTTGAATTACTCATTGGCACAAAAATGAATACTAAAAGTGATCTTCGTATTCAACAGTTGATTGACGATGAGCTGCGAGTTGAATTTACCGACAAAAGACACTTCTTACGAAAAATTGCAAAAGAACAAATTCAGAAAGTTCAGAACGAAAATCAACGATCTTACAACCTTCGACGAAAACCTCCACGAAAATATAGCATCAATGACTTAGTTGCTATCAAAATAACACAACATGGACCTGGACAAAAACTCAGCAACAAATTTTTTGGTCCATACAAAATTACTGAAGTAAAACCTAATGACACTTTCAACGTAGAAAAATGTGGCAACTTCGATGGCCCTAAGAAAACGAGCACTTGTGCTGAATATCTGAAACCATGGCCACATGGGTGACTGTTTGCTAAAAACTATATATTAACTTTTTCTTCTACATTACAGACTGTTACTTCTATGTGTTTCTTCATAACTTTACATTCTCACATACTCCAGAATTTTTGTATCGTTTGCATCTTTTCATCTGTACAATTAATTCCCATTATCATTTTATTATATCATTCTTTCATTTTTTTATTGATTTGCTAATATTTTGCAGATTTTTATGTGTAACTTTTATGTGTAGTTTTTAAGATTTCAGTTTTTGCATTTATATACTCATCTTATTGCTATATATATTTTTACCTTCACATGCGAGGACGCATGTCGGGTCATGATGGCCGATGTGGGGTTGGATTTGCGCTCTAGCCTCCCCCCACTATAATGGACCCTCCGGGTAACCTAAGCTGACGGAGACGACGCCACCTGCAAGCGTGGGAGTCGGGAGAAGCGACGCGGCATGCATGACGGCATGACGCTCATATGATGGCTCTATATGTTTTTATGTTTTATTCTTAACTTTGTCTCTGTCCTGTGTAAATGTTTGTCCCTAATAAATATATTTAAAGGCATCTGGCCGTTGTCTTTCTCTACATATATATATATATATATATATATATATATATATATACATATATATATATATATATATATATACATATATATATACATATATATATATATACATATATATATATATGCATATATATATTAATTATTTTAATAGTATTAACTTGTAGGTAACCTAGAGTAAAATATGATAGTTACAAAAAAAACAGTTATGTATATATAAAATCGAAAATAAGGTACTATATGCTACTTTACTTCCTTTAATGTTGTTTTAATAATCCTTGAATAAAATGAGTTAGGTCGCTATAATTCGTAAAGACTTATCTGTAAAAACGTCATCTGTTAACGTGAGGTAAAATATTGCCGTTTTTACAGATACGGCTTTACGAATAACCAAATGTCGATCCCTGTATTTTAATATTTCAAAGTATTTAGCCTAGTGTTTGCTATGTGAGTCCTAAACTAAACAGAATTTAATTTGATTATTACTTAGATCAAAAGAATACTTTTGTAATATGCCATGCATTGAAGTTCCATTTAATTTACAGATACATTAAACTCATCCATATAAACTTAAGTGATCACTCCAGCCGAAATTTAATAATATTCTCACATGTATTAAAACACTTATTTTGAAAAATACAAAAAATCTGCATTCGTGAGATAAGTACCTTTAGGGAAATCCAATTTTAAAATAGAAAATGTACTTGGTGTATAAGAATCATACATATAATAAATACATATAATAAATTGGTTACACACTATATTTGTTTAATTTAACTTGTTAAATAATTAGGATTTTGTAGTACTAAGCTGTAGACCTGATGGAGTAAATTTCCCAAGGACTCGGATGATAAAAATAACTTAATCAATATATTATTTTACTTAGCTCACTTGTGTTGTATGTAGTATTGCAGGTAACTATTAAGGATTATATCGTCAATGTTTATAGCTGAATAATGTCCAACAAGTTTTGGGAGAGATTGATAAATTGTTAATTATATTTGCATTTACCACAATAGATAATAGAATATAATAATCTGCTCTGTCAAGATATGTTTCACCATTAATGTTGACATTATTGTGATGTTTACTGTTTTTAACAGATTGTGTGTGGATATATTCGCAGAGGAATTGTACCGGGAGTGGCCACTTAGAGCGTAAATTTATTTAAATTTAAATCTCAATAAATAAAAAAATTTAATTTTTAACCATCTTTTAGTATTTTATATTGAAATGCATAAACTAATATATAAATAGACAAATAAACACACACACACACACACACACACACACACATATATATATATATATATATATATATATATATATATATATATATATATATATATATATATATATATATATATATATATATATATATATATATATAATTTATAAATATACATATATATCATTTTTCCCAGGATAAAAAAAAGTTAATTTTAAATCTAAACTGAATTTTTCAATCAACCTTCGCGTTGTGTGGTTCCGCATCGACGGATGTAAAAACTAGTTTTTATTTGCCTAAATTTTTCAAGAAACTATGTAGTAGACAAGAACATTTGGCTTTGTTTTG
>CM063504.1:75451990-75464490 GCA_032207245.1 Pardosa pseudoannulata
CCATTTAATATATTGAATTAAAGATGCTACAGTACTGATCAGCCACTAAATATTTTATGTACCAGCATATAGCCCATCATATGACGGGATTAGTAAAATTTTTAGTATTCCAGAACTGTCAAGTACCCAATGACGCATATAAAAAAAGGTTTGTTTTTTGGCTGAGAACTATCTGGTTCACTCTCAATAATTTATTTGCCGTCATACTCCTCTAGAGTCTCCCGATCTTATAATGCAGTTTAGAATCACGTTGAATTCACTGAGTCAAACCGTGTGGTTACGAATAATAAACAAACACACAAACGGACAAACTTCTTAATTTCCAAATATATATAAATTAAAAGTTAGATATTTATTAGTCCGTGAACTAGACTCCTAGACTTATATGAAAAGAATTTGTTGTTAATGCCGGTAATAAAAGTTTCATTGCAACAAAAGATAATCGATGATTAAATTTAAAATTATCACGTATGTACCTAATCTATTATTTAAGCGAAATATTAAAGAAAATCATTTATGTAATATCTAAGTTCAGTGATAAAACATATTAAAATAGTGTAGACGATATTTAAATAGTTCAAAAATATGAAATGATTCAATGAGATGTTTAAAGGAATGACGTCACAATGCTAAAAAAAATTTATTTTTTTTTTTAACTTTATTAAGTGATAAACATAAAATTTAATCGCTGCTCTTAACCGGGGAAAATAGGGCTTGAAATAATGGCATTAAATTCTCGGAAAGGAGGGAAGGGTTGGATTTCGAACGTTTTAAAGATGACAGTATTGTTTGCTGTGATATGAAGCATATACAAATTTACTTTTATACCAATTTATTTTAGAATCGGATCGATAGTTTAGGAGAAGATAAACTTTATTCGCTTTGAATGGATGCCTCTATCCATTCCAGGTCCAACCGCTTCATAAATTGGAGGACAGACGTACAAATAACTTAGGCTATTATGTTATAGGGGATGTTTGTTTCAAGAAACTGCAACTAACTGTAACCACAACAGACATCGGGTTATGCCATTAAAGAAAAAATTGTAAACGAGCATGCTGATTACCATTCCTTTCGATTGTTTATATTTATTTTCTTATATCTCTTTTAAATGCTAAATATCGAAATAAATTCTTATTTCTCGTAAAATATCGGGTATTTAATTTACATAAAAGAGATTTTATCATGGCAGGATCATGAAAGAGGTGATAAGCCTGACCCGGGAAACAAGGATCATACTTGGAGATGAGGAAAAGGGCTTTTTTGCCTCTCTTATTATTTATCGTGTGTAGATATTCTTGTTCTTTATACAACATATAAAAACGATTTTAATCTTCCATCCCTGCACAAGTGTCTATATTTTAAATAGTTTGTGTTCTTCCGGGTGTAAAATTAGGTACGTAATGGATATGTTGTTAATATGATGAAAAATTAAGTTCTTGCTTAAAAAAATTATATTTTTATGGAATAAAACCCATTTAATATACTGAATTAAAGATGCTACAGTACTGACCACAAACTAAATATTGTGTGTATGTTTGTTTCAAGAAACTGCAACTAACTGTAACCACAACAGACATCGGGTTATGCCATTAAAGAAAAAAATTGTAAACGAGCATGCTGATTACTATTCTTTCGATTATTTATATTTATTTTCTTATATCTCTTTTAAATGTTAAATATCGAAATAAATTCTTATTTCTCGTAAAATATCGGGTATTTAATTTACATAAAAGAGATTTTATCATGCCAGGATCATGAAAGAGGTGATAAGCCTGACCCGGGAAACAAGGATCATACTTGGAGATGAGGAAAAGGGCTTTTCTGTCCCTCTTATTATTTATCGTGTGCAGATATTCTTGTTCTTTATGCAGCATATAAAAACGATTTTAATCTTCCATCCCTGCACAAGAGTCTATATTTTGAATAGTTTGTGTTCTACCGGGTATAAAATTAGGTACTTTATGTATTTGTTGTTAATATGATGAAAAATTAAGTCCTTGTTTAAATAAAATTATAATTTTATGGAATAAAACCCATTTAATATACTGAATTAAAGATGCTACGGTACTGATCAGCAGCTAAATATTGTGTGTGTTTGTTTCAAGAAACTGCAACTAACTGTAACCACATTGGGTTATGCTATTAAAGAAAAATTTGTAAATGAGCATGTTGATTGTAATACATTTCGATTGTTTATATTCATTTTCTTATATCTCTTTTAAATGTTAAATATCGAAATAAATTCTTATTTCTCATAAAATATCATGTATTTAATTTATATAAAAGAGATTTTATCATGCCAGGATCATGAAAGAGTCGATAAGCCTGACCCTGGAAACAAGGATCATACTTGGAGATGAGGAAAAGGGCTTTTCTGCCTCTCTTTTTTTTATCGTGTGCAGATATTCTTGTTCTTTATGCAGCATATAAAAACGATTTTAATCTTCCATCCCTGCACAAGAGTCTATATTTTGAATAGTTTGTGTTCTACCGGGTATAAAATTAGGTACTTTATGTATTTGTTGTTAATATGATGAAAAATTAAGTCCTTGTTTAAATAAAATTATAATTTTATGGAATAAAACCCATTTAATATACTGAATTAAAGATGCTACGGTACTGATCAGCAGCTAAATATTGTTCTTATGCTTGTTTCAAGAAATTGAAACTAACTGTAACCACCACAGACATCGGGTTATGCCATTAAAGAAAAAATTGTAAACGAGCATGTTGATTACCATTCCTTTAAATTTCATATTTAGATTATTTAGATTATTTATTTTCTTATATCTCTTTTAAATATTAATATCAAATAAATTCTTATTTCTCGTAAAATATCGGGCATTTAATTTACATAAAAATAGATTTTATCATGGCAGGATCATGAAAGAGGTGATAAGCCTGACCCGGGAAACAAGGATCATACTTGGAGATGAGGAAAAGGGCTTTTTTGCCTCTCTTATTATTTATCGTGTGTAGATATTCTTGTTCTTTATACAACATATAAAAACGATTTTAATCTTCCATCCCTGCACAAGTGTCTATATTTTAAATAGTTTGTGTTCTTCCGGGTGTAAAATTAGGTACGTAATGGATATGTTGTTAATATGATGAAAAATTAAGTTCTTGCTTAAAAAAATTATATTTTTATGGAATAAAACCCATTTAATATACTGAATTAAAGATGCTACGGTACTGATCAGCAGCTAAATATTGTGTTTGTGTTTGTTTCAAGAAATTGCAACTAACTGTAACCACCACAGACATCGGGTTATGCCATTAAAGAAAAAATTGTAAACGAGCATGTTGATTACCATTCCTTTTGATTGTTTATAGTTATTTTCTTATACGTCTTTTAAATGTTAATCATTTGCCTGATTATTCCGAGTTATCTGGGGTTCGTATATATTGCCGTTAATTATTATCCCGAGAAATCTCGGGCGAAGCAGAATTTGTCAGTGCAATTTGTTTTATCATAGTTTTACTTGACCTCGAAATGAAAGGGAATATTCTGGTCTGATTGGTAGTTTTGTTGGTTTCGCCATTCTTTTGACGGGATTGGTCACGTGTTTTCCCCATCCTATAGTATATGTCGGCTTGTGAATTAGTAATGTATAAAGAAAGATAGTTGCGAAAAAATCATAGTAATAAGTTTTCTGCAACATCAGAAAGACCCAGCATTAGTCCTTCACCACTCATGTTAATTTTTGGCATTTACCAGATGTTATTCCTGCTACTGCAAAATCAAACCCTATGAGACAATGTACTCTGTGCTCCTGTAAAAGAGATTCCAGAGGTAAAAAAGTGACCAGATACCAGTGTACAGTATGTCAGGTATCGCTTTGTGTTGTTCCTTGTTTCAAAAAGTATCTTACAAAGACTAATATTTAACTTTTCTTGATTTGCCCAATATAACTCCGGATAGTAAACTAATATTAAAACGAAATGCCTTTATACCTTAAAAAATTAAAAAATCAACTTCAAACCTACACATTTTGCTTTGTTTAGTTTCGTCTATTTAATAATAAAATAAAAAATGTGACAATTTAAGAAAATTGTAAGGGAAGCGGTTAAATGTCGAAATAAATTCTTATTTCTAGTAAAATATTCGATATTTAATTTACAAAAAAGACTTTTTATCATGCCAGGATCATGAGAGAGGTGGTAAGCCTGACCCGGGAAACAAGACGAGAAGCTACATACTTTGAGATGAGGAAAAGGGCTCTCATATTATTTATCGTGCATAGATGTTCTTGTTCTTTCTACAACATGTACAAACGATTTTCATCTTGAAGAGAAAGTCGGAATGTTGTTATAATTACGTTACAGCTACATTTATAACTTTGCACATAAGGCTACTAAATCCCAAGAGGTTAAGATGTTGTCTTTTAAATACGTGAGATCGTTTTGATAGGTGAGGTGCTTTTAACTTAAAAGTAGCATGGTGTGTTAATCATCTCAAGTGTAACACCAATATAGATTTCTTACCCACCCGAGGAAAGTATCTTTTCCCCAAAATGGAGCAACGTGGATTCACTACTCAAAGTCCTGGCTTTTTCTAGGTAAATGATAGTCAGATTTTTAACTCCGAATCACTGCGAAAAAATTTATTGTGCGACTGATGTACACAGTTTTATTATTATTAATTCCTTGTACTTTAAGACTGTTATATCAATAGTACGTCAGAGAGATATGGGATTAACTATACATTTTAATAAATATTTAATTTGTTATTTTGTGTTCAGTAATGTAAGTTTCTAGTAGTAAGAACAATGATTCTTACAATCGGGTTTTAATATATCTTGTTTAGGATATTTTATAATTTGGAATATTTCACAAATTTCCTTGTGTTTTTCCCTTTTAAAATGTATTTTAATTATAATTAACATCAATTAAAAAATTAAGTATTGGAAATAAACAACTTGCATTTGTTTGTTTTAATGCATGTGATTTTATTGAAGGGTAGATTTTCTCCTCTATAATGTTTTAGCAATTTTTTTTAAGGAGTGGGGTAATTTACATGAGCCAATAAAATTAATTTTTCTTAAAACTCAACTAGTATAAATATTATAAGCGACATATCACTGTTAAGTTACTTAATTTCTTAGCTTCATTTATTAAATTTACTAATTTTAAAACTATTTATAATCTTTGAACTAAATTATTTCTTTATACTAAATATTACTTTAAACATATAGCAGCTTATTTCAGACATGGTAGAAATATTTATTTACATAATACTTCAAATAAAATGCAAACACCAGTTGTCACATTTCGTATTTGACAACGTCTATCCGTACCTCACACTAGAGATGGGTGGCAAATTAATATATTTCGTATGTCTATTTTAATTACCATAAACATCAAATAAGGACTTAAGTGTTGAAAATAAATAACTTTCATTTGTATTAATACCTGTACATTTATTTAGGGGTAGATTTCTTCCTTTATAATGTTTTAACTATTTTTTTTGTGTAAAGGGGTTATTTATATGAACCTATAAAAATAAATATTTGTTAAAACTCAACTAGTATAAAATATTATAAGTGACATGCCACTGTTAAATTATTTAACAATGTTAACAGTGTTAAAGTATTTAACAGTTCATTCATTAATTTTACTATTTTTATTAATAATTATATAATCTTTGAATTAAATGATTGTTTTATATTTACTCTAAACATACAGCAGCTTAATTAAGATATGGTAGAAATATTTATGAACATAGTACTTTAAATACAATGGGAACGCCAGTTGTCAAATTTCGTATATTACGACTTTTATCCATGCTTCATACGATAGAAGTGTAGCAAATTAACATATTTCGAAAGTTTTAAATGTGAGTATTAAGGCGGTGACTAATGAGATTATGAAATATCATGTATAAAGTTCGATGAATTCAACAATAGGTGAAGGAATTCTATGTAGAAGAATATGAGAAAATGAGTTTGTTTTTATAGTAAGAGTGTAACAATTAAGTCTAGACAATGACGTAGTTTACAGTGCCCTCTATAGGGTATATCAAGAAAGAACTGAGTTCGAGGCTTGCTGTCGACCAGTATGGTCGTGTACTGTTGAATTCCCTTCCCATTATGTTTATATTTCTGTTTTGTGTGTAAATGTTGATGTTTCATGAAAGTAATTTTTTGTTAAATTACTCCTGGGTATCTTTATTTATCAAAAGATTAAAATACATAAAATGTTTTGAACCAATAAATGAGTTGTGTTGTAACTTGATGGAAATAAATAAAAAAAACAGCTTAGAATGAAATTAGGTAAATAGATAACATGCAGTAAACAATATTTTATATCAAGCAATATTTTTACCATTTAATTATTTTTACCTCGCTTTTAGTTAAAAATAAATTTTGAGATGGGTTAAGAAAAATTCTTTTTTTTATGAAAAATATCAAACTTGCAGAATTAACTTAAAGAAAGAAAGTCCAACAAATGTTGAAATTCATTTAAAGTGTTATTTTGAAAGTCTTTTAATAACCAAGTAAGCCATTGCACTGAATTACAAATTTTATGTGAAATCAGAAATAATTAATTTAAAATATAGTAAAATTTTATTGATTCATCTGAAATGGAGAACAATAAGTTTTCAATATTTGTATGGAAATAAGTGGGTTAAATATATATTTTTCATGTAGCAAAACTCTTTTTATAATCAGCATCTGAAACAAGGATGAAAATTGCTTGTAATTTGTAAATATATTTTAAATGATACTATGAAATAAACATTTAAATACTTTATACTAATTGCTTGTGATATTACGCTGTTTCGCGGATAAAATAACTTTATTGATGATTTAAATATTATCGTATTTTGCTTGAAAGTATATTAGAGCATAGTGTGAGCTTCTATAAAAAAAGTGATGGAGGAAATAAAAATAACTGGAACTCAGAACTGTATTAATGGAATCCAGTTGCTTTTTGATTGAACAATTGGATCAAAAGATCTACATAAAGTAAGGTTTTAATTTCTTTAAGTTTTTCAGTCAATATTCATTACGTTAATATTAGTTATTATCACGTAAAATTTCTCCGAAACGATTTTTTCAAATCCCTACTGATTCACTAAAACTTTTAGAAGAAAATTTCATTTCGAAATGTTCCATCCATTTTCCTCGAATTTTCAGGACATGGGAAAATCTAATTAGAGTTTTAAAATGCATTCACATTCTTCCCTGATAACGTTAATATCTTCAGTAATGATTACAAGTAAAATAATTTTCTCAAGTAACACACATCTGAATGAGATTACAGAATGATAAAAATTGTGATGCAAAAACAACATTTTTGAATTAAGCTCTTTTTAAATAAAAGACTTGACATATAATTTAATTTACTTGTACATTTAGCCTGTTTGAACGTAGCTGTTTAATTTCAGGTAAAACATCCTTCGTGTTTTATGAGAGTCAATGAGTTTATTTAAAGTAAAAATAATTTGCGGATTTGCTGCACAGTGATGAATTTATAGCTAACATCTGTTCTCTAATTCCTCAAGAGATATCCCAATTTTTCTTTCCATTTACTTATATAATTATTTTTGATAACATAACTCTTTAATTGACGCATAGTAATCATTAAAATTATCCTTCAATTCCTGAAAATTTAAATGAATAGTTTTAGAGACTCATGCATTTTAACTAACAATATCAAATGTTTGTTTCCGCGATATTTTTATTTATAATGATATTTTGTTTAAAAAATTGTAAAATTAAAATTATAATTTTAGTTAGCAATTTTTAAATTACTCAAAATACATAAAGTTCTTTATAGAATGATGCATTTGAATGAAAAATGTATTTATGATATAAAGTCCAAATTTATTATTTTTTCTGTCTGTTGGATAAGAGAATCTTAATTCATCTCTCACAGTCAGTCATTGGAAATATGTGCAGACATGAAACCGTTAGAAATTTTCTTGGGATAAAATCTTTGGAGGTAAAATTTTTTATTTTGATGTTATAAGAAATGACAGACAAATATATATTGCTAGTGTCGCTTTCTGTTTGAGTAAATTCACCAAAATCATAAATTTTGAAAATAAATATAAATTTTAATTCCGGATTCGAAAAATGCGATTTTTTATCCAAGAGATATCATATTTGGTATGTTTAGTGCACACATTTTAGAAATGATTTTAAATAAATAACAGGCTACTCTAAAACTAAATTAGATGAAATAACTTTAATTGATCCTAAAATTATTGGAAAATATACTACAGCCATAAATAACAGTGTGATGTTTGAGGAAAAAGTTTAAAGTGTGCCAGTTTTGATAAAGATTTTAAGAAATGATACTATATAGTAATATAGTGAGGTTTAAACAGGAAAGAAAGGAAATAATTACAAGCATTAATAAAAATTAGAAACAATATATGCTACAAGAGATACCTTTCTTATTAAAACCTTTTTTCCATTTTTCATTTCAGTATAGTCTTTTAAAAATTAATATATATAAACAAAAGCTGTTAAATATCTTCTGCTTCAGATATAGCGCTTGACAGAATAGTATAGAGTTGTAAAAATTTTATAGCGATGCAAAATCAACAAGAACCGATTTGATTATTTTCAAAGAACTTATTAATTATAACTTGTTAGCTTGTTAGTTTATATATAAGGTTCAGGGAGAGAAAATTAATTTTACATATTGAGAATTATGATTCTCAAAGAAGCTTTCCAAGAGTTTTAATGCATGAATAAAAACTACTTAGAACATAAAAAAATATAAAAAATGATGATAACTCTACAACAAGTTTGAGTGCAACTAAATTAATAGAAAACAAAAAAAGAGGATAAACTATTTGCATATATACAATAAATTGCAAACAAATATTCATTAAAATAATTGCCAAAAATCTGGAGTTATTTAAATAATAATATTTTTCTCAGTGAAAACAATTTTACGTTTAAATAGTTCTGAAAGAAGGAAACAGTTTACCATAAAAAGTAAAAGTAAAAGTAAATGCTTTGAAATAATAAATCAAATAATAATGTAAATGATAAAATGAAAGTAGTTTTCTGAAGTGTTAACAATATGCCTAAAGAAAGTAAAAGTTTTACATTTTAATATCGAACATTTTAAGATTAAAAACCTATTCTGTATACCTATTTATGCAGCATATTACTAAGATGATTGGTAATTTTTTTAACAATATTGATGTATATTCCTGCTTTTAAAAATTTGGAGCATATGTAACTTACGTTTATACCTTCATAACACATAATATGGTGTAAATTAGATATATAATCAATGCATAATGAATGTAAACTTATTACGGAAATAGAGCTTAAATGATACCTTTTGATAACAAAAGTCTTCTTTATAGCAACCTATTTTTTATTCACTTTAAATATAATAATTCACCCAGTTAAAAATAAAATTTCTCCTAGATTGTTAATAAAAATCTAATATTACAAAAATTATTTAATGTTTAACTTGAAGTAAAATATGAAAACATAAAATATGAAAACCACGTGGAAAAAAATAGAAATACGCTTAGCCGTAAATTAAATTTTGAAATTTGCAAATAATAAACTATAACCTAATATTTATGTCAAATAGATTCTAGTTATTTTAGCTTGTTTAAAATTTTTAACCTCTTTAAAGTTTATATATATATTTTTTATTTTCAAGTGTCACATAACTTTAAAGTTTTGGTTTACAAAATAAAAGTTATTTTACTTAAAGAAGATAAAAAGAGTTTCTTTGAATTTTATATATTTTCAAAAGTTATGATGCAGGTAAATAGATTTTACTTGACATTTATTGCATATTATTATATTGTTCTAAAACTATACTATGTGAAATGAAAACAAACTGAATAGTTTTTCTTTAGTTAGAGATTAAAAAAAAATTAAACATAAATTTAAATGGGGCTCATATTTATATTTTGTGATTCATTGAAATAAATCTGTTGTATTATAAATTAAGTTTTCAAAGGAATTATGTATTCTTAATAGAAAGTACATTACCCCTGAAAACTGTTATTGGAATACTCCAACAGGTTTTTTATAAATTTGTATACATCTTAACAAAATTTCAAACCTTTTTATGTTCCAAATATGCTTTGAAATTGAGTATAAACTTAACACAAAACGAAGCAAAAATTGTAAACATCACTTGGCGACAGTTTGGCGATCACTTGTACAAAAATAGAGCCAAAAACATGGCGGCCGGCCCCTGGAACTGGGATTTACCCAAACAGGTATACAATAATTGAACAATTGAACAATTCTTGTGACCTGCCTTATGAATCATAGGATATTACTTAGTAATCTTTTGTATGTTAAGATGACACTTCATATATAAGTACTTGTATATTATTGATATATTAACAAGATCCAAGCATCACAATACAACAAAAAAAATACAATATAATATTAAAATACAACAGAACAAAATGCATTATTGCACATAACAGCAAAATACTTTACAAAAATCTTTCGTACATGGCAACAATAGGGCTAAGACCATTGAATAGAACGAGTCCTTTGTCCTGCCTTATCTGTCTTAATACCCTTTTGTACTTTAAAATGACGTTTCATATTTATTACTGATATTTAATTTTGATAAAATCGTAGATTTAAATACAGAACAACAATATACATTATGACACTCAACAAAATTCTTTATAACAACAATATATTATCACATCACAATACAACAGAACAAATCACATTGTTACACATAACAACAAATGCATTACACCTCTAAACTGTTTCCGGAATGTTATAAAATGCTGACAATAAGGCTTTGGCTCAAAGACTCTGGTTTCAATGCCTGCGTCCTACGTAATCAATCATACAGCATAATGGAGTATTCTTTTGTACACAAAACTGGCGCTGTTTTACTGTAATATAGTAAAATACTGTAATATAATAAAATTTATTTCTATAATATAATTTTCGTAAAATTGTAACATATATTTGGTAGTATAGTTACATTTCAGTTACACTATATATTCAAGAGTGCAAACATAAACTACTAGTTTTAATTTGATGTGTTTTAAACATAATAGATAATTTTTGTTAATCTCCGTACATCTCCAAGAATGACATAAATATTTAGATATATTATTCATGGTTCAGTGTATACCAAAATATTATGTACCTAATTTTTCTCTCTCAAACAGAGATTATATTTTATAGTCTCCCCCCCTTTCAGTTGAAAGTAATTAGGGAGAGATAGACGATCAGAAATCGCTGAAAATTTTATTCGTTAGAATATTTTTTACTTATCATTGTCACTGACCTAAACTTGCATAAATATTCAGAGATGTGTTCATGGTTTAATGTGGGTTCAGATTAGGACTTGTAGATTTACTGATTTTTTTCCTTTATTGATGATTTGGTATATGGAAATCTGAATGCTGGTGTATTGGTAATTTACTGATAGTTTTTTCCCGAAAATTAGTATACAAAGTTTGCATTAGATGCTAAACAACTATATTAGTTGATTTATTTATTTAATATAATTTAATGCAAAATGTTTACATTTTTAAATTTGAACAAAACATTAAATAATAAATTTAATTAATTTTTTTACTAATCGATATGTAAGCATTTTAATAAAAGGTTTAAAAGAACTCGAAAGTTTTAAAGAATTTGAATTGCAAACATTCAAATAATAATACAGATGTAATAATTAACTTTTGTAGCTAACAAAAATACATCCGTAAAATTATAAATTTGTCCAAAATTATTTGTATATTTAAGGAAGACTTAATTTTGGTAGAAAATAAAAGGGCTGTTTGTGAGAGTGCAGCTATGTTTAGGTTTGCGAAACTGATTTGCTCGCCGCACTCACACGTTGTGGGTCGAATGCCCAAGTATTATTTCGCAACTCCAAGAAGCGTGTGGTGTGGCCAGAGAAAATAAGTGCACTTAAACTTCACCAAGTTTTGGAGAATTGTGATTGGTATCCAGGAGGCGATTCAGGACCATCCTTGGAGTCCTGGTCCTTCTCTACAGAGCCGGAAAAGGACGCATTGTAAAAAGGACAATGGAATAACAAACAGGATAATGGAAAAAGTGTAGGGTTGCCTGAGTAGAAAGAAGGAAGGTAAAGAATGCAGCGTTCTCTTGGATATTGGCAATTTTTTTTAGGCGTAGCACGTGGAGTGCTCCTTTTACTTTTTAAATTATATATATATATATTTTTACATATTTTCTTGTCTTTTTTTCTAATGTTGAACATTGTAATATTGTACAGTGGTACTATACTATAATTAAAAGCAATGTAAAGCAAATTGGGGTTATCGATGTCTTCGAAATGACAATGCAATGTACTGCACCACAACACTGTTAAAAATAATTTCTCAGGTTCCAGACTCTTTAGAAAATTGTCTCTTGATTATGTTATAATTAAACCCAATGATTTCTCTGTGAAGATCTGAGTAGTTGTAGATGCCAGGGGTCAGTTTTTTTTAAGTGGGGCACTCCTTGCTCACTTAAATGTTTGACCAGGGTATCTAATTGATCCTTACA
>CM063504.1:75469490-75476990 GCA_032207245.1 Pardosa pseudoannulata
AAGTTGGTTTAAAATTAAATAATTTTTGATCTATTGAGATTTAACTGAATAACTAAATTTACGAGCAAAACGCCAGCTCCCGGTACAATTACGCAGCTAAATGTACCCGCACACAATATGTTAAAATAGCTTCAAAGATTTTGCGCATGATACTATTTGCATTGCGTATTTGCATGCGATAACTATTTATTCGGATTGTGAATCGTGTTCCACTGGAATATAAATAAAAGACATTTGCCTAATTCATTTGATCTCTACTTTGTTTCAAATTTTCAGAACGAAATTAAGGGTAGCTGTACTAATGTTATGGTACAAATTCATAAATGCAGCAATGCTTTTAAGTTCATATACAACTATTCATATAAAAAATCTGCAATATATCTTACTTCTTCCAAGCTTACAGTAATAAAATGATTGTTTAAAGATTTTTAGATTTTTTTTTATTCTACAGTTACTAAAACGAATCACGAAGTTTATGTATAACATTCAGTGTGCTATTTAACTAAATTAAAGAAACAATTAGGATAAAAATACTTGTATATATCTAGCTAACTGAAAAGCGGTCGAACTTAGCGTCTACAGGAGGCAATACGCATGCGCTGTAAATGATTTATATAACTGACGGATGGAATATATCGCGTACATTTAACAGGGTTGAAACGATGAATTTAGGTACAAAAGGGTACTAAAATAATTATAACTATTTCCTGATTTATCGTTTTTAGATAAATAAGTTAAAATTTTATATCGTTTGATTTTTAGATAAGCGGTACTTCTGTAACTTCTAATAACATCTCACATCTTCGAAAAAGTCATAATTGCAATGTTATAATCGTAACCATATTTTCCAGTTATACTAGAAATCGATGTATTTTACATTTTTTTAGCTATGTAAGCTTCTTTATTTATAAATTTAGAAGCCATAATAAATAAAAAATAGCTTAAAAGAAATAAAGCGATACTTAAACAACGCTTGTTTTTTATTGAGAAATTAAATCAACAAATTCAATAATAATTAGATTTGTATATTTCTGTTTTGCTTATAAATATAAAACGTTGCATAAATAAATTACAAATTTAACACATGCATCCAAACTAAACTGCAGTTCTAAGTATTAATTTGTCTTATTGTTTTACGTAATATTCTTGTATATTATGCATATAACTACATAATTTATTTGAAATGTCGACAAAATATTGTAGAATGTAGTGCTTATACATTGCATATGGTCATGTATTTCAATATTTATTTCCATCTTTTATGGAATTCTTTCTTTTCAATAGCTTGCAAACGTCTGGATGCATGGAATGAATATATTATCCTGTAAGAATAAAATGCTGAAATAAGCGATAACATTTCTCTTACCTGAAAAAAGTTTTATAAAATGGTTTCCAACATATATATGCGAAAGGTAAGAGAAAAGTTTCCGACTTGGGTTGAAATAGTTATTCTTAAGAAATGCATATAACTGTAGTATATACTGTTGCATCACCAAGTTCTTTCATTTCTGTCAACAGTGTGTTAAACGAAAAAAATAAGGTGAGGTTCCCAGAGAATAATTTCTTATAAAACATTTTATATTTAGAAGATTTATTCTTAGGTTGAATCTATACAGGAAGGATAAAGATCATTTTTATGCAGACAGAAACGATTGTATAATGAAAATATTTTCACGAAGGTTGAAATAATGACACAATTGTGTTAAACGAACAATTGGATTTATTCCATCCCAAGCAATTCGCTTGAGAACAGAATAGATAACTAACCCCAAATAGTGGGGAACAGCATTTATATCAGCTATATAATAATAGCCTAAGTTATCTGTCCTTCTGTTCTCGAATTTATGAAGCAATTGGACCTGGAATGGCTAGAAGAATCCATATTGTATTCTTGATGAGTTAGGGTTAGAATCTTTCGAAATCCACCCCTTTTTTAGCATTTACTGCCATTTTTTTCAAACCCGATTTTCCCGTTTAAGATTAGGCGATACAATTTATTAATTTGTTGTGTAATAAGTAGGTAAAAATAACATATTTTTCGCATTATGACGTCATTTCTGTAACCCTCTCATTTAATCAGTTTTAATTTTATATTAATTAAATATCGTATGCACTATTTTCATACTTTTTATCACTGAACTTAGATATTACTTAACTAATTATCTTTTATATTTGACATAAATAATAAATTAGGTACATATGGGATGATTTTAAATTTAATCATCGATTATTTTGTTTTGCAGTGAAAATTTTATCACCGGTATTAACAACAAATTCTATCTACCTCCAGTGTGAAGTAGAAATGATAGTTTCATTCCATTACTTCCATTAATTACTATGGCAAAAAATTGGAAAGGACTTAACGAAAATGTAGACGTACCTAAGACAATTTTTAATTATCTTTCTAAACGAATTCGACGTGATTCTAAACTGCATTTACAGTATGGGGAGACTTTAGAGGAGTATGAAAATAAACAAATTATTGGGTGTGTAAGAGATAATTCTCAGACAAGAAACAAACCATTTTTTTAATTGCCTTATAGGGTACTTTACAATTCTAGAAAATTAAAAAGTGTACTGATCCCGTCATATGACGGGCTATATACTAGTACAGTAAGAACATTCTAAAAGAAAGAAAGTAAAGAAAGTTATAGAAACCAATAGGTTGGGTACAAATAATAAGCAACATTATTTTAATTTAAAATTCCAGTCTTTGGATAAGATACACTGACTGGGAGTCGAACCTGGGACGGATGGTTCTGCAGTCCGATGCTCTACAATCTGAACTACAGCGAAACGTAGGGATTCTTCGTTACTCAACAATATCATAAATATGATATGATGCTATTATGTGTCTGAAACAGTCTTAACCATAGTAAGTTTAACTGAAACTGAAGCCGGTAAAAACCTTTTTAACCCAGGACAATGTTCTTGGCTATATTTCTTACTATTTTTAAAATCGGCAAGACAACTTTTTTTTTAAAAAAAACCTTTGCAGGAATATAAATGTAAGTTATACATACGGTTTTAATTAAAAAAGTGATGTGTTGATCATTAAAGTCATTTTGAATTATAAACAGTTTATTGCAATAAATACAAATCGTCTCCGACATGTAAGGATAAAATTAAGTATAGGTGTGGACAATGGATCACTATATTATATTAGCGAATATTTAGAAAATTTTATCCCATTCATCAAGCCATAAAATTAAGAATAAGATATAAAAAATTGTTCCAACCACCATACTCTGTTGAATATAATTATAACAAAACGTTTAATTTAATTTTTACTAATCTAAAATTAATTGTTTTTCCAGCACTTTCCTTCTTTCATCTTGCCAGCGACTATAGTGTTTCTTCTATGCACATTTATAGCTCAGTATGGACAAATAACCCTCTCTATGCAGATTAACCGCTTGTTTGGGGAGAGTACAGCCCTTCAGTTTGCAATTGTTAATCAGTACGTTTTCGGGATATGTGGTTGTTACAATTTCATGAGGAAACAACAGCCTGACTACAGAAGGGCTGTCTATGTATTTGATAATCAAGCAAGTTGTTATACACTCTTTGAACAATGGATACACATTGAAGAATATTCATGATTGAGTCTGCAATGGGACATTATTGTTAAGGATAATTGGTGGTAATGAAGACATCTTCCCCAAACGCCCTTTCACTATCAAACTGTAAGCATTAAATACTACAGGAATCTTATATTTTTATAAATTTTTTGTTGGTCTAAATAGAAGAATAAGGTTTGTAATATTTTAAGTTATTAATGAGGTTATGAATTACATCTAGTTTATTTTGTTTTGCTTTTTAAGATAAAATATAAAAACCTAGTTCAAATATTAGGAAATATTAAAACATTTTTTGCATCACTTATTCATAATTTCATAAATTGTTGGGAAATAATCTATTAAAGAGTTTACACTAAATACGTACCAGGCCAACAAGCTATAGATATACTTTTTGCACGTACAGCAATATATATATATATATATATATATATATATATATATATATATATATATATATATATATATATTATATATTATATAATTATAATACATTATAATATATAATTACATAATATATGCTTATAATATATATATAAATGTATTTAATAACTAAAACAAGCTATAATTTATAATATATTAATATATATATATTTAGCATATAAAAATATAATATATTAAATATATATATAAATATTTTTATATATATATCAGATATATATATATATTTTATATATATATATATAATTATAAATTGTTATATATAAAGCTTAATATATATGTATATTCCTATAAATATAATATATATATCTAAAACAATTTAAATTTAGAATTAAAATATATTTTATTTCATATTACAAATTATAAAACCATAAGAGAAAAAATTAATCTCAAGCATTTACTTTAATCAATTCATATTTTAAAACAATATATAAATTAGAAATATTGCAGATGTTTTCCCCTTTTTTTTATAAAATTTAACATTATAGCTAAAATTTTTTACTAATAACAACTGGTATCACTAAGAAAGCATAAATACATATTGGTTTATCTTTTGTTCTTATGAATATCTAAAACAATTTAAATTTTAGAGAATTTAAAATATATTTTACATTGTCATAGGGTTAACAAATTATAAAACCATAAGAGAAAAAATTAACTTCTCAACGCATTTACTTTAATCAGTTTCATAGTTTTAAAACAGATATAAAATGTAGAAATATTGCTGATGTTTCCCCTTTTTCCTCATAACAATTTAACATTATCAATTGCTAAAATATATTTTATCTCTGAAGGAAACAACTGGTATCACGTAAGAAAGCAAAATAAATACATATTTGGTTTATCTTTTTGGTTCTTATGAATATCTAAAATAATTTACATTTTAGAGAATTTAAAATATATTTTTTGCATTGCCATAGACTTAACAAAGTATGAAACCATTAATTATTCAGAGAAAAAAATTAACTTTTAAATTAATTTATTTTAAACTGTTACATAGTTTTAAAACATATATAAAATTTAGAAATAGTGCTGAAATATCTTCTTGCTTCTCGTAACATTTCGATAATCAATGACAGAAAAATATTTTATCTCTGAAGGAAACAACTGGTATAGAGTACGAAAGCGAAATAAATACATATTTCGTTCATCTCTTTGGTTCTTATAAATCTCTAAAAGAATTTAAATTTTAAAGAATTTAAAATATGTTTTTTGCATTGCCATAGGGTTAACAAAGTATGAAACCACTAATTGTTGAGAGAATAAATTAGCTTTTAAACATATTTAGTTTAAGGTGTTACATAGTTGTAAAACAGATATAAAATATAAAAAAAGCGCTGAAGTATCCCCTTGGTACTCGTAACATTTCGATAATCAATGGCATAAAAATATTTTATCTTTAAAGGAAACAACTGGTATCGCGTAAGAAAAGCGAAATAAATACATACTTGGTTAATCTTTTTGGTTGTTATGAATATCTAAAATAATTTAAATTTTAGAGAATTTAAAATATATTTTGCATTGTCATGGGTTTAACAAAGTATGAAACCATTAATTGTTTCGAGAATAAATTAACTTTTAAACTTATTTAGTATAAGCTGTTACAAAGTTTTAAAACATATATGAAATATAGAAATAGCACTGAAGTATCCCTTTGTACCTCACAACATTTTGTAAATCAATGGCAGAAAAATATTTTAACTCTGAAGGAAATAACTGGTATCGCGTAAGAAAAGAGAAACAAATACATATTTGGTTCATCTCCAATACATATTTAAATAAAAGAAAAAAAAGTTTTCTACGGCATCACAACTCCATAAGATACTGATGAGATGAAAAAGGAATATTTATTTTAAGATGAGGAGGACTCTCCGAACTCTTTTCTCCGTTAAGAAAACAAAGACCGAATATCGAATATAGTTTGTCGACCCCCAGCTCGTTTTATGGCTTAAACAAATGTTATTTCTATAGAAAATCGATAACAGAGGAGGTCTTGCTGTGTTGGAGATCATCGAATCGAAAAACATTTTGGGAGACTTTCACTTGATGAGGATCATTAAGTAATTGCTGAAAGCCTAACAGAGTGACTGCTATTTTACTGTCTGGGCCATTATGGTAAACAAAGGCGCACTAACGAATTGACTTTTTCGGAGCTGCCTCGGTGAAAAATGTAAATAATGATATTCTTATTTTTATTCATCAAGAGGTTCCGTATCCATCCAAAGCGAGGATTGTAAAAAGAAACATGCCTCATTTAAAATATTACTCCTAAAATTAAATAAATGATACTGGCAACAGAACTGATAAGTGTATTTATTCACAACTAAGTGATATGAAGTTCTTTCATTAAATGCTTGATATCCCACGGAAAATGAAATGTTTGTTAAAGGTTCATCCATTATGTGTTTCATTATGCCAGACATCATACGTGATACTTCTTTAATTTTAATATAGTTTTTTACAAACACTCTAGAGGTACTGGATATAGATAAATAGAGAATTGAAACATTTATATACGTTAGGATATCATACATAATCACGTTTTTTGTAACGCTGTTTATAAATTATAAAATGTGTATGGGTGTAAAGATGCACAAATTATTGAAACAATCATTTATATTGAACAAATTTTTGAAATTTTTATTATATATTTAATAATTTTATATAAAATTATATCCATTTGAGAAGGGAAATATAAATATATCGAAAAATGTGCACATTTCTCTTTCTTCACAGTAGTATTACCATAAACACTGGCAATGTCTGAATGTCTGATGACAATGTGAATGTCTTCAGTCATTGAATTTCTGAATCAAACTACTGGGGGAACATAAAATAAGAACAAATACATACTTGATTTTAAACACATACTTAAATTTAAAAAAAAAATATTTTGTGTTTTATTTCAAAGCTACGAGATGAATTTCAGATGAAAAAGTTGTATTTACCTTGAAATGAGTCAGACTTTTTGATATCTTTCAAGGTTATGAAAAACAAAAACGAATATCGAAGAAGTCTTGCTAAATTAGATATATCATTTATGACTATGTACCATTTTTATAACTTAATTTTGTGTTATCTCTATGAAAATATGATAACAGAGAAGTCTTCCTGTGTCATACATTATCAACTCAAAAAATACTTTAGGAGAATTTCACTTGATTACAACCTTTAAGTAATTGCTGAAAACCTGGCCAAATGACAACCATTTTACTGACTCATCTATAAGGGACAATATAGGCATATTAACGGATTTACATTTTCCGTGGCTGACTCGGAGAAAGATGTGAATAATGATAATCTCCTAATTAGTAATAAAAAATCTTTCCTCAATTAAAAATTATTTCCAAAATTAAGCAGATGTACTTAATGATACAGGCACCTAAGCTGATAAGTACTTTTACCTAAACTAAGTGATATGGATTGCTTTTATTAAAAGCTTGATGTGCTGCCTATAATGAAAAGATCCTAAGTACTTCGA
>CM063504.1:75481990-75494490 GCA_032207245.1 Pardosa pseudoannulata
ATTTTTCTGAAAACATTCCATTGAAGTAATAGTAAACATCTTTACAAAACACAGTAATTCACATAACTGACATATTTCAAATAAAATAAATCTATTCTTGTTTTTATAAAGATATTAAAAGTTTTTGTGCATTAATGATAATTCTCTTAGAATTAAGGAAGCAGATGATGTATGCGAAAATAATTTAAAGTATATTAATAAAAACAATACAAAGAGAACTAATAATTTTTCTCATTGTAAAAGTGAAAAACATATGCATTTTAAACCTAAAGTTAAAATTTTGACTTTATAATTTCCATATGCATATTGTTTCCTATATGCATGAAACAGTATAAATAAACAGTTTACTTTAGATATATAGTTAAACTAATATATATTCCCTTTCTTTAGAAACTAATGTAGACGAAAACGTGAATGCTATGTAGGTACTATAAACTCCAAATAAAAATGTGCTTGAGTTATAAAAGCTTAAAAAAGTGAAGTATACAAGTGTGTTCGCATAATTAATGATAAAATGACAAATGAAATAACTTTATGGGGCACGGGACCTAAAATTTCTATTTTTTTTAAATTATCATTATTTAAGGGTGGGAATGTAGCTTATTTCAAGATAGAAAGAGAAGTATATTTTGAAAAAAAAGTTTTTACTTGAACATTATTTTAAATTAAAAAATAAATTAAATTATAAATTTCTATTATTTATATAAACATTATATTTCTAAGATTTGTTAAATTATATTAAATTTAAAATCTATGCAATTTATACATACATATATAATACATATATATATATATATATATATATATATATATATATATATATTTACATACACATATGTATATATATATATATATATATATATATATATATATATATATATATATATATATATATATATATATATATTATATATATATATATATATACATATATATATATATATATATATATATATATATATATATATATCTATATATATATATATATATATATATATATATATATATATATATATATATATATATATATATATATATATATATATATATATATATATACATATATATATATATATATATATATATATATATATATATATATATATATATATATATATATATATATATATATATATATATATATATATATATATATATATATATATATATATATATATATATATATATATATATATATATATATATATATATATATATATTATATATATATATATATATATATGTATATATATATATATATATATATATATATATATATATATATATATATATATATATATATATATATATATATATATATATATATATATATATATATATATATATATATATATATATATATATATATATATATATATATATATATATATATATATATATATATAGAGAGAGAGAGAGAGAGAGATAGGTAACATAAAAAGATGAAATCTGATACTCGTTTGTATTATCTCATTCATAAAACCAAAGCAACACCGTTTACTGGAATGAGCAGGTGTACCACAGGCGTAATTAAGCACATAAATCGAAAGCATCTATTTTTTGGCCTACATCCTGAAATTCTTAACTGAGCTTATGATAAAATACCTTAAAAATGAAATAAGGTATCTATACATAATATAATACTATATATACGTTTATAATTAACATGTGAAACTGATATATGAGACATTTTAAGCTTCAATAAAGAAAGCTACGGAAAAAATCATTACAAGGAACATTAAAAAAAATTGAGTCTACAACAAGTATCTGTGCTTTAAGATTCTATCAAAATTTACCCATTATTTATATTTTTATTTCTGTAAATTATAAGAAATCTGTATAAAAATGGAAGTCTCTTATTTTAACTACAATTTTAAAGAGTAAAATTCAAAAAAATAGAATCATGAGTTAAAACCCACTTAAAAAATAACTGCAGACTACAGAAAACATCTGTTTCGTAATATAAACAATTGAACACTTTTACGTAAATTATTCAGTTTTTATAATTCGGGATTTTTTAGCAAATAAGATTAAATGCTATAAAAGTATATTTAGTTTTGCAATTAGTAGATGAAATGCTACGACTATACTAGAAAGGCAATTTTACTTTTTATTAATCTGACTTTATTCTAGAATATATAAACATACATTTTAAAATATTGAAGACACCAATTTCAAATTTAGCATATATGTGCATAAATGTTGAATCAATTAAGCTAATAAAAAATTCAATATTTTGGCCATATTCTGGTCATTCTTTTCTGTTAACTGTAAACGTATGCTAAGCATAATTAATATATTCTTCATTTTGTTTATATACTTGATTATTTATTTAAAATTATTAATTGAAAGGAGGAATGTCTGTATTTTTTATAAATTTTGATTATAGAAAATTAATTTGTAAAATTTAATTATAAAATGATTAGAAATAACAGAGTATGGATATTGGAACCCAAACGTTTCTATGCCATATCAGAATAGTTTAAACTGCAAAAGATGTTTTGGCATAATTTAATGAGAAAACATACATTAATTTTACCATGCCAAGAAGATTTTAATTTTTTCGACATAAAAAGATATTTTTTAAAGAGAAATGCTCTATTTTCTATTAAATATCGGAAAGAATTATATCAAGTTTTTTTAATAATCAAATAAAATTAAATTAAGTTCTGGTTACATATATTGTAAAATTCCAAAGATTAATGCAAAGAAAAAAATAGAACACTTTTAGAAATCCCATCTTATACCTTTTTCTGTAAAAAAAATTAATTAATGAAGAAATTATTGTATTGTCAAATATTTGCTATGCTTCTTTTAATTTAACTATGAATCATAAAGTAATGAAAAAGATGTACTGAAATATTTTGAAAGATAACGAAACAAATTAGAAAGTAGTCAGCATAAGTATTCCATGTTGAACACACAAGAATATTTTCTTTAAATACGAGAAATGTATTCAGTCTTATCATTACATTAGGAATAAAACGATTGAAGTGAAATATTTAATTAAAATCTCTTCGATAAACTTTAATTTTGGTACCTTTGTGAAATCGGCAGGAAACACTTCCTATGAGCAGGAAACAGTGAAACGGATGACAGAGGTCAAGAAAATAATTGTTATCTGTTTGGAATTGTTCTTTTGTTTGGAGGGGGAAATTATATTTATTTTCTGCAAATAAATTAAATTCAATAAGCTTTTTTCTCTGTTCAGATGGCTTTAATTATAAAGAAAAAAATATTTGTTAAATAAACTACCCGATTTACGTTCGACTTTTGGCAAGTGTATGAGTAGTTATTGAATGTGTCATTTTAATTTCATATCCTACTTTTTTGTGCTGTGTCACTATCAGATAATTTGAAAATTATCTGGTATTGACAAAGTGTGACAAGTATTGACAAGTGTTATATTCGTCAATATTTGGGGATTTATCCTTTTACTCTCAAACTGGAAGTGACCCGTTTAAAGTTTATCTTAATCGCATCAAATTTTAATGATACTTTAACCCTCTACGTGATTCGCACGTACAATTCCGACAAACCGATGATGTCTTCAAAGCGGTTGTCACGTACAATTTTCGACCTCCAAAAACGTTCCGAAAATGGATGTAATGTACATTTCTGCCATTGTTTAAGGTAGGAGGGTCAGGTCGATTGTTTAGAAACTGCATCCATTTTGACTGGCATTTATTGAGGGATACACCCCTACTTCCAGAGGCCGAAGACTGATAGCTTTTCATGGCTTTGAAAATCTCTATTTCGAAGTATTTCGTTTAAAGTAACAGATGTATCTCTAACTGCACCACTTAAATATATTGGATAACTTTCGTAAAAAAATATAAATAATTCTCTTAAAGAATATTTTTATTTGTACTTTTAGAATCCATTATTTCTCATGGGATGATCTTCGAGACTTGAAGAGCTTTATGTGTATTAAAAATTAACAATCTATAATATCTATTTATTTATCTATTTAAAACCGGAAGTAAAGGGGCAATAACGAGGGTGGGTTTCCCGTATTCCATCTAATCGACAAAGGGTGAAGCAAAAAATCATAGAACGCTTTGGCCATTGACACAATAAACCTGTAGCGTATTTTTGGAGACTTTTTTTAATCGGTGTGTTCAACTCGGAGGGTTAATTAAAACAAAACTGAAGGTACAACACTGGCTAGTACTAAACATCAAGAATGAACGAAAATGCTACAGATTTAGAGTACAGCAATTTCGGGTTAATTACCAAGAACTCGGTAAATCAAAGTGAAATAATTCATAATCATATCCTACTTTTCTGTGCTATGTCAATATCAGACAATTTAAAAATTATCTGATATTGGCATAGTAGGACAAGTATTGACAAGTGTTACATTTGTCAATATTTGGTGACTTATCCTTTTACAACCAAACTGGAAATGACGCGTTTAAAGTGTATCTTGATCGCATCAAGTTTTTATGATACTTTCCATTAAACAAAACTGAAAGTATATATCCTGGTTAGAACTAAACCTCAAGAATGAACAAAAATGCTACAGATTTAGAGTACAGCAATTTCGCGTTAATTACGAAGAAATCGGTAAATTAAAGTGAAATAATTAATGAACATATTAAAAAACCAGTTTACCTACAAAAAATATACTTTGTGCATAAGAATACATTTTTACACCAGAAATTCGGTTATAGAACAATTATTTATGAAAAACTACATTTACACATTAATTTTCTTTTAGTTATACAGATTTTTTTTTACTTCACTTTAAATAAAAATCTAATGTTTAAAATACAAATTAATTCAATATCTTTATAAGTTGCATATGTTTAAAATACAAATGAAAAAAAAGCTACTTTATATAACATTTTGGTTTATTTCTGTGGTTGCAAAAACTTTTGCTGAATATACAAAGCTTATTATATTCAATGGTATTTTTCAAAGGAAATAGAAAATATAAATATAGTTCTTAACTATCTGTAATTATTTACATCTAATTGTCAAATATATTATTTCAGAACAGTTTTCTATCGAAGATTTCAGTAGATATTTTCATCAGAGAACATGGACTTACCAGTATGGTATGAAATATTTTTTAATTTAAGGAAGATGTGAATTAATAGACCTGCATTTTGAGAATACTTTTGCACGAGTAACTATTTGTATTGTTGTTATCTAAGTCAGGAAGTATGAGTAAAAAGTTATAGTACTTTATGAATCACTTTGCAAAAGTCCTAATGTTTTCTCTTTGATGTTATATTCAAGTTTGTATTGTCTTCACCTAAAGCATTAAAAAGATTTTTGAATTGAAGAGGTATGATAAATTTCTTGTGACATTGATTACACTGGGATCTGTTGCTATTGCTGTTGTTGGCTTGTGCCACGTGGTCAAACTAAATACGATTGAGTTGGAGGTTACTCGTATTAACGTAAATGGGTGCGCCTTTCCGTTTAATGAGCACCTCAAAGGCAAAAATACAAATTATGCTCGTTTGACACAAGGGCCAAGCAGAAGACCCATAGTTTTGGCCTGCCACCCGTAGAGGTATTGATTGTGAACTTGGAGGATTATTGTCACCACTAACATGTTTTACTTGCCCCAGTCACCTTTAATACGGCGGATCTTAGGCCTGTTCGGGCTTCGAACAGACAAACCTGCAGTTGCGAGAGCGTTGCCTTTGACTTCTGAGGTACCACTACACATGCTGGAATCTAATGATGAAAGCCGGTTTGAAACAACTTCGAGCATCCCTCCCAATAACGCGAATAAAACCTATTAACTTTGGCAATGTAAGGAAGCTTCGAAACATTCGGCTATCACTGGATGGAAAAAGATAATGGTCAGGAACACATAATATCAATACGAGGCGAATCCAGAAAGTAAGTTTCCCTACTTAAAAGAAATAAAGAACTCACACTTTCAGGGACATGTATATTGCCAACAAGTACAAAAATGTTTCAGCTATTTTTCAACATAGCCACCACCAGAATTGAGACCCTTGTCGTATTGTGGGATCAACTTTTGTATCCTTCTGTCGTAGATCTCTGCCTCCTGTGAATGGAACCTACCTTCCTGTTCCAGAACACCGTGCAGATAAATTTAAGTACCGACAGCGCCTTTTTTGAATTTGGTCCTGACATAACATCCACCATGACGCCAATACATTGACAGTTGCTTGGTTTCAGGGGTAAAGTGCGAAATCCAAGTCTCATTGTCCTTGATGATCCTATCGAGGAACTCGTAGCCGTCAACGTGATACTGTAGCAAAAATGTCAGTGCTGTTCCTAAACGTTGAATTTTGTGTTCAGGTGTCAGTTTTGGCTCATAGACCTGGCAAAGCTGACGATGAATTTTTATTGGCGCAATGCTTTGAGCATTCAAGATCATCGACCGAAACTTGCAGTTGGCGGGAGAAGGAATTAGAGTTTCCATTTCGGATGACTGCTACCACGGTACTGGCATTAGTAGGGACCTGTCCAGCTGGCATATGATTGATACGTCATAGATCTGTTAAGAACGAGCAATTGACAAGAATAATTACGTTTACTTTAAAGGGGAAAACATAGGGAAACTTACTTTCTGGACTCTTCGTAGATTAAATATATTTTATATAAGGATAATAAGTGTAGAAGGAGTTTGAAATCTACTTTTATAAATTTAGGAAAGATGTCTCAAGTTTGCATTAATCTGTAAACATTAAAATGCTATGTAAAAACTATAGCGTTTTTCTAATATTGTGTCATTACCCATTAAAGATTTTAAATGTTTTAAAACTGATTCCTAACTTTCAAAAGCAGCAGCAGAACTTAAATCAATAATATGTGGTTAAGAAAACAAAGAGAAATTTAACTAAATGCTATCCTCTAGCTGCTGAATATATTATCAAAATTTCGAATGAACTTAAGATATAAAATTACAGCTACTCGGTAGAACATTTAGCATTCTTTTCAACTATATTTAAAAGAGTAGACTAGTAAGTTAAAAAAATGAACTTTTAGGATGAAAACAAATAGTACATTACTTTAAAGATTTATCTAACTGTTTTCTTATTTTTCTCTAATTTAAGAATAAGTTTTAAATTATTATTGTGCAACTCTATGTTGTAATTTTTCAAACTTATAAAAGCTGTTTTTAATAAAAAATAAATAAACCATTATATTTAAACATTTAAAAAATATAAGAAAAATGGTTTGAATAATCAATAAAATAGAATGTATTTAACTATCTTACAGAAATTTCCAAATACAACATAGTTTATTCAAACTTTCTTAGTATAAAAGAAATAAATTGCCATTTCGTTTATTATTACTCTATGGCTTTTCTGTTGCTACGAGCGCATAAAGGCTTCGGGCAATTTAAAATGAATATTCGAAAAGGGAAGGAAATATACATACACTTTGCTTTGTTCGGAAATATTTATAGTTATTCTACTTTTACAACAAATAATATTACTTTTTCGGAGTATGTTGAGGCAGCATCACTTTATACCAAATATACATATTAGTTAAATCATTTGTCTTACACATTAACTTACAAAATGATGCCAAGCAAATATAGAATTCTGTGCAGATTCTGGATATTTTAATCTTGTATACAAAATCTAAAATAGAAATTACATCTTCACTCTGTTCAGTGAGGGATGTGATCAATTATAAATAATTGATGATACTTGCAATAATTGATGAGTAATTAAAAAGTGTATTATACAGATAATAGGCAGCAGGAAACATGATGGAGGACGAATGTAAAAGGGAGAAAATTCATTTGTCATTCAGGGAAACAAAGATATGATTGCACTTAATTATTAGAGTATCATTAATCTTAATGTAATATACCAACCCTAAAGTGATATTTAATGTTTACACTACAGATACAGAAGTATTGCGATGACTGCCTGTCCAATTGAGACATGAAGCAGTTTTTAGATATACAACGAGTTAAATGTAAATTTAATTATGCTGTTTGGAAAAGCTATAATCAATTATTTCCTACATGAGAGCTTTAAAAGCAGTACCTTAACAGTGCTTGAAACCGAATTTGAAAAGATTCAGACGTCCATGCAAACAGATCTAAACCCGCGAACTGCTGCTTGGAAAAGCAAAACACTACATGTGTAACCAAACTGCGATAATGAGATTTATTGCACTACTTACCCAATCGATCAATTTTTCGTTGGTTAATCCTCACATTATTCAATTACATTCGTCATTATTTCCAGATTTTTCAATATCAGAGTGGGTAATGCATTCATTTCATATAAATTTCACAAAAATTGTATGAGTTCCATTTATTACCAAGCATACTGCTAAATGTGGGATTTTATTTTGAATTCTGGACATTATAAGGCAACAAATTTACCTCATTAAATGAGACCAAAATTTAAGTTTTACTAAAAATTAAAATCGTATAGTGGAAATGAAATAGTATTACATTTACACATTCTTAATAACCCTTTCCCTGGCGGCAGGGAGTATTTAAATCCTACCTTGGTTTGGTTTGGTTTGGAATGCTATGGTCTACTTTTTTGCAACACGAGGGATAAAAATCCTAGTTGGTCTGGCAGGCAATTTAACAATTAAATGGCTGAAAAGCATGAATTAAAATAAAAAATTCCAAGCGTGAAAACACGCCTTTGCCAGGAAAGATTTGGATTTGTCTCGGCGTGTTATCACGCCTACGCTAGAGAGAGAGTTAAAAGCATTAAAATTACTGAATAAATACAAATTTGGTTTGGTTTGGTTTGGAGTGCTACGGTCTAATTTTTGAAACACGAGTGCTAATGATACCGGTACCTACAGCTTAAAGCCGATTACGAACGGCTACCAACTTTCATGCCACAGTGGAATTCGAACCCATGAACTCCGGTACCTTAAAACCAGCACTCTAAACCATTGGACCATCATTCGGTCCATAAATGCAAGAGATTACTAGTAAAATTAATTAAATACAGTTAAAATCTTATTTAATCACAGATAACTACTTTAAATTATGCAAATGAATCAAGTGCCAGATGCTGCAGAAGTGCTTCATTTACAGATACAGCCATTATATCCATAAATAAATATTTTTTACATAAGAAGATATGATATAAACAAAAATCCGACAACCGGTAAAGATCAAAATATATTATCATCTTCCATAATTAAGGAATTTTTAAAAATTTTAATTAGTTTTTGGGAGATACTCTGTAAAATAAATTAAATAATACTTTTCAGGCTGAAATAATAAAAATAGGAAACATTTTAAGAAACTAAAGTTAAATTTTAAATGGAAGCAAAGAACTGCCTTAGTAGTTAGAAGTTCTGCTTTAGTAGCTCTAGGTATAGAATACCAGGTATTTCTGTCTTCAATATCCCATTGCATTCTTTGCTCGTCTGCTGGAACTACTTTTGAAAAACGTTACAATTTCACATCCAATACATCTCTCCAAACAATAGACTGGAAAAGGACAAGAGGGAATGCTGGCATAAGGGCGAAATGTTTCTAATAATTTCAACAATAGTAGACTTTTCTGCTAGAAATGTCTCAAAAAATGCCTGTTGAAAAATCGTCTTACAACATACACATTTTAGAGAGAAAATAGAAAAATGGTAGGATATCAAAACCATTTTATTTTACCATTTTATTTATGATTTTCTAAGAAACTGTAATGTTCATGAATTATCAAAAATAAAGAAATTCGTGACAAGGATAGTTTAAAAATATCTAGATCATGATTCAGAAAACTATTACACCACAGTGATTGTTCTGGTATACTGTATAAGCTATTCTTTTGCATTATGATTAAGTTGGATATATACATAAATCCAACGCAGCGGTAAGACATCCATCTTACATCTTCCTATATTTCTCAAAAATTACATGCATGAACACAAACTTTCCAATTCCAGTTTGGGTAACTAACCTATTTAACAGATACACAACAAACGGAAAATGAAAGGTATTTATCTCAAATTGAAATATCCGAAATTTCCCAAATTAATGAATGCGAATTTTACAGAATTTCATGTGCTAGCCTAACTTTTTACAATTCCAGCATGACTTTTTTAAATGTAACGTGTATGTTCAACACATAATTTTCATTTAATTCCCATTTATTAGCATATAAGATATATTTTATAAAATACTACTGCAATATTTTTAATATTCAAAATATTTTTCGTTCCACAAATTAACTTTTCAAATACTAATTAGGAGTTAATAAGATACAAACATTTATATTTAGCTTATAAACTCACTACTCATTTGATTTCTAAGAACAGAAATTATATAGAAAACAAGGACTTTAGAACTGGTGTAAGAGCTCAAAATATAACTTTATATAATTTATATAATAAAATTATATATATATATATATATATATATATATATACATATGTATATATATAATATATATATATAAATATGTATATGTATATATATATATATATACATATGTATATATATATATATATATAATATATATATATTATTTATATATATATATATATATATATATATATATATATATATATATATATATGTATAATAAAATGAGAAATAATTTTCAAAAGCTTAATATCTAATTAAAATCATTTGGGTTGTCCGAAATCCGCTGGATTTTTTTCTTTTAATTTCTTCATGTTCTTAATTTCTATTTAAACTTTATTTTTAAACAGCAATTTATTGCTTAAAATTTAATATCCAATAGACTATGTTCACTTAATTTTTTTGGGGGGATCATTTTGGATAAAACATCTTTATTTGCATCCATTGCTGGAAATCAGCTTATTTTTGTCAAATTTTGTTAATGTAGCAGAATAATGTCTCAAAGAGAAAAAATAGATTTTTTTGTATCTATTTTTCGTAAGTACCACTTTAAGTTATCGAAAAACTCTAAAGATATTTTTTTCCTACGAGGCAAAGAAAAATGTTTGTATTCAGATTACTAATGAGTGATTAATGAAATAAGATTTCATTATCTGTTTTTAAAAGAAAGTTGTCGTAAAGTTTTAATTAATAGTATTATATAAGTAAACATGATTAACAACTTGATTTAGCATACTGTCCCATGAAAAGCATGGAATCTTCCATGTGGTTTTTTTATAGGACTGAGTGCAATGAACCTAATTTGTATCCGCATAATAAATTAAGGAAAACCCTTTTAGCGTGAGTGCCTTTATTATCTCAAGCTAAAATAGTTTATAGCAAAGAAATAGTTATTTCGCATTGATATATTTAACCACAGGTTTTTTAATACTACAACACGCTTAAAACTCATAAAATTGTTTCCCTAAATATTCTTTCACATTTCAAACTTTTAGTTTAATTTTAAAAAAATTGCTTTTAAATTCATTCTAAGAAAAATAAAATAATCTATATTTTTAATGATGACACACAAGCGGTATTCATGCATTATTAACAATTTAACCCGTTTAAGCCCAACTTAATTTAAAATTGAAATTTTGTTAAAAAACTTTAAAATTATGTTCTGTACACTTAAATTAAATATAATATGCAATTAAACTCCACACCATTAAATTATCATCCGAGATAATTACTGTCCTATATATAGGACGCTGGGCGGATATGGAAGTGTTTGAACACTTAGTACTTCTCCATTGTTTTTATTTACTTGATTACGTTTCTGTTTCCAAACAATTGAACTTTAACATTTAATGCAAAATAAAATGAAACAAATAAATTTGACATTTTTTATTAAGTTTAAAATATTCACACTATTTATGGTAATTTGGAAAACATTTTGTACATAGAGTTATATTGCATTTCATACAAAATGTAAGTTTTTCTCAATCAATTTTACATTTGACACAGTCTTTAGTTTTCTCTTTTACCCCTTACTCCTATTTTACCTACTCCATCACGTCAAACAGTGTCTATTTCCTTCACTCTAGATGAAAATGTTTAACTTGGTCAACCGATTTGTTTTTGTCCTGTTTTGTTTTTTAGATAGGCTATTGCAATATATTTCTTATTTCTTTGATACTCTTTATCTCTGCATTTACCATTTGTAAACAACGTAGGTATTTTCAACAACCATGACTTAAATTCGGACAAAAATTAGCTAATACCATTTTTCCACAGATTTTATGGTATGTTTCTATAAAAGCCAATCATGAGAATCTAAAGTATCCATGGATTTGTTAAAATTGTTTACCAGACATGACTTTTCAATTTTATTTTTTTCAGCTTTCTGTTTTTCTGACTCTAAAACAGATGTTAGTGGCTCAAGTATGCCAAAATTTATCGCAAGTGTAACGCATTTGTTATCATTCCATTTTATTTCAGTAATTTTACTTTCATATCAAAATGGAAATCATGTGAACCATAGCTAGTCTCTTTGAAAGTAGAATCAATTTCAAGGGGACAATGTTGTATTCTGTTACTTCTTATAGTTCCTGCTGCTCGAAATTCACTCTTTCCTAGATCAACTAACAAATTATAGGAATTAAATGATTATCGCAAAAAAACTATATGACTCTTGGGATCTGTAACTGACTGAAGCATTTTCTTACAA
>CM063504.1:75504490-75539490 GCA_032207245.1 Pardosa pseudoannulata
AATATTAGTTTTTACATCAAGATATAAAAAGGATTTTATATATAAACATATCATAATGCAAATTATACTAAACCAGATGCTTAAATGAAAGATTCTTGAACTATAATTGTGTAAACACTTTCACATATTTTTACTTAATACTGTCTTGTGTTGTGCTTTATGGTGTTGTTAAACTTCAGTGATTTTATGGACTGTTTTGATTTCAGATAAATTATAAAACTTATATATTTGGTAATATTCAGCGATTTATTTTTTTACTCTCAGAATGGAACAAAGTACCCGTTTCTCGTTCATTACGTTCACACTCAATTACTATAACTCTTTTCAGTTTTATATAAGAGTATTATGGGAATTGAATGTGACTGTAATTTAGAAGAAATTTTTCCGTTATGAGAGTAAAAGGACACGTTGCATAATAATGCCAAATATATCAAGTAATAAATCTATATTTAATAATAAATATGAAATTAAAAGACCTCATTAACCCTCTAGCTGCTCAATTTGAAAACCGAAAGGGCTTCGAAAAATACGTAATTTATTTTTCATATTTTAAATCTATACATATTGGAGAATTGAAATACGCATTTTGTCTTTCTAAAATAGAAGTTTTGTATTCTCTTTTATCATGAGAAACTAAGCTGTCAGAAAAACTAATTTCAGATGTTATCACATACAAAATTTATTTTTTAATAAATTTCAATTGCATTACAGTTAATTTCTATTTATTACATAATGTCTATAATTTTATTATCTAATATAACTGTAGTTCTAGTCATATAAATCTATTTATTACATAATTAAACACCTAATACTACACAAAATATATTTCAATGGTTAAACTGACAAAAGGTGGGATAAGCTCTATAATAAAGGAGTAAAAACACAAGCCCGTGGAAATCGCGGGATGAGCAGTCAAAGGGTTAAGCACACTTTTTAAAAGTAGAATGTGGTATCAAAAAACACCTTGAACAATTGAGTATACAAAGACCGCAGAGTGTATATGAATCAGATAATAAATAAGATTATAAATAAATTTAAATATTTTCCATTATTGTTAAAGCAGACTGAATGCAGAAGATTTATCAAATATCAATGTATCAAGTTTATATACTTTAATTTATTTGCATAAAATAATTATAGTCCTATTTCATAACGATTTCGTCAAAATAAAATTTGTCTAAGATAATTTAAAGAAAGAAGATAGGCAGACTGTGTAGAATATGTTGTAAAATGTACAAGAAAAAATTTAATCTCTTTACGCTTTAGGAAAGCTTTTTTATTGTACTCAAAAGTGAAAAAAAATAAAAATACTATGCTTTAAAATATTTTATTGAAAGTAATTTAAATAACACAGGAAATATATATATATATATATATATATATATATATATATATATATATATATATATATATATATATATATATATATATATATATATATATATATATATATATATATATATATATATACATTTCTTACATGAAGTTACAATTTCTTTATTTTAAGCAGTAAGTTACCCTCTTTTCTGTTACAGATTTTAGCATATGACTATAAACCTATGACTTAGAATTTTGTTTGTAAATATATATATATATATATATATATATATATATATATATATATATATATATACCAGGGTCATTAGTATTGAATCGTATTCACTCTTTTAACACATCCTCTTTACTAGTGTGAAGTTATATAATGTGATTAAAGATTTGTTTTATTAAAAAATTATGTCTGCTCCATTTTTCCAATCTGTTTCTAATTTAGTTTCTTGAAACATACCCCTTCTACACAAGCACGGAATTACTACTTTCCTCAGTAAGATTTATTTTCGTTATATAATAACTATGTATACAAAATACATGACGTTCTTTCAAAAAATTATTATTGTTGTAAAATAATATTTCCGGTACCCTTTTACTTCACAAAAGAATTATAGAATTCACAGCCCTGAAAACCCTGTTATATAAAATATATTTTTCTTTGGTTTGCATTTATAAAGAACTAAAATTTTTACTTCGTTTAGGGATTTTATATCTACGAATTTGGTCATGTTACCAAAAATTTCGTTTCTAAATGACTCCGGCTCACGTGTGTTCTTGTAACACAGTTTATGGTTTTGAAGTCCCGATTAGGAGAGATATTCTTAGCTTAAGTAAACTAGCTATTAGCAAAGGGTAGAGTTAATCTAGCTATTGGGCTGTATAAAATCAACTTTATCGCTTTGCATTCCAATATAGCCAAAGCCATCCAAAAATTTCCTTTTATTTAGAAGCATGGTTGCAGATGTCAGCAGGATATTCTGATAACGATGCATAGAATCTCTTGTTGTAAATACCTGACAGGAAATTACCCCTTTCTCCTTCAGGTGTTTACAATAGAGAGGACAATCTCTTTGTTGTCTAACGTGAAACATGTTATTACTTTTCTTTCCAATTTTGAATAAAATGTCTCATTTACTTTCTTTTTATTGTAACAATGAGTTACACAACTGGATAAAGCCAGTACGGGAGACAGACCGAAGGACGAAAATAATGTCAGTGACCTACCTCCCTTCGACCCCATTGGACAACAGGGGTTGCTAACGCGGGTCAGCCGTCTTTGGCTGTGGCAATAGTGGTCATCGAACTTGTTCGGTAGATTTGGAGACACCTTGAGAGAGAGACAGGCCAAGGCGGAATGAACAGATACCATCATCGGAGGCAGAGAGTTGCTCCACCATTTTTTCTCATCACATTGAGACGCCAAATGGAAAATTGTTTTATCTGCTTCACCAGTTTCCTTATTATATTGGCCGAAAGATGGCCGAATGATTAGGGTGCTGGCCTTCGGTACCGGAGTTCATGGGTTCGAATCCCACTATATCATGTATGTTCATAACCGTTCGGAATCGGCTTTAAACAGAAGGTCCCGGTCTGACTAGCCCTCTTGGTGCAACAATTAGACCGTATCACTTCGAAACCAAAGACAAAAAACCTTATTAGATTGAGAAATTCTCAAAAAATCTCGTTGTGGAATGATATTTGAAGACATAAATGTTTCCTTTGTCTATTAGCCCTTTAACGAACGGTGGTTTTGCAGCTAATCCACCTGTTAAAAGTTTCTTTTTTCTACTTTTTAAAGACATGTGAAGGAATTTTTTAAAACTTTTCTATGTTTATGACTTTTTAAACTTACAGCAGATAAAAACACTACACTTATTCATTTTTACATTTGAAATATGCATTTTTAAATTTGCTTTACCCAGAAAATTTAGAATTCAATTTATCTTCCTTGTGACCCCAAATACCAATATCTATTCAAATAAAGCTTAAAAACTGTTGAGCTATTTTATTATTATACACTTTTAATGATAATTATTCATTGTACTCCCACCTTAATAAAAATTTAAAAGAAAATATTATTTTAACATTTTCTTTACACAACTCAAACATAATTACAATAAAATACAATAAAATACAATAAAATACAATAAAATACAAAGGATGGTTTTGCATTTAAACCAGCCTCTAACCTTTCTTCCTCCGAATGAATGCACATTGTTTTTCTTGTATTTTACATTTATAAGGTTCATAGGTAACATTTATAAAGAAATATCATTAAATCCAATGAAAATTATATTAGTGTCCTTTAAAGGGTTAAAGAGTCACATATTGTTGTTTTTTTATCAAAAATCAAGCATTAAAAAGCAAAAATAAATAACCTGCAAGCAGATTCACAAACTTTAATGTGATCTTGATTTTTGTAACATTACCGACAGCGTTCAAAATAAAATCCAGTGTGTCTGTCCTAAATTCATAAATTAAAAAATTAGTTACACAATTTACAAAGGACGTTTAAATTGTATTAAAGAAACTTCTTATTATTCATAACAAAAGACATACTAGATGATCTACTACTATACAAACATAATATATCTTCCTCACAAATTCACTGGTATTTTTCCTTTGAGCAGAAATCAGTTACCTGTAAGCAGTTTCTCAAAGTTTAATGAGATCTTTAGTTGAGTAAAATTAACCATAGCGAAAATTAAAAACCAATACCTCCTAAATTCATAAACTAAAAAATTAGTTATACAATTTAGAAATAAAGTTTAAATTGCATTAGAGAAACTTCTTATTATTCATAACAAAAGACATACTAGATGATCTACTACTATACAAACATCACAAATTCACTGGTCATTTTCCTTTGAGCAGATATCAATCACTTGTAAGCAGATTCTCAAAATATAATGATTTCTTGAGTTGTGTAAAGTTAACCACAAAGTTTAATCCATTACCTCCTAAATTCATAAACTAAAAAAAATAGTTATACAATTTACAATTAAAGCTTAAATTGCATTAGAGAAACTTCTTATTATTCATAACAAAAGACATACTAGATGATCTACTACTATACAAACATAATATATCTTCCTCACAAATTCACTGGTTTTTATCCTTTGAGCAGAAATCAATCACCTGTAAGCAGATTCTCAAAGTTTAATGAGATCTTGAGTTGTGTAAAATTAACCACAGCATTCAAAATAAAATCAAATATCTCCTAAATTCATAAATTTAAAAAAAATTAGTTATACAATTTACAAACAAAATTTAAATTGTATTCGAGAAACTTCTTATTATTCACAACAAAATACATACTAGATGATCTCCTGCTATACAAACATAATATATCTTCCTCACAAATTCACTGGTTTTTTTTCCTTTGAGCAGAAATAAATCATCTGTGAGAAGATTCTCAAAGTTTAATATGATCTTGAGTTGTGTAAAATTAACAACAGCGTTCAAAATAAAATCCAACTGCTCCTAAATTCATAAACTAAAAAATTAGTTATACAATTTACAATTCAAGTTTAAATTGCATTAGAGAAACTTCTTATTATTCATAACAAAAGACATACTAGATGATCTACTACTATACAAACATAATATATCTTCCTCACAAATTCACTGGTCTTTTTTCTTTCAAAAATATACTTTCCAAATTTATTATTCAAAGCAAAGAATTACTCAGTATGCGCCTACCGCAACGTAACTAAACTTTTGAAAACAATATACAATCCTATCACGTCTAAATGCTTTTACTTTTTCCCAGTATTATTCTGACAAACATGTAGATGACAGATATATATATATTTCATATTTTCTGCTAAATCCCATTACCCCTGAAACTCCATTCTTTCTCTATTTACTCAGGCAAAATAAGAACTGAAATACATGCAGGAAGTAAAATAAATACAAAAACACAATGTATAGTTTCAATTCACTGGAAGACCAGTTTGTCGTTATATAACTTCAACAGTTTTAACAAAAAGAAGATGAAAATAAGTTATAATAATGTTTATAAATATGGATTTTTAAAGTGTGCAATAAAATTAATACAACTGCAATACATCAGTAAAGTAAGCAATATTTGTTATTTTTTAAATCAGAAACACAATATTGTTAATACATATATGTTTTCACAGTGAAATGATGATAATCTTAGAAATTCGTTTCTAAATATTATTAATAAATGTAGAGAAGACACCGACGTGCTAATTGGATGTTAGCAGAAGGATCTACTATTATTAGCACTGATTGGTGATATTTATGGACTTTATAACTTCAAACATATCCTAAAATTAGTACTATTTGGTCTGTATAATTTTAAACATATCCTTAAATTAGTACTATACACTAATTTGCTGAGACTGTATACTAAATGTTTAATTCTATATGACAGATACTTCAATATTATTTACTTAAAAATGTTATTTACTTAAATATTTCAAAAAAGATACAAAATACCAAAAAGAATGTGAATTTATATTTAAGCAGATATCAATATTTTAAGTTAAATATTTAAATATTTCAAAATATTACAATACAGCAGACACCGACATGCTAATTAGAGCTATAACCGCTTATGTGGTAAAACAGTAGATTAAATACACTTAAACATATCCTGAAATTAATACTATACGCTAATTTGTTTAGAATATATATTGGGTGATTCATTTTGTATGACAGATACTTAGATTATTTACTCAAATATTTCAAAAATAAATTACAAAAGTCCACAAAGAGTGTGGATTTATATTTATACAGATTTCTTTATTGTAAGTCAAATTTTTAAACACTAGATTGCCCAAGGCAGTCATTTTGACTGTTTTCTAATTTCAATTAGAAAAACAATTATGAAATATAATGACACAATTTCTTAGAATTTGGTGACTTTTTCTATAACATATAAATGGGTTTATGAATAATTGTAGTTACTTCCGCCCTCCTTTATTATATAATATTAAAAATTAATTTTAATCAAATTTCTTTACATATTTGTTATTTTTTCACAATGCAGTCATTTTGACTGTTTTGGGGCAATATAGGTATACAAGAAATCTCGGGCAATCTAGTGTTAAATATTAAAAAATTTCAGACACCGACGTGCTAATTAGATGATAAAAGGAGGGTCCAGTCTTATTAGTACTGATGTGATAATAAACCAGACTATATAAATTTAAACATTATAACGATATTAGTACTATACACTAATTTGTTTAGAATATACATTGAGTGACTAATTTTGTATGACAGATATTTAGATTATATACTCAAATAATTCAAAAATAAGTTACAGTAGTCCACAAAAAATGTGAATTTATATTTATACAGATTTATTTATTGTAAGTTAAATTTTTAAATATTGCAAAATATTGCAATATTGCAGACACAAACATGCTAATTGGATATTAGCAGAAGATTCCAGTCGTATTAGCGCTTATGTGGTAAAACAGTAGATTAAATACACTTAAACATATCCTGAAATTAATACTATACGCTAATTTGTTTAGAATATATATTGGGTGATTCATTTTGTATGACAGATACTTAGATTATTTACTCAAATATTTCAAAAATAAATTACAAAAGTCCACAAAGAGTGTGGATTTATATTTATACAGATTCTTTTATTGTAAGTCAAATTTTTAAATGTTGCAAAATATTGCAATATTGCGGACACATGATAATTGGCTTTTTTAGCAGAAGATTCCAGTCTTATTAGCACTCTTGTGGTAGAACTGTAGATTATATAAATATAAACGTATCCTGAAATTAATACTATACGCTAATTTGTTTAGAATATATATTGGGTGATTCATTTTGTATGACAGATACTTAGATTATTTACTCAAATATTTCAAAAATAAATTACAAAAGTCCACAAAGAGTGTGGATTTATATTTATACAGATTTCTTTATTGTAAGTCAAATTTTTAAATATTAAAATATTTCAGACACCGGCATGTTCAGACACCGGTTTGTTTAGAATATATACTGAGTGACTAATTTTGTATGACCTATACTTAGAATATTTACTCAAATAAATCAAAAATAAGTTACAGCAGTCCACAAAGAATGTGAATTTATATTTAAACAGATTTCTTTATTGTAAGTCAAATTTTTAAATGTTAGAAAATATTGCAATATTGCAGACACATACATGCTAATTGGCTTTTATAGCAAAAGATTCCAGTCTTATTAGCTCTCATGTGGTAAAACAGTAGATTGTATACATTTAAACATATCCTGAAATTAATACTATCAACTAATTTGTTTAGAATATATATTTAGTGATTAATTTTGTAGACAGATACTTAGAATATTTATTCAAGTATTTCACAAATAAGCTACAAATATACACAAATAATAGGAGGGTATTTTTACACAGATTTCTTTATTGTCACATTTTTAAATATTGCAAAATATGTTGATATTATAGACATCGGCGTGATAATTGGCTGTTAGCAGGAAGTTAAATTTATATTAGCGCTCATGTCCTAAAACAGCAGACTATAAATTCAAACATAACATAAAATCAACACTGTACACTAATTTCCTGAGAATATATATTAAATGTTCATTTTTGTATGATAGGTGATTAGATTAAATACACAAGTATTTCAAAAAATTAGTTACGAAAGTCCACAATTAAGGTGAATTTAGATTTATACAGACTTCTTTATTGTAAGTTGAATTTTTAAATATTGCTCTATATTTGAAATTGGTGAAATAAATAAGTATGCATATATATATATATATATATATTATATATATATATATATATATATGTGTGTGTGTGTGTGTGTGTATGGTTTATACGCATATTAGTTTTGAAATATATAAAACTTCATGTTATGCATTGTAATAAATTCGAATTGTTAATGAACTACAGGCACATGTTTATTTGGCTGATCTATTGATGATCTTACAGTTAAATCAAATCAAAATTATTTGTTTATAGTAAGAAAATCTCACACAATTCTATTAGAGGGTGATTATTGTAATTTTCCTTTTATCTGGATACTATTACACGTCGACATTTACTCCTGGATATCAAAACTACTTCCTCCGAGTTTCATATTTTTAATATTTGGATTTTTGTATATTTTTATTGGTATTTTTAAAAAAGCATCATATTTTTTGCACAATGCAATCAATTGCTGATATATAAAACTGGAGTTTTATTATTTCATAGCTCACGCAGTACGCGCTATGTCGTAAAAACACCTTACAACTTATATATATATATATATATATATATATATATATATATATATATATATATATATATATATATATATATATATATATATATATATATATATATATATATATATATATATATATATATATATATATATATATATATATGATTGATTAAACCAATAAATAATATATATTCTAAAATTTCAAAAGAAATACAATATTAGTAATTTCATCGCATGAGAATCTGAAAACTCTATGTCATTATTTGATGGAAACATAGAAACAAATTATTCCCCACAAAACTGAAATTACTCACCGAGAATTCATTTTAACCAGAGAGGAAGGCTGTTCTCTTTCCTGGGAAAGGTTAATTGCTTAGTAGAAGGAAAACTTTCCATAAATCTCAACAGGGAGTAACTGTATCTTTAAGTCCGTAAACGTTTATCGATTCAATGCGGAATATATATAAATCCATTGCAATTCTTCAAGTAAATGAGCCGATTATTAATCTATGGCCTGACATATTAGGAGGATAGAAAATTTCTGAAGTTTAAAAATAGTAAATCTATGAAATATATAACCTTATATGTTATTGACGTAGGTCAATATATGACTTAGATGGATATTTTAATAAGTGAATTTTACAATTTGGTTTCAGTGAGATATAATTTATTTGTTTCAATGTTTACATTTTTTCAGCGAAGGCGATGATTTTTAATTTCAAATGAAAACAATAATTCATATTATAATTTGACTGAATGGGTTTTAATGCTGGAAATATTGGTTAAAATTTTGTAGTTTTCTTTAAAGTCAAATCTCTATAATTCAAAGAGTAAAGTTGTTTCTCTGTGGGTAAAGTTGTAGTAAAAGCATGTGGACATTATAAATAAAGATGCATATCCTAACATTGTGGTTTATAAACTTTTCCTGAAGCAATTGTTCAAGATTATTGCATATTGCAATAAGGCTAGTGTGGAAAGATTAATTTAATTGACCCTTGTTAAATTCAATTACCCATGTGCATTAGCACCAATAAATTAGTAAGTGGTTAGTAATTATTTCCTTTAAGATTAAATACAATAAAATGATATCTTGGGATTTCTTTATTACTATATCCCGGAAATAAAAAATTAAATATTAGTAGTGCTGGAAGTTTCCAAATCGAACAGACTTAAAATATAAATATCTACGCTTAATTTAACATACATTTTGAAACTTTAACATAGATATTCTTCAATTTGAGACATAAAATTCATTTCACATATTTCTTGTAATTTATCTTAATAGAGCAGATTTTCTGATTTGAATTCCACAACTTGATTTAAAAAGTCATATTAAAATCGCGAACAGAAGGCTCTTTCACAACATAAACTGCTTATACAGCTGTTATAAGATATTGTCTGTAGTGTTTTAATTAATGTTTACATGTATTTCTCAAGATATCGAAATAATTATGTTTATGCAATCTGTACAGATGAAAGCTATAATGCATTTCCTAGTTCTATGGGACTAATTATGTATTTCAAGGCAATAGTAGATAAGCTTTGGTTTGTAATTAAGTCTCAAACTACATATATGTCAATTTAAATAGTAGTAGCATGTATAACTTAAGGTAAGTTTTTTATTATTATTATTACTTCCTAAGAAGGGGACATATTTAATACAGATTAATAAGCTCTTATATTTCAATAACATTATATTATTTTCTGTCTCTGTTAGTCTGAATTTCACGAATCTATTTAATATCAACAAAAACACGATGCTTATCTATTTTATCTAAAAATAAGATTCTCCATATTCGTTTTAATTTTTCTTAAAAAATACACTCTAAGTAATTAAAATTACATAAGTTTGTAAAATTCCGACAAATAAATAGTCTACATAACAAAAAATGGTGTTGGAAATTGTAATCTGAAATATGAATTGTAAAGAAATACAGTAAATAAACTATAAAAGATGGATATTTTAAAACAAGACAGCTAAAGAAGCTATTTAATATACACTTAAGAGCCAAAACATTTTGACCACCCCTACATTTTGCAATGAACTCTCCTAGAGGACGAGGAAGGTACGTGATCAGGTGGAAGTGGTATTTAACTGCTGCTGGAATGTCAGTGGCTCAGCTGACAACACAATACAATGCAGGGCCAACTAGATTAGTATCAGAGCACACTGTTCAATGGACACTGTTGGATATGGGGCTACGCAGCAAACGTCCCACTAGTGTGCCTTTGCTGAACAAGCGTCAAAGCCAATTGCACCTACGCTGGGCCTAGGAACATCGCGACTGTTCCATGGATTAGTGGAAGAGAGTTGCCTGCTCAGAGGAATCACGGTATGTCATTCATCAAGCCGATGGCCGTGTCAAGATACGTTGTCTTCCAGGAGAACAGTTGCTCCCTCAATGTGCAGTAGGTCATACACAGGTGGCGGTATTAAGCTTTAGGATAAGTTCTTTTGGGCATTCCTGGAATCCGTGGTTGTGGCAGAGCAGACCATGCATGCTACAGGGTATCTGGACATCACTGCGGACCAGTTGCACCGTTACATGGCTTTTGTTTTTCCAGCTGGAAATGGAATATTCCAACAGGACAACGCTTCCTGTCACAAGGCTAAATTGAGTTGGAGTGGTTCCAGGAACATGATGCTGAATTCCTGTTAATGCCCTGGCCGCCTAACTCACCGCATTTCAATCCTATAGAACACATTTGGGATGTCATGGGACGACAGCTCAGAGTTTAAAGACCACTAATTCGCAATATCTCGAATTTGTGTAACCGTTGCTTAAACATCTGGTACAATCTGTCTTCGGCCATCTACCAAGGAGTTCTGGTATCTACGTCAAGGCGGGTTCGAAGCTGTGTTGCGCTCCAAAGGTGGGCCAACTCGTTATTTACAGGTAGTCATAATGTGTTGACTCGAGTATATACCCGTTTAAATATTTTGTCGTTTTAGAAAGATACAGAAAGTTGATGTCAAGGACATATATCTGTTAAGATATATATTATCATGTAAAAAATTTATTGTTCCAAACAGCTTTAAAAGAATGGAATAAGATACTGTTATAAAATATTAATATACACACTTTTTTTGATATAGTCAAATAACTCACTGAAAATATCAGCTTTGATTTCAATCCATTTGAAAATTATATGTGACAGATATAAGGAACTCGTAATATTAAGAAATTCTAATATGCAATGAATATCTGTATATCATTTTATAATCCACATACAGGTTTTCAGCAGTAGTTTCAATAAATTTCTCACTGTTGTTGATAGGTATATAATGATTTGAAAGTACTAACAAATCTTCGAGTTATTATGCCTTGTGACATTTTTATCATTTACAATGTACTCTAAATGCAATGTGATATTTAGAGACAAAGGACGACTAATAATATAAAAAAAATTCTTTTATATTTTCAGATAAATGCTTTGATGTCGTATCAGATTCATTTATTTTCTTCGCATAATAACTGAAATATTTTTTTCTACTTATTTAATCATAAATTTTGAAATGGATACTTTGCAAATGTATTTCAGTTCAAATATAAGTAAATAAAATTAGACTGAATATAAAATCACAATGTTTCTTTGCTCTTATAAAAAAGCAGAAGGAAAACTCAATATTAATTAATTTGTATAATATTGTTTTTATTAGGATGTAACAGTAGCTTCAAATAAAAGTGTTTTTTGTTTATTCGACTTAGAATATAATAAATAAATTAAATTTTATGATCCAATATAATGTTTTAATTTTTAATAATGGACAAATAAATACTTGAATTAAAATATATGTGCATATTGATACAGCTGTTATATTATCTACCTGCTTTTCATGGTTTCATAGAGCAATGTACTTTGACAGTCATATGTAATTACCTGAATTGACAGTCATATGTAAATACTTGAATAAAAATATATGTGCATATTGATTCAGCCGTTATATTATCTATCTGATTTTCATGGTTTCATAGAGCAATATACTTTGACAGTTATATGTAATTACCTGAATTGACAGTCATATGTAAATACTTGAAATAAAATATATGTGCATATTGATTCAGCATTTATATTATCTATCTGCTTTTCATGGTTTCATAGAACAATGTACTTTGACTGTCATATGTAATTACCTGAATTGACAGTCATATGTAAATACTTGAATTAAAATATATGTGCATATTGATTCAGCCGTTATATTATCTATCTGCTTTTCATGGTTTCATAGAGCAATATACTTTGACAGTCATATGTGATTACCTAAATTTTAATGAAATTCTCCTGGATCTGTATACAATATTTATGAATTTTTGTCTCATCTTTAAATATTCAAAAGTAACTTTTACCACATGTTCATTATTATAATACTCTCATCTAAATATTTATAGTTTTATGTGTTTAGCTGCACAAGATTGAAAGCATTATTTATATATTACTCAAAAATATCATATAATTTATGTGCATAGCAAAAGATTTTTCTAAACTATATATATATATATATATATATATATATATATATATATATCATCTATATTTATATATATATATATATATATATATATATATATTTTTATCACTATAATAGTGATTCGCCTGATTAGGAGAGTAACGGAAGATACGAAGTTACATAATATGACGGAACAGCTATGCGGTTAATGATGTTTGTTGTAACCGTAATTTGATATTGTAATGGTTATTGTATTTGTTGTGTTATGTGAAGTGTACAGACTAAGTGGTATTTACTCTTATTACCATGCTTTATCACTTGTGTCGGTTGAAATCTTTGTATATTTTTATCACTATAATAGTGATTCGCCTGATTAGGAGAGTAACGGAAGATACGAAGTTACATAATATGACGGAACAGCTATGCGGTTAATGATGTTTGTTGTAACCGTAATTTGATATTGTAATGGTTATTGTATTTGTTGTGTTAAGAAATGTACAGATAAGAGGTATACTCTTTTACTGCATCACTTGTGTCGGTTGAAATCAAGAAATATACACGAATTCAATCGCTCGGTTTTTTTAAAGATAACATGATTTAAAAGATGTTCTTCATGTAGTATAGTGCAATCAGCCACTAATATGTAGGAAAACCTAAAAGCCCCCATTGGAATAAAATTGGATAATTGCACTAGATACATAAAGAAGAGGTCAAATCCAGGTTAAATTTAGTGATTTGTTGGGAAAGAAATGAGGTGATACTTCAAAAATATAGACTGGCAAAAATAATTACAGACCAATGGTCTGGATCTATGAACTCCCACGAATACACCAAATACACGATTTTGAGTCTACATTTAGGTAGGTAATTGATGAAAATCAAATATGATAAGGATCAACTTCCCAATGATAAATACTATCATTGAATCTGAAAATAAAACGAGGATGTAAAGATAGATTATTAGATAAAAACCTGGGCATACATATGGATGTATTTTTAGGGGATATGGATGACATTTCTGGAAATGTAGAGAGAAAAAAAAAGTGTATTTCAAAACATCAGTATAGGTTTTTGAAGTAATATCCCCTATATAATTATAGCCTAAGTTATCCGTCCGCCTGTCCTTGAATTTATAAAGCGGTTGGACCTAGAATGGATAGAAGCATCCATATTGTATTCTTGATGAGTTAGGGTTAGCAAAAATTCAAAACAAGTCTTTAAAACGTTCAAAATCCACCTTTTACCCCCTTTTCGGACACTTAATGCCATTATTTCAAGCCACTTTTCCCCTGGTTATGAGCATTTAATCAATTTATCACATAATAAGTAAGTAAAAATATTTTTTCTAGCATTATGACATTTTTAAGCATCCCATTTAAACATTTTTCTTTTAATTATTTAAAAATAGTATTGATTATTTTCCCTTTTATCATTGACTTTAGATATTACGTAATAATTTTTCCTTTTATATTCGCTTAAATAATAGACTTAGCATATATATGAAATAATTTTAAATTTAACATCTATTATTTTTTGTTGCAATGAAATATTTTATACTATTAACAGCATTTTTTTCATAAAAAGTTAGGCTCTATTTCACAGAATAATAAATATCTAGCGTTTAAGTTATAGTATTTGAATTATTAAGAATTCGTTCATTGGTGTGTTTGTTTTTTAATACATAATTTAGAAAATTATATAATTTGAATTCTAATAGAAATTATATAATTCGGAGGACTTTAGAGGAGTATGAAGATAAGTTATTGAGCATTTAACAGGTAATTATCAGCCAGAAACAAACCATTTTTTATTTACCTACAAAATTAAAAATTGTACCAGTCCCTTCATATGACGGGCTATGTGCTAGTATTTAATAAATGTCCACCTTCTTTATCCTTTATAACGTTACAACCTCAAGCGACTTGGAGCACTTAACATGAAAGCTGAGTTCAGCTCCTATACATCACCGACTCTTTATTTCGTACTATTTTAATTGAACACCAACCCCTTATGAACGTTTAAAAGTTTTAATAGTAGCTTTGATAAGATCTCTGATATATTGAAATACATAATCATAATGCTTTAAAATATTAATGGAAGTTATCTATGGTGTTTTGCATTTTGTTTGCTAGATTATTATTCGGTAGGATATATCGTTCCATTTAGATCAAAGCAAAAACTGAGTAGAACTCTATGAAGATTTTGAATGTGAGGACATGGCTTTAATTAATAGAAAATTATATAATTTGAATTAATAGAAAATTATATAATTCGGAGGACTTAGAGGAGTATGAAGGTAAATTATTGAGCATTTAACAGGTAATTATCAGCCAGAAACAAACCATTTTTCACCTATATCATAGGGTACTTTACAATTCTGAAAAATTAAAAATTGTACCAGTCCCTTCATATGACGGGCTATGTGCTAGTATTTAATAAATGTCCACCTTCTTTACCCCTTGTAACGTTACAACCTCAAGCGACTTGGAGCACTTAACATGAAAGCTGAGTTCAGCTCCTATACATCACCGGCTCTTTGTTTCATACCATTTTAATTGAACACACGCCTTATGAACGTTTAAAAGTTTTAATAGTAGCTTTGATAAGATCTGTGATATATTGAAATACATAAACATAATGCTATAAAATATTAATGGAAGTTATCTATGGTATTTTGCATTTTATTTACTAGATAATTATTTGGTAGGATATATCGTTCCATTTAGATCAAAGCAAAAACTGAGTAGAACTCTAGGAAGCTCTTGAATGCGAGGGCATGGCTTTAATTAATAGAAAATTATATACTTTGAAAATGTACCCTAATATTTTATTTTTAAAGTTTTTCTAGAATTTCAAAACAAATGTTTATGCAATGTTGTAACTGATTTTACAAAAGCTAAAAATATTTTCCTAGAACCTTATTGAAAAATATTAACTACAAAGATGGTGGATTACATTCAGGAAGATACGTTGTAATATTTTTGATTAAAGAACTTGAATGTACTTCACGTGGAAATATATGGCATTCACACTATAATATTTGATATCGATTCTTACAATTTATGGTGAAAAAGTAAAGACTTTAAATGTTCCAATATTGATATTCTGATAAGAAATTGGACTAGAACCAATTTTATCTGTTTGCTTATTGATTCATAGTTAGTAAAAAAAAAGTAGGAATTCTACCAAATATTCAACGTAATTAATTTTCCTCTGTGGATGGACATATTTGCCATTGCTTCATGCGTAAATTGTCCAAAAAGTATAAATATCCGATAGAGTTCTTACTTCACTTGAAACAAAATTTTACTCAGCTGTGATGGATAAAAACAGATATTTATTGCTTTTTCATAAGTTCAACCAAGAAAAGAATGCTAGATTATCGAATATTATATTTTTTGCAATAGTTTGCGGCAAAAAAACCCCATTCCCAGTTGAAAACAAATAACCAGATAACAGATAATAAGATTTAATCAAGCCGATATTTTTTTTTGTTCTAAGGTATTCCCTATCCAACTAATAAAGAAAAAACACATTAGTTCTTTATTGTTATGTAGCTGAAATTAACTTCTTTCTAAGAAAAAAAAGAAGCGAAATAAAATTTAGGATGGGATTTTTCTTTCTTCTTGCATTTTTCTTAGACTTTAAAGATTATCTTCTTTCCTTGAAATTAGAGTTTTAACTCACAAGTTTAAATTAACTAAGAAAGAGAGCATTTAAAAAATAATTTAAATGTGGAAGCATTCCATCAGATACTCTTTTGTAAATCTAGAAGTTTATAAAAATTGGCTACTTCTGTAGAAAATGTATCGACATGTAACGTTACTCTACAATTCTCAGGGAAACACATGAACACACACACACACACACACATATATATATATATATATATATATATATATATATGTGTATATATATATATATATATATATATATATATGTGTATATATATATATATATATATATATATATATATATATGTAATCTAATTTTCTTATAAAACTCCTTGACAAGGAGAAAGCTCAGCATCTATAAGTAATGAGAATGCAGTCGGGTCTCATATTGAAGAGAAGGCAAATGTCTAAATCAAACTTTATTCCAGAGCGGCAACATTGCACATCTGAACTTCTGACAAAATACAACCAAAAGCCACAGAGTTCACTCTGCTCGGACAGAAGTGCACCCAAAAGCGATGACAACAATAATTTTTACCATAGTAAAAAACAACTTACTAAGCGATTTAAATGCAATATCAGCAAAATGAGAAAACTTGTTCCGCCAACAGCTTGGAAACTGCTCTATAGACAGAAAGTTTACAGTTTTATGATAGAAAGGAATGTTAAGTGGAAAATTCTTCATTGATTAAACCATTTAGAGGCTGGGAAAGAGATTTAAATGAATTAGAATGGTAGAGAGGAGGTTTTTGATAAAATATTAAAGTTAAATAATTTTGATAATTTATATATATATATATATATATATATATATATATATATATATATATATATACATACATACACTTAAATCAATATATGTCTATATATGTACTTCTTCTTTATAAAAATCAATATAGTTTTTCGCACACATTATCTCGTAACCAATTTATTTTTAATTGTTGTGTAATAAATAAAGGGATGCATTACTTTCAAAGTGTCTTTTAATTTAAAAAATACTGAAAGGAATTATTTGAAAATAACTTTTAAAATGTTTATTATTTTAATTTTTTTTAAATAAAAAAAAATATTTTTTTAATTCTTGAAAGCAAGTTATTTCAATATTTAACTAGATGTAGAATTAAAAAAATATCTTTTAAATTACATATTTAATTAAACTTAAAAAAAAAAATCCTACTACTTTTTCAAATGTTTGCAACTCTTTTGTCGAATTTGTTTTGTAAGGTTTAATAAAGTATATTATTGTGCGAGAATTTTTATATATTTCTAGCATTACTGTCAAAATATTTGTTGCTGATATATACATAGCGTAAAAGGGTGAAATCTCACGCTTGTCTCCGTAATTTTGTTCATAAAAAAACTGAACACCTTAATTCCAAATCATTCGTAGGTTTATGGCAGGCATGATTTAGAACTAGAAAAAGGCTGAAATATCTATCTCAAGTACAAAAAAATGCTAGATGTGAGAAATATTTCTTGCAGAAACCGTTTGCTGATCTTTTGGCCGCCACTTTTGTCTTGTCCTCTCAGGTTCCCCCTATCTCATTTTGTTTGATTATTCGCTCTGGGGTTACTGGATGCCGAAAGTCTATCACGATCTATAGACATCAATAGGGGGGATAAAAGACACTATCCAACGCCAATGTCTCAACATAAATACAAATATGCTGTACAGTGCTGTTCACATCATTCTTCCTCGACTACATCTATTGTTGAGGAATGACTTTGAACATGTTGAGCATTTGTACTTCAGAATACCGTCTTTCCTTTGTCATAATTTGTTATGCTAATTATTGCTTTTCTGATCACTTTATGAAGCTTAATTTTTTTAACTTTTTTTGTAATTACAATAAAGCCTCATGTTATTACAAGCATGTGTGTTAATTTTCATCTCTCTTAGTCCATTATACCATTAATTATAAACTTTCTTTTCAAATGTGTACTCATTTTTAATCACCCGATACATTGATAGTAGTGTAAAACACAAAAGAACTGCTGGTTTTACTATATTCTGCCCTTCTTTATTTGATTAAAGAATGAATTTACTATAAGTTGTTATATCCCTAGAAACAGACTGTGCTAAATTACTAGTAATTATATAGCCACACTAATTCGCTGTTTATCTGAGAAAGCTTTGCGTATATAGTAGTTAAGGATATATTTCATGTCCTAATACGAATTTATCAAGACCACTTTACAGTTCTGATTTATAGGTTGTGCCTATAGAGTGAGGCATCAGTATAAAATGTACTAATAAGAAAATAGGTACTTATTAATCTATCAGAAGGAGCATAAAAAAATAAAATTAGAATATTTCGTGTAATTCAAATTCAAAGTATTATATCTAAGTATTTGAAAAAAAGAGCTGCAAAATATAGAAAGAACTGTAGAAATGAATTTCAAGCTCCTATATACAAAAAATATAATCAAAATGAGAAATAAAACGGAAGTACTTAGCAATAAAATTTGATTTACTCACTAATGATGATTTATATTTCTCTTTTACAGCTGAAATTCTTTCAAAAATTAAATAGTCTATCAATTGTACTACGTTTGAACGGTGGCAGAATAGGTAGTGTGCTACTGTTGGGTACCGGAGTGACTAAATTCAAAGCCTGTTGAAGGAAAGTATGTTTGTAGTTGTTCAAATCGGCTTTGCAGTTTATCCTGGTCTCATAAGCCTACCTGTATCAAAACAATAGACCGTAGCACTACAAACCAAATGAAACGAGCTGCACTACGAGTTTCTTTGGATTATTCTTATATCATGTGATATATTCACAATTCTAAATATCTTAATTCTTTTAAAATAAATTTAGTTTATAGCATTGAATTAAGAACACAATACATATGGGTACACATAAACTAAAATAACCGATTGACTAAAAATTCTAAAATAATTGATTTTTTTATCATAGTATTAGATTACGAATTATCTGTTGTTATGGGTGTTTATAGCTTTAAAACAGTTACTTTTAATATCATGCCTTATTGTAACTAATTTACATAAATAAAATGTGCTGTGTTAACAATAGCCCCAGTAATGAACAAACCACATGCAACCTGATAACGATTAGTAACCACTAATTATGAATAAAAAATTTAGGTTAAAAATCCAGTCATCTTTAAAACATTATAGATGAAATAAAAGTTTATGAAATGTTTACACAATGCAATTATTCTTTATAAACTTATTCAAGAAGGATTTGTGATATGGAACTTTAATTTAGGTTTAATATATCCCTTTTAACTTATCCAGTTTAATATATCCATTTTATTTAATGTTTAATATATCCATTCATGTTTTATTTACATATATCTTATAATCAAAAATTTTCCTCTTTCTACTCCTTAATGAAAGTTTATAAAATTTATTTATAATGCCATTATTCCTTATAAACCTATTCTGGAAGGATTTGTGATGGACAAGTTTAAACACTCTAAGCTTATCCATTCATGTTTCATTTTTATACATATTTAAATCAAAAGTTTTCCCTTTTCTACTCATATTACTTACCAATGACTTATACCAGGCCTGTTGAAACAAAACACAAAGACACCAGATGCAAATGAGCGAAGGCTTACCCTTTTGCAGACTCTTTATTTACAATTCTATTTTTGAGCCATCTGTTGACGCACATAAATCCTATTCAATCTCAATATGGAAACGCCGTAAACTGCTGGAATGTTGCAGCAATTCCTAGCCTCTGATAATGCTATGTTCAGATGAAAAAAATGGTTAAGCATTCCCTACCTCTGCTGAAGTTCCCCGTTCGCTCCGACTTGGCCTGCTTTTTCTCTGAAGGGGGCCTTCAAATCTGCCGAGCAAAATTCAATGACTACTGTTGTCCGTGACAAAGCCGACTGACCCGTGTTAGCAACCTCTCTTATCCAATCGGGTCGAAGGGAGTTCACTGATATCACTTTCGTCCTTCTGTCAGTCTCCCGCGCTGGCGTTGTCCAGTAGTGTAACTCATTGTTACATCCCGTCCCTCGGCAAAAATTTTTTTTACAGGGATGAATCGATGCAAACTAATTAGAAACCATTAAAACTCTTATATGCTTTATTAAGATAGTATTAGGTAAATAATACTAACATTGAACCTTGAGATTTTCATGTTTTAATTGCATGTATTTTGAAGTTTTAAATAAAATTTATACAAAAAAAAGTTATTATTTGTTGATAATTATACCCTTTTTTTTCTCTTTTAAAGTAACTATTTATAACTCCAGATACGTTGAACAGTATGAAGTATCCTATTTTACTTTCTACTTTATTTAAGAAAAAAAATCTATACAGACTGAATCTTTTACATAGTGCAACTAATTATATTACATTTTGCAAAATTATAATTCCTCTGGTATATGGACCAGTCAACTCTATTAAAAATTGGCAATTCACTTTACTGCACCAAATAATCCCCAAATTCTCTAGTTTGAAGCTATGGTGCGCATAAAGAAATTTTATTTTAAATCCAAACGAACTTTTTTTTAAAAATTATTATTATTATTTTTTGCCCTGTACCACATCAACGCGTGATAGTCTTTGTTGAAATAATTTGCTGACATGGACTTTAGTCGTTTTATTATCTAGCTGTATTATGTGATTATCATTTCGTAACTTTTTAATAATTTCGTATGGCTCTATGTATTTTGGTTGTAACAACTCATTAATGAAATAAAAGTTTATAAAATGTTTATATAATGCAAACATTTTTTATAAAAGCATTCAGAAAGGATTTATGATGAAGAAATTTAAACATTCTAAGTTTATCCATTTATGTTCAATTTGTATATATCTTACAACCAAAAGTTCTAATTTTTCTACTCATTAATAAAATAAAAATTTGTAAAATGCTTATACAATTCAATTATTCTTTATAAACGTATTCAGGAAGTTTTTGTGATGGAAAAGTTTAAACACTCTAGGCATATACATTCATGTTTTATTTGTATGTATCGTACAATGAAACCTTATCTTTTTTCTACTCATTAATAAAATAAAAGTTTATAAAATGTTCATAAAATGTTTACATAATGCAATTATTCTTTATAAATATTGAGGAAGGATTTGTGTTGGAGAAGTTTAAATACTCTAGGCTTATCCATTCATATTTTATTTGCATATATCTTACAATCAAAAGTATTCATTTTTCTACTCATATTACGTACCAATGACTTATACCAGGCCTGTTGAGATAACACAAAGAATTAATACACCAAATACAAATGATCAAAGACTTACCCTTTTGCAGACTCTTTATTTACAATTCTATTTTTGAACAATCTGTTTCAACAATGTTTAATATAGCCATTCATGTTTAATTTGCATACATCTTACTGTGAAAAGTTTTCTTTTTTCTACTCATTAATAAAAGTTTATAAAATGTTTATATAATGCAATCATCCTTTATAAACGTATTCAGGAAGGATTTGTGATGGAGAAGTTTAAACACTCTAAACTTATCCATTCATGTTTTATTTGCATACATCTTACAATCAAAAGTTTTAATTTTTCAACTCATTAATATAATGTTTTAAATTCCGATTTTTAAAACTAATTAGAAGCCATTAAAGCTCTTATATGCTTTATTAAGATAGTATTAGGTAAACAATACGAACATTGAACCTTGAGTTTTTCATGTTCTAATTACATGTATTCTGAAGTTTTAAATAAAATTTATACAAAAAAAGTTATCATTTGTTCATAATTATACCCATTTTTTTCTCTTTTAAAGTAACTATTTATAACTCCAGATACGTTGAACAGCATGAAGTATCCTATTTTACTTTCTACTTTATTTAAGAAAAAAAATTCTATACAGACTGGAAGTTTCTTAATTAATTTCTCCTTTCTATCAAGATCATGAGAGAAAAAAAAAACCCAACATTCTTCCGAAGAGGAGAAACGAAACTTGTAGGATTTTAGAGGGTTGATCATAAATCATTATAATTTCTGTTTCTGACATTACATTTAATTAATGGTTTCAACACTTGGAGAAGGTTCCGACTAAGCCGATATTTTAAGTAATAAGTAGAGGGTTAAACATTACTGTGATAATAAACTGTTGTTTTTCGGTTTTAACATGTTGTATATTGGGATAGAAAGTGATGTTTAATTTTTTCCCATAGAGTTTGCCGAGGATGTAAAATTTTTATTTTCGTTTAATCTTAATGACCGAGTGTAATGCTATAAAGCAAATTAGTTTCGTTCGCAGAAGAGTTGAAAAACTTTAGAGTATATTTAGATTTTACTCAAGCTTGGTATTTTTCAAGTAATTTATATTGTTTAACTACGTTGTTTAAGAATGTAATTTATAACATTTTGCTTTGTTCGAGAAAAAAAATTAAATTTTGTTTGCTTTTACTTTTGAAAATTTATATTATGAGACGTTTAATTATGAAAGCGCGTACTTGAAAGGGATAATAGTTTTCATACATTTTTCTTTAAAAGGGAATTTAAAGTATTTTTGCTCAAAAGCTTTTCCTCAATTACAGATATCTTTTTTATAAATATGTAATATTTTCAAAAAAGTCTGAAGTAATTTATATTTTATTCTAAACTTGCTTTTGTATTAGTTCAAAAATTTTACATTTCATTTAAAAGGAAATTTCATAAAAGCTATAATCTGTACCTAAATGTGCAACGTACAGGATACATAGTAAAGTCATTAACCGTCCGTTGACATATAGATTTATACTTCGAATTAAAAAAAGAGTAACAACTATATAACCATTCCGTTTCTGGTATTATTTAAATGAAAGATATTTTGTGAAAATAATAATATATAAGCTTTTTAGTTTCTCCTTTTTCCATAATCATTTAAAAAAGCTCATCTCATCCTCATCCTGAGAACCATATAACAGAATTTCCACTTTTCTATGATAAGAAATACCGAAAAATGTAATTTGAAAGATGACGAAAATTTAAAGTTTAATTTTTACTTTATTTGGGATTGGGTTAAGACATTAATTACAGTAATACAAAGTTGAAGTCAGGTTGTAATGTCGCTATTACAGTGAAAGGAGTTTACTTATTATAAATGGGAGTGTATTGCCTACCAAAAATTGTGGAATCATCGAGTTTATTAAACATATCTATTTTTTAAAATTGGAGTTTTTAAAATATAATTCAAACTTTTCATCAACTTAGTTTGTTGTTTTTATTTTGAAAGAGTTTGAGATTTGTATAATTATTTTGATCATGTTAAAATTCATTATAGTTTCGAGTTGATTAAATTCAAGACTTGCAGGATTGAAGATGTGTGATATAGCGAGTGGAATTTAAAAATTTATTGTCACTTTGTTCGGGAATTGGTTAAGGCATTAATTACAGTAATACAAAGTTGAAGTCAGATTGTAATGTCACTATTACAGTAAAAGGAGTGTATTTATTATAAATGGGAGTGTATTGCTTACCAAAAATTATTGAATCATCGAGTTTATTAAAGATATTTATTTTTTAAAATTGGAGTTTTTAAAATATAATTCAAACTTTTCATCAACTTAGTTTGTTGTTTTTATTTTGAAAGAGTTTGAGATTTGTATTATGATTTTGATGATGTTAAAATTCATTATGGTTTCGAGTTAATTATATTCAAAACTTGAAGAATTGAAGATGTGTTATATAGCGAGTGGAATTTAAAAATTTATTGTCCCTTTGTTCGGGAATTGGTTAAGGCATTAATTACAGTAATACAAAAATGAAGTCAGATTGTAATGTTGCTATAACAGTGAAAGGAGTATATTTATTATAAATGGGAGTGTATTGCCTACCAAAAATTGTGGAATCTTCGAGTTTACTAAACATAACTGTTTTTTAAAATTGGAGTATTTAAATATAATTCAAACTTTTCAACAACTCAGTTTGTTATTTTTATTTTGAAAGAGTTTGAGATTTGTATAATGATTTTGATGATCTTAAAATTCATTACGGTTTCAAGTTAATTAAATTCAAGACTTGAAGGATTAAAGATGTATGATATAGCGAGTGGAATTTAAAAGTTTATTTTCAATTTATTCGAGATCGAGTAAGACATTAATTACAGTAACACAAAGATGAAGTCAGATTGTAATGTCCCTATTACAGTGAAAGGAGTGTACTTATTATAAATGGGAGTATATTGCCTACCAAAAATTATTGAATCATCGAGTTTATTAAACAAATTTATTTATTAAAATTGAAGTCTTTAAAATATATTTCAAACTTTTCATCAACTCAGTTTGTTGTTTGTATTTTGAAAGAGCTTGAGATTTGTATAATCATTTTGATAATGTTAAAATTCATTATGATTTCGTGTTAATGAAATTCAAGACTTAAATAATTAAACAAGTGCGATATAACGATGGCTACTATATGAGGGAAAGACCTTAAGGCTTTCAATGTGACAGTTATTCAATTTCCCAATTATTATTAGTTGAAACTACTTGTATAAATTACATTCTCAATTTGATATAAAATTGTATATATGAATAGCTATCTTTGGTAAAACCAATACACAAAACCTAATTAGAGGTTTCCCTTCAAGCGGATATGATTTTAGCTATTTAACAGTTTTGCGGAAAGATATTCGAAATTTTTATCTCTAGGTTTACGGACGTTCTTATATACCTATCTCTACGAACAAGCGTCAGTTTGACACATGAATGAATACATATAACAACCCTCAGAAAGCATGTAATTATACACTATAAGTAAAAAATCAAAATATGAGTTAATACGGAGGTTTAAAATAATATTACTAATTCAAAAAATATTCTAGTATTTTATTTTTCAATACTCGAACTAAGCAACTAAAACCTTCAAACATTCTTCACACTCTGACTTTAATTGACATTCTGCGCTTCATTCTTTCTTCTGTTGCATATTGCTTATTTCTTTTCAGATAACAAAATCATCGGATAACGGATCTAAGTATTGTCAGTACATTCATATTTATTATCGTATATATATTTATTATGTAATGTTTGCATGAGTAGAACTAATTTACTAGTTATTTTTTCTACATTATGATAGCGTCAAATTGACTCACATTCGGAGAGTTGGTATACCACATAGAAAATTTCAATATTTCAACAGTTTAAAAAAAATAAAATTCAATATATGTTAATTCGTTCAATGGATAAAAGTCAATACAAGAGATAAAATAAAAATGCAAAAGGTTTTTGTAATTTTCCTTATAAAATTCGACATGCGTCAAAATGACACATCCGGTAAACTCAGTGTTAAAGATAAAAATTGTTGATTTGCTCGAACATCACTTAGTTAGCATATATTACTATACATCCCCCAAAATTGTATATTTTTAGTATTGTAGATCCAAGCATTGCACTGGATTCAATGCCCGAATAAATTATCGATATATGTGGTTTGCATTCTCATAGGGAGAAATGGTGATAACGTATATGGACTTTCCATAGTAAAATTGCCAGCAAATTTCACATTATTGTAGAAGTGAATGGTAACTTCTCTCGTACTAGTAAATTTATTTTAGTATACCTGTTAATTGATTTCTCTTGTTTTTATTTATTTATTAATTTTATTTGGTATTAATAATTATTAATAACAACTAAAATTAACAAAGCTTAATTGTTTAACTTAAATGGAGAAAAATAAGTTTACTTTTAACTTACTTCGTGCTTTAAGTAATTTGAGAACATTATATGAATTGAGAAGTAGTACTAAGAATCAACGTGGCGCCATCTATTGGAGCGGTGGAGTTAAGTTCAAATTGGGAATTTGGAAAATAATTTACGTGATCATAGCCGGTCTTGGATATTTGAGATTTCTCGTATCCCTAAAATCTAATAGCTTTATTAGTATTTTTCTGTTTTTCTAATAAATAGCTCACTCGATTTTTAACTCAATTTTCTGTTTAATGGATTCAAGCACTGAAATATTTTATACTACTGTTGATTTTCTAATTAAATACTAATACTGAATAATTGACAGCCAATAGATACCGGGCTTGTACTATACAGTATTGTAAGCATTTTCTTTGCATCTTTGATAAAACTGTCTGATGAAAAAATACACTATCGTCTAATAATTTAATCAAAAGATATGTCTGAAAGCTGTTAGACGTATTGGTCAAGGTTAGGATCTATGATCCTATATTATAAACACAAAATTTATATTTTCCTACTTTTATAAATCATAAATTTATTGAATTTATTAAATATTTAATTATTATTTGCTTTGGTTTTAGTTAGTGTATATTCTTATAATTACCATTAATTTAACAAATTATAATATTGATGCAATATTAATTGGGTTGAATTGGATGACTTTAACTATTAAATTACTGTTATAAGTCACAGGATTAAGAGAAACAGTCTAATAATTTACTTAATCAGATATTACTAAATTAGTTAAACTGTGATTAAGAACTAATAACATTTTTACTGATAATCCAATGCCAGTATTGTAACTGTGAGGTAAAATTTAACTCCTGTTTTTTAGTGATTTTATATACTATCCATTAAAAAAAATATTTTTTTAAAATAATGCCATTATGAGTCTCTAAATCATTTAATACATTTTTCTTTAATGGTCATAAATGCTTAATGCTTCTAAAGCGATCTAATCTTTTACAAGATGAGGGAAAAATATATAAAACTTAAGAAATAAAGAAGACAAATTGAACAAAGTTCAGCATCTCTGTTTACATTTGTCCTAACACATAAAGGGAATAGCTGATTATTTATTAACGAATATGAGTCTTTTTTTATTATCAAATTAAGAAAACATTGTATTAGACACAGAAATAAATTCATATTTGTCCCAAGAGAAAATCCCTTTTCTTTTTAATTCTCCCCAATGTTTCAATGGAGTTTATCTCTGACTAGTTAGGAAGCCCCGAAAAAGTTTCTTCCTTTATTTAGACATTAGTTAGGGAATTTGGACAAAATGTGCAATAACTGGGAAAAATAAATAATCCACCTTCCATACGTTTTTTATATTCCCGAAATATGATAACATTATGAATATGTTACAATGCAAAGGATTGAGATTCATTGTGCGGAAGAGAATATGGTGGGATATATGTGTTTTCAATCATCCATTGCCGTTGTTTGTGCTCTGCGTATGAAATGTTAAACTATTCTGCAATAAAATGTTATACTATTCTTGCTATTCCAGGAATAAGCAAGTGAATTTATAGAAGTATAAGTTTTGTAACAATTATCAAACGCATTCAAAAACCACTTACATATGAAAAATCAGTTATTTATTCTCTGCAAATTACAAAATTGTTGAGAGGTATGGTTATTTGCACAAAAACGACTATATAGACATTCAGAGAATATTGTATGGTGAGCAATGCTATGATCAAGGTATTTATTAATTTTAGTTGGTAGTAATAGTTATTAATACCAACTGAAATTAACAAAACTTAATCCGTTAACAAAAATAAGTTTTGTTTTCATTTACTTCGTACTTTACGTAATTCGAGAACATAGGAATTGAAGAGTAGCAGTAAGAGTCATCGTGGCGCCTTCTATTGGCACGAAGGAGTTAAGTTGAAATTAGGAATTTAGGAAAAGAAATGATGTACGGGATCATGGACGTTCTTGGACCTTTTGGGATTTCTCGCATTCCAAAAATCTAATAGATTTAACAATATTTTTGCATTTTTTATCAAATCACTTACTCAATTTTTTATGGTAGTTTCCAGTTTAATAGATTTGTGGTAGCACAGATTCAATGATTTATTTTAAGTTTAAAAATCGTTTGCAGTTTTTTAAGTTTTGGTTTTGCGATAAAGTTTTTATAAAATCGATAAAAAATAAAAGTTGTTGTTTTTAAGAAGACTGGAAAATGTTTCCCTTCTTTTAATTGGATTATATACCTGTTTAAGGGATAATAATATAAATATAGCTCAAACTAAGTGTATAATTAATTTAATATCGTAGTAATACACGATATTTTTGGTGACCCGGACGTGCTAGCGTTAAAAATGGTACGCATTGATAGGGTTAAAAAGCCAATAGAACCACCCTATGAAGGACCGTTTTATGTAATTGCTCGAAATGAAAAATATTTCACGATTGAAGTAAAGGGCAAAAATGTCAATGTGTCATTAGATTGATTAAAACCTGCTATTACCAACCGATGAAAATATCTATTCAACACATCCAACCGAGAATGTTAAACAATTTGCAGAGACTCCTGTAGTGGCATCGCAGACACAAAATTTGCAAAAACAAGCTTCATCGCCTAAGCATTTACGGTTCAACATTTCTCGTTCAGGTAGAGAAATAAAACTGACTTCTCGTTATAAAAAACTATATTTAGAATTATATTTATGGAACTATATTTTGTAAATTTTAGTTTGTACAAATAGTAGTATTTAACTTACATTTATTAATTTTATTTGTTTTTTAATGTATCTAATTAGTATCGTAACTTGCTGGGGAGGGGATGATGTGGTAGCACAGACTCAATGATTTATTTTTAGTTTAAAAATCGTTTGCAGTTTGTTTTTTGAAAGTTTTGGTTTTGCTATAAAGTTTTTTTATAAAATCGAAAAAAAATAAAAGTTGTTTTTAAGAAGACTGGAAAATGCTTAGCTTCTTTTAATTGGATTATATGCCTGATTAAAGGATAAAAATATAAATATAGCTCAAACTAAGTGTATAATTAATTTAATATCGTAGAAATACATGATAGATTCAAACACTGAAATCTTTTATACTTCTGATGATTTTCTAAAAAAAATACTAATACCGAAAAATGGAAAGCCAATGGATATCGGACTAGTATTTTACAGAATGTAAGCATTCTCTTTGTGTCTTTGATAAACCATTTGATATAAAAATATATGCTGGTTTAATAATTTAAGTAAAAGATATGGCTGAAAGCACTTAAACGTATTGGTCAAGTTTATCTCTGACTAGTTAGGAAGCCCCCAAAAGTTTTTCTCTTTATTTAGCAATTAGTTAGGGAATTTGGACAAAATGTGGAATCACTGGGAAAAATAAATCATCCATCTTCCATACGTTTTTATTTTATCCGAAATATGATAACATTATGAATATGTTACAATGCTAAGGATTGATATTCATTTTGCCGAAGAGAATATGGTGGAATATATGTGTTTTCAATCATTCATTGTGGTTGTTTGTGTTCTGCGTATGAAACAATAAAAATGTTATACTCTTCTTGCTATTCCTGGTATAAACAGGTGAATTTGTAGACTTTTGTAACAACTATCAAACGTTTTAAAAAATTGTTCACGTAAAGAATACTAAACATTCATTTAGAGAATTGTAGAGAAACGTAATTATTTGCACATAAATGACTATATACATCACTTTCAGAGAATAGGGGAGACCGGGGTAAAATGGACCACGGGGTAAAATGGACCATCCCCTATTATTTATTTTATTTATTATTTTTAATATTTAATACTTTGATACATAGATCACAGCCCTGCAATCTTGAAAATGAATGTGTAATTGTGTGTTTAGCTGACAATTTAGCCATTTTATTCTAGAAAGTTGATTTGTGGTAGTCAGAAGTAAATATTTTCATCATAATATATCTTCTTCTCTTCATTTCAAAATTGTTATTTGGAGGATTTAACTTCTCACAATAAAGAGCTAAGATGATGTATTATTATATTTAATGTAACTAAAACAATTTAATATAAGATTAGTTCTCTTTTTCTGACACTTTTTGTCAGAATTACACATGGGGTAAAATGGACCACCAGAACCTGGGGTAAAATGGACCATGGTCCATTTTCCAGGTTGTGTTTTTTTATTTCTGTAATGCTTTCTAAATTGATTTTATGTGTGATACTTTAAAAAACATGTAGGATTTAAAGTAACAGATATATGGCAATTCAATGAAAATGTCTTTGAGGATATCCAAAATCTCTCATCATATGTGACTGATCAGTCGTCACCAGATTTTGAATTAACAAATACAGCTGATCGTCAACCAAGCACAGGTAATCAGCAACCAAATACATCACAATCAGTACAAAGTGAAAATCGTCAGTTGAAAACAGTATCACCTTTTGAATTATGCCCCTTGGCAAAAGCTAGCATGAGCAAGATAACAAAGAAATGAAAGAAGGGTGCTTCAAAAATTCTAACTGATACACCAGTGAAAACGATGACTGAAAAATATCAAAGAGAAGGAAGAGAAAAAATTAAAACAGAAAAATGCTGCTTTACTTAAAGATAGGAAGAATTTAGAAAAAATGTTAGTCTTAACTAAGCAGAAAAATGATAAAACTGTAAATTTTAAAGTAAATAAAGAAAATTTATGTGGATCAGAAAGTTCGAGTGATTCGGAAAATATGTCTGTTTATAGTAATACATAACACAGTGATAAAAAAGCAATTCACAGCATGATGCTAATTCTGATAATGAATTAAAAGTTGGCAAGTATGTTTTGGTTAAATTTTTGACAAAAAAGAAAGTGGTTCATTTGGTTGGTTTAATAACAGGAAAAAAATGATGAAGATTACGCTCTTGTGAAATTTATAAGGCAAAAACCTAATCAAAATGTGTTCATTTTCCCTGACAATGTTGATGAATCGCTCGGAAATGTTCAAGATATTGTGCTGAGTCTCACAGATCCTACTGCTTCTCAAGAAAATAGCAGACTTTCAGTAACACACAAATCTTTTGGTGTATCATTCATTAACTTAAATATTCACTAATATTATACTTTATATGTACAGATTGAAGCTATAGAAAATAAATATAATACATTTTATGTTTTGTACTATTAAATAATGTACTACATTTAAGTTATCTGTAAAAATTTTTTGCGGTCCATTTTACCCCGTGCCATGGACCATTTTACCCCGGGGTCGGGGTAAAATGGTCCACTTTGTCACTTGCTATTAAAAAAATATAATAAAAAAGCAATTATAATAATTGGTTTTGACTGAGTGTAATATAAAGCCTAATATATAGGCAATGTGCATATATATTTTCAGATTCAAAAAATCATTAGTTTGAGAGCAAGTACTCAAAATTCACAAAAGTGGACCATTTTACCCCGGTTTCCCCTATAGTTTGGTAAACAGTGATTTTGGTAATTTTTGTAAAACCTACTACATACGTAACTTTTCGAGAACATTATTTGATGTTGGATATTGTGGTTAATTTTTAGTTACACGAGGATTAAAATGACCAGAATCTACCACTACTAGCCATTACAACCATATGTACAAGCAGTAGGATTACAGTGGCTAAAGACTGGGACTGCTTTACTGATTTGGACATAGTTCTACTTTAAAAATTTGGAAAAAAAAATCTAGTACATAATATTTGATAAAATATTTAGGTTATATTTCACTTGATACAATTATTAAAACTCTTTTTTCAGATATGTTTATAAAATTTCTTGGAAATAACAGTTTACAACACTTTCCTAAAAATTGAAAATATTGAAAAAAGTTTTCCTAGATAAATTGTTTTCCTTTCCACTTGGCATATAAACTAGTGTATAAACAATTATTGTAAAGAAAGTTAATTTTTATAAGATAATCCAAATTATTAATTTTGAGTTTCACAGTTCTATCACATGTTCACGATTCTATTTAACTTACAATTCAGATCAAAAATGAATATAATAAACCCCCAAAGATATCTATATGACTCCATTCGTTTCGGAAAATTACCTGTTAAGAATTTGGGATTTTAAAAGAGATGAATTTTTAATTAACCCATATTGTACCACACTAACTAAATATTTCTGTAAGTTATTAAAACTTAATCCATATCATTAATATGGTGTAACTAAGTATATAAAACCAAAATTTTGAAAAACTATTTTTAATTTTTTTATGTATTAGGCTGTCCAACAAACAGGTCAACAGTCCAATACACTACTAAAACTTAAAAAATATCACTTGCATTGCAGTAGGCTGATCATACATGAAATTTGGGGAAACAGTCAAAACAAAGTCTAACATTACATTTTAAGCATGCTGTGGTTGGTTTTCTCTTGCAGTTATTGAACTGGCAGTAAGAGAGTAAATTTATCTTGCAATGTCCAGTTTTTCTGAATGGAATAGACATCTATTTACCCCTTGTTGTGTCCAGGTGTGTGAACAGGTTTTTGCACTGGTTTTCATTTGAAGATAAGAAAAGAATTAAGCTATCAATGCGATATCGAATTCGTGGAAAGATAATCGGGATTGAACAGTCGTTTTAATTGTAAGGCACATTTTTTATACTTACAAAATACACGTGTAAAATATATTTTTCAACAAAAACTTTCAGCTGCATTATTAGCTCTATTTTTAAACTAAAAGTAACCTTCACAATGTTTAAAAAATAATAATAAAATATATAAAATTAAATATTAAAAAATGACAATTTTACAGAGGTTGCTGAAAATAAATTTTACAATAAAATATAATTTGATTTTTCAGTTTTTTTATACAATGCTACAGTGTGTCTATTGTAAAGGTGTTAAAATAAAATCCACTCAGAAAATATTTATAATTTTATTTTTAAATGGAATTTTATTTGCTGTCCTGTTTATAGGACAGCGGTCCAATATGGGTTAAAATTACCGAGAAGAAAGGTTTTATTAAACACAGAAAATACGATATTAATGTATGTATTTCAAACATTTAAAATTGCAAATTCACTTCTTAATATTTAATTGCTTTTGAAAAATTCAGACTAAAATATTTCGATAGCTATCAGATATAAAAAATAGTTATCAGTTATAGGATATGAATACAGTAGTTTAGATATTATATTGAATACTATGGTTTACTGCGATAAACTTTACGTCCATGCTTAGAAAGTAAAAAAAAATGAAAAGTGTGTGTGCATTTAAACCAGAAAAGCCAATATTAACAAAGCGGAAAATCTTTTAATTTTCTTCTCATAACTCTACATTATGCGTATAATTTAATTACCTGTTTGGTAGCTACCAAAATTTATTGGATCATTAATAATTGAAAAGCTGAAAATTAAGTCTGAATGCAAATTCGCCATTCCCTTAAGTAGACGTCATTAGATATGTTTTTTTCAGTGTGTCAGTTTCCATTGCTTAATGAAATAAAGTGCTATTAAATATAACAGAATAGCCGATTTTTCATGCACTTTTTTACGAGGCATTTGAAAATTTGGTCCTAGAAAAATATAAATTTGAGTTATCTAATGCTTGGAAGAGTTATTGAAAATCTATATTGATCATGAAATATAATCACCATTCTGTTAGAGAGACATTTTTTCTAATTTTACAAAACAACTGATAAAATATTAGTGAACAAATTAAGGGGATAGTAATTTAGGAGAAAAATTAGTGAAATAAGTTAGTAATTCTCATATTTGATTATTTGCGCCTTTGAAGAAATCTGATTTTTCTAATGTGCACTACATACAACTTTAACAATACTATTTAATAAAATCAGATTTTGAGATATGTTTCAATTACAAGGGCAATTTATTTAAAACGTAGTTAACATTACTTTGTTTTGTATAGCTTCATTAAGAATTTATGTACGCATTTTAAACAGAAATATTTGTTTGAATAAGTATTTCATACTAAAAGATGTTTAATTATGATTATGTTTGAAAACAATTGTTACTTTTTTTAAACGTAGTTAATATTAGTTTGTTTTGTATAGTTTCATTAAAAATTTATGTACGCATTTTAAACAGAAATATTTGTTTGAATAAGTATTACACATTAAAATATATTTGATTATGATTATATTTCAAAACAATTGTTACTTTTTTCTACATTTAAAGATTTGTTTAATGATAAAAAAATTTAGAAATTTTTCAGTACATAGTTCGTAATCCGTTTTAATATTAAATCGCTTGAGTATATTAGTCGACCATTTAAATTAGCTATGTGCTTTAATAATGGTAGACAGGATTTAATGGTTTGCTATATTTGCAAAAGTTAGTTACGTATTTTAAAAGTTAATTTTAATAACTTTTTCAAGAAAAATCCTGTGTAATATGATTTAAACATAAAATATATGCATTTAAAAATTTCAGCCTATTATTATTTAAAATGCAAAAAACAATTATTTAAAAGCTCTTGAAATATATGTACTTCTTATCTTTGAAACAGAAAAACTGTTTCAACTTTTTAAACTCTTTTTCATGTTATATCTCCTGCGTTCCATTCATAGAAAAAATACATAGAAAAGTAAGAAGAGACATTGTATTGTAGTATGTGTACATAAACACAATTTAAAAATTATATTCAGAAATGCAAAAGATTATGGACAGTTCATTTTTGCTACAATATCGTTTCTAACGGTAGCTTTTCACAGTCAATATGTTTCTAAATTATGTTTTCATATTAGGCCGTAATTCTTTTAAAAGTTTAAAAAAATT
>CM063504.1:75544490-75564490 GCA_032207245.1 Pardosa pseudoannulata
TTTTTGAAACAATATAATTTTTATTAGATAACAAATCCTAATTTCTGGTTTGAAGTTTTCCTTTTTTATAATTTGTTATGCATACAAATTTTAAAATTTTAGATACCTTAGAAACTTTGATCCAGTAAATAAAACAGATGTTTATTTGAATTTGATATAAAGATTCATTGCCCAACATACATTCTTCAAAAATTATAATGCTATTATATGAACTGTATTTTTTCTTTATTTAAACATGTTTATAATATGTATTATGATATTTATGGTTATGTAGGATGTATGCTGCTTAAGAGGGTGAAGTAAAAATTTTTACAGCTAGAGGGTTATTAAAAAACCAAAATACTTACATAGTTTTGTTTTATAATGAATCTATAAAAGGATGTTATAATGAATATTACATTAATTTTACTCTCGAAATGAACTAAGCCGTCTTAAAAAGCAAGTCTTTAAAAATAAAATTTCTAAATTTTGAAGACGTTGTATAATTTTAATAGATTTTTTATGTACTTCACTTAGATGTATTCTCATTTGTTTTATTAAATGTTTCGTGCAGATAAGATGATAATTCGCAAACTGTTTGTATCACCCTACGTTTAAAACAAGTAAAGAGCAAAAAATAAATTAGTGGTAGAAATTCCAGTATATGGAAACAGTTGAAGAAAAAGCTTTTATAAATGCAGCATTATTTTTAATTTACCGTTTAGCTGTCGTGAGTTGGAAATAAAAAATTATGAACCTTTTTCTACCTTGAATGGAAAAAAACAACCCGTAAAAGTTGAACAATGAACTTGGTTTACATCATTACTGAAAATTACATGGCTCATTCTCCATTTTTGACATTTTTATATTGTTGAGAATGTTAATTAAAAGGTTAATAAATATGTTAAAATTTTGTTCAAATGCAAAGACAGAAAAGGAAACTAAGGTAAATTTCTAAATGAATAAATGTGACTGAAACCAAAAAATGTAAACATAATTTTGAGCAAGGCATTTTTTAAACCTGAAAAAGAAACGCTTCTATCTTAATAAAAACAATTTACTCGTCGCTCTAATTAACTCTCATATATCATCGTGCAGGGAAAAAACAGACACTTTTTCCCCTTTCCTTTCCTCTTTTGAATAAATGTTAAATATTTTCGTTACGTGGTTAAAGCGTATATTTTTGTAGAGAGAGATTCGGTATATAAAGTTCTAGTACGAATCTTTTTAGTGTTTTTACTAATACGTGCACGTTCATGCATTAAATTTAACGAGAAAATTAAAGTTAAACGTTTATCACAGCTTCCCTCATTGATATTTATAAAAACTTAAATACGCGAAGATATTATTCAAGAACTGCAAGAAAGTATGTGTATGTTTTGAAAGTAGATGAGGAAATTTTAAGTTTGATTGCTTCTGAGAGACAAATAATGGAAAAACTCTAAATTATTAAGAGAAATATTAAAAGTGTCGTTTAATTCCATCTACACTAATTATCACACTAATTATCTAATATCAAGGGAAACTTTAATGTATTATCTGATATGGTTATTAATTACTTATTTATTATAAACCATTATAAAATAGGAAAATAAAATCTTTTTTTTATATAATAGACATGAAAAAATTAATCTATTTATCTCATTTATCTCATAAAGAAAGATAATCTAAAAACAAAATAAAATATAGGATTTTCTCTGTAATACAATAATTTTTTATTAGTTAAACTAATCATTTGAAAATTATACTACAGATTTTGATATCAATTAAGAGCTTGCATTTCTCAATTTCTACAAGAGATTCGGTATATAAAGTTCTAGTAAAAATATTTTTAGTGTTTTTACTAATACGTACAAGTTCATGCATTAAATTTAACGAGAAAATTAAATTTAAGCGTTTATCACAGCTTTACTCATTAATAGTTATAAAAAACTTAAATACGCTAAGATATTTTTCACAAACTGCAAGAAAGTTTGTGTATATTTTGAAAGTAGATGAGGAAATATTAAGTTTGATCGCTTCTGAGAGAAAAATGATTGAAAAATTCTAAATTATTAAGAGAATTATTAATAGTGTAGTTTAATTGCATCTTTAACCATTTATGACCTTAAATATCATAGGAATTATTAATTAAAATTATTCTCTATAAAATACTAACTATGTAATATGTAGTGAAGCATTAATGTATTATCTGATATGGTTATTAATTACTTATTACTTATAAACCATTATGAAATAGGAAAATAAAATCTTTTTTTTATATAATAGACCTGAAAAAATTAGTCTATTTATCACATTTATCTCATAAAGAAACATAATCTAAAAACATAATAAAATATAGGATTTTCACTGTAATACAATAATTTTTTATTAGTTAAACTAATCATTTGAAAATTATGTTACAGATTTTGATATCAATTAAGAGCTTGCATTTCTCTAATTTCTGCAAGAGATTCGGTATATAAAGTTCTAGTAAGAATCTTTTTAGTGTTTTTACTAATACGTGCACGTTCATGCATTAAATTTAACGAGAAAATTAAATTTAAACGTTTATCACAGCTTTACTCATTGATAGTTATAAAAAACTTAAATACTCTAACATATTTTTCACAAACTGCAAGAAAGTTTGTGTATATTTTGAAAGTAGATGAGGAAATATTAAGTTTGATCGCTTCTGGGAGAAAAATGATTGAAAAATTCTAAATTATTAAGAGAATTATTAATAGTGTAGTTTAATTGCATCTTTAACCATTTATGACCTTAAATATCATAGGAATTATTAATTAAAATTATTCTCTATAAAATACTAACTATGTAATATGTAGTGAAGCATTAATGTATTATCTGATATGGTTATTAATTACTTATTACTTATAAACCATTATGAAATAGGAAAATAAAATCTTTTTTTTATATAATAGACCTGAAAAAATTAGTCTATTTATCACATTTATCTCGTAAAGAAACATAATAAAATATAGGATTTTCTTTGTAATACAATAATTTTTTATTAGTTAAACTAATCATTTGAAAATTATGCTACAAATTTTGACAATAATTAAGATCTTGCATTTGTCTAATTTCTACAGGAGATTCGGTATATAAAGTTCTAGTAAGAATCTTTTTGGTCTTTTTACCAATAAGTGCACGTTCATGCATTAAATTTAACAAGAAAATTAAATTTATGCTTTTATCACAGCTTTCCTCATTGATAGTTATAAAAACTTAAATAAGCGAAGATATTATTCACGAAATGTAAGAAAGTTTGTGTATGTTTTGAAAGTAGATGAAGAAATTTTAAGTATGATTGCTTCTGAGAAGGATGGAAAAAATTCTAAATTATAAAGAGCATTATTAATAGTGTCATTTAATTCCATCTTTAACCATTTATGACCTTAAATATAATAGAAATTATTAATTTAAATTATTCTCTAGAACACACTAATTATCTAATATCTAGTGAAACATTAATGTATTATCTATTATGGTTATTAATTACTTATTTTTTATAAACCATTATAAAATAGGAAAATAAATTCTATTTTTTATATAATAGACCTGAAAAAATTAGTCTATTTATCACATTTATCTTATAAAGAAACATAATCTAAAAACAAAATAAAATATAGAATCTTTGCTGTAATACAATAATTTTTTTATTAGTTAAACTAATAATTTGAAAATTATGTTACAGATTTTGATATCAATGAGGAGCTTCCCTTTCTCTAATTTCTACAAGCGATTCGGCATATAAAGTTCTAGTAAGAATCTTTTTAGTGTTTTTTACTAATAGGTGCACGTTTATGCATTAAATTTAATGAGAAAATTAAAATTAAACGTTTAAAACAGCTTTCCTCATTGATAGTTCTAAAAAATTTAAATACGCGAAAATATTATTCACAAACTGCAAGAAGGTTTGTGTATGATTTGAAAGTAGATGAGGAAATATTAAGTTTGATTGCTTCTCAGATAAAAATGATGGAAAGTTTCTAAATTATTAAGAGAATTATTAATAGTGTCATTTAATTCCATCTTTAACCATTTATGACCTTAAATATAATAGAAATTATTAATTTAAATTATTCTCTAGAACACACTAATTATCTAATATCTAGTGAAACATTAATGTATTATCTATTATGGTTATTAATTACTTATTTTTTATAAACCATTATGAAATAGGAAAATAAAATCTTTTTTTTATATAATAGACCTGAAAAAATTAGCCTATTACATTTATCTCATAAAGACACATAATCTAAAAACAAAATAAAATATAGGATTTTCTCTGTAATACAATAATTTTTTATTAGTTAAACTAATCATGTGAAAATTACGCTACATATTTTGATATCAACTAAGAGTTTGCATTTCTCTAATTTCTACAATCTATATTGTAGCATAAAATGCTCTTAAAGACGCACATAGATTTTTAGAAATATTTATTTAGTTTTAAATACTCTGTTTTGTCAAACCATTTAGCAACTGCATACCTTAAAATTTAACAAGAAAAATATAATAAATATGGACAATGAAATTAAATATGATACAAATTTTTAGTAATTTATGAAATAATGATATGAAATATAAATAAAATTTGTAGCAATTCTAAAATCTAAGGTAATGAATATGACATTTATTTGTTTTTATAATTTTAACCGTTTATTTATTTTTTAATATAACTAGACAACTAGGGGTGCTTATCGCCATTATTAATAGTTCTTTTACACCAAATAAAATATGTGTTCAACAAAACTCACATAATAAACACCGATTTGTAAATTTTGAAGTTCAGCAGGTACAGTAATTTATTGTAAAAGGAAACAAGAATGCTGTACATGCATATAAAATATTTACGTTGTATTACTTATAATAAATTTACAGGATCCGCCAAAAATGAAGTCCTTGGTAATATGGTCTGGGCTGGATAATTAAGCATTCCTGTAATAAACATTCGTACAATTTATGTCATAAACTGTCCATAAATTCATTTGACCGAGAAAATGCTAAAATCTCAGTTTTGTAATTTGAGTTAACAACTATGCTTTTTGTGTTAAAATTGTTAAGGATAATAACAAAAACTGCAAATTATTTTGATTTTATTTTCAAAGAAGAATTTGTTTTTCAAAAATTAGATAAATAATATTAAAATTCTGTACTAACAATGTCATCTAGTTCATTCGAAATATTGAAGATTACCTGTAAGTAACAAGATCTTAAAACATATTTTTGATTCATCTTTTCAAGCCAATACCGCCGAACGATGGGCGACTGGTTAGGGTGCTGGCCTTCGGTCCTGGAGTTCATGGGTTTGAATATTACTGTGGCATGTATGTTTGTAGCCGTTCAAAATTGGCTTAAAACTGTAGGTCCCGGTCTCATTAGCCCTTGTGTTGCAAATAATAGGCCATAGCACTCCAAACTATATCAAATCCAAGTTAATAACATATACTTTATGCATATAATAAAAAATCATAAACTAGTTAGTTTCAGAATATGTATTTAAGCAAACGTATGATCCATTTATTTCCATATTTCTCCGCATTCATCCATATGAGGCTGCTTAACCATATCATGTAATTAAAAGCAAAATGAATGTAAAGTCTGAACTATTGTCCGAATATGTCTGAATTCGGAAACACTGTGTTTTATTCAGAAAATAAGATAAAGTTTTAAAAATATTTTAAATACGTTTTAAACTTAATTATTTAATAATTGATATACATGTTAGTAATATTAAATTTTTGATGTTTATCAATCCAATCTTTTACACGCACTCTTCTATTCCTAGTAGAAATTTATATTGTTTAAAAATAATATACAATTTTCAAACAATACATTCATGCCAGTCTTTCTAGTGACTCTTTTCCTTACATAAATGCAACAGACTGAAATTATTTATTTAAATATTTTTTTGAAAATCTAAATATCAAAAATCTTTACAAAAATAAGATCATTCCGCGTAATTTTAACGACATGCCAGCATAAATCAATGCAGAAAACTTCCAGAAAAATTCAAACCACATCAAGCATTTTAGAAACGTCTACATACTAATTAAGCTTAGCATATCAGACTTTTTCTTTCTGGTGTATTTACATCTCGTTTCCATTTACTCCTGAAAAAATTTCGAAACAAGCGTTCATTTGCTGCTTCATTTTCTTTTTACTGGATGTATCAAAGACTTGATGTCGCAAAAAATCTGTGCAATTATGCTGTGAAAGAAGACTCCAAATTATTTCACATTCATCTTATGGTTAAAAGACGCAGTTTAAAAATTTTTGATGCATTTTTTCCAGATAAAATATTTATACCATTCCTTATTAAAATATTTCTCTATTACATTTGAGGTTCTGATAGCAGACCGTTTTGATATTTTAAATAAAAAATTCCATGTATAGAAATTTTGTAAAATGACGTGTCTTTTCGTTTTCTTTCTATATTCCAGAGAAGTTGGAATCTCATGTAATTTAAAAAGAATAAAAGATCATTAAATTAATTTTTTATACACGAAAAAGTGCTTAAACTCCAAATATTAAGGATTTTTTCAAACTTTTTATCAAGGAGGGAAAACTGTTATATGAAATAACACAAAAATAATATTTCTGTTGTTCTTAAAGTACATTATTTATAGTTTAAAATTTGTCTAGAAATGTTAAAAATGTGCCCATTTTGCCCTTTTTTGTGGTTGTGTTCAGGCAAAATCTTTCTAAAGAAGTTAATGAGAAATAAATAAATTCATTTTCTTAAATATAGCAATATGTTGAAATTTTAATATCTATATTCATTTCATTGGACCTTTTATGTATGCAAAGACTTTTTGAGCTTATGTGTATTATTTATCAAAATATACACTGGTGTGTAAAACTTAAGCAACAGGTGAGTAATTTGAAGAGTAATCATATTAGAGGCATGAAAATCAGAAAGTGCCCAGACATTATTTTTATGGCTGTCAATCCACATCGGACTCCTGCTGTTCAACAGAAGCTACTGAAAAATAAAGATATCACTCTAAAGATAGGCCAGCGTGCTTCATGATTTAAATCCGATCGAACATGGTATGCTTTGGAAAGCATTCAGCACGCTTACATCCCTCAGAGAACAAACAACTGAAACGGATTCTGGAATGAGCAGTCCTACCCAAAAATGTTAAAGCTGGTTTTATCGGAGACGATGCGAAACCCTTGCGGTTATGAAATATCCCAAAAAACATTGCTTGTTCTTCCTCTTATAGACAAGCATTATTAGGATTTAAACTATGGTTTACATAAATGGCTTGTTTTTTTTATTCCATACTGTATGCATTATGTTCCTTTCTCAGCGCCGATGCTTTCGTCATCCTTTATGTACATTATACTATCCCTAATTTGAATTAAATGTCTCTCAATTATTTCTCTTAGATTATTATGGCAAAGACCCAGCTATTGCTAAAGTTTTGAACCAGTGTACATGGTTTATTGTAGTACAACCGATTTTGTCATAGTGATTATTAATATCACCAGGTATTAATTTTTAAGGTGTTGATGGAACGTTAGATGAATGGTGAGAGACTCCAATTTACTTTCATAAATTCTCCAATTTATTCACACATAAAAAATTGATATACGCGAGAGAGTGTTGGTTGAGAGGAACTTTGAGCGATCCAACCTTTTTTTCTGCATTGAAATTCGCGACGTGTACTGAAAATTTTGTTTTGTCGCCAGTGATACCGGAAAGGGAAAAATGAAGTCTGCACCTGAGAAATCAGAGTTGGGTGTTATTTCTTCTCCAAATCGAGGTTATTCTGAGGGCGACTTTAAAAAATCTCCATCAAGGTGGACTCTCGTTGTTTCTCTGAGCGACATCATGGCAGAAATACTCTAAATTATGATTTATAAAATTAGCCAAATAAGCTACAACTGTCTCTCAGATGAACAAAAATAGAAGTAATGTAGATGCTCTTGTGTTGGCACCAATCTCAGTTTCAGAACAACATTAAATCCTGTTAGCGATATCATCTTACGGCCTCCTGCCACCAGAAATATGACACCCTAAAAAAAGATTAATTGAAGAATTTGAAGATTCAGAGGGAAAACGCATCTGACTCCATTTTACTTTGTGAGCATTTATTCCTTTATAAATATAGAAACATAAATACGCGAGAGAGTTTTGGTCGAGACCGTCGATGTCCAAGCGATCAAACCCTTTGTCTCCGCTAAGTTAGATTAGATTGTACAGTCAGTGGGAGCTGATGACTTGCCATGGAGTCGCAAAGTCTAGACACCACTGTCTAGACTTGGAAAAAAAATATATACTGGCTCAATCACAATTTAGCAGTTTTAATAGATATAAGGATTTTTAGTTTGATGGAATATAATGATCTCTTAACCCATTTCCGAAATGAATATATAATTATTGAGCCAAATCTTTCAGAATATATTGAAATTTTAGTATCCTTAAGCCCTAGAACAATATTACTATCTTAAATCTAGAGTTAATCTGTAAGTTTCACATTTGTTTTTTATAACAAATCATTGGGATTGAATGTGGCTGTAATGTGTATCATTAACTAGATATGAAAGGTATAAATTCACATAATTCCTTTCCAGATTAAAAGTAAATATTAAAACAACCTATCTTCTTTCCATATAAAATAAAATGTTCTTCTTTGTTTAGATTAAAGGTTTTCTTGGATTCTTTTTAAGTGTTAAAATATACAAACGCTATTAATTTTGTTTAATAAATTAATGCAAATTTAAAAAATATGTAAATATAGAAAATACACTTTAATAAACCCTGTAAAATAACATTTGAAATTAGAAAATTGGAAAATAATAGTTTATACCAAAAAGAAGCTACTCTTAAATTTCTTATTATTTGAATAAATTGTATATTAATGCAGACAATATGTATGTGTTTAAAACAAGGACGTGTAAACTCCCTTTTTAATTTTCATTTAAAACATTTTAGACGTTTTAATTTTCAATTAAAAGTTTTAGAAGATTTTTAGATGTTTTTATATTGTAAAATGAATAAAAGGTAGTTCTAAAGATTTGGTTTACTAAACAGAACATTTATTTTACTTCAATGTAATGTAAAAATATAGTAATTATAAGAAATTAACAAAATTTTAAAGTTATAAATTCTTAGTGGATTTTATTTTCTTTTATATTTTTCTTTCCGTTGAATGTATTTATGCTATGAAATAACAAAATGATATAATCCTTCAAATCAAGAATTTTATTAAAAAAGTGTTAATAATTTATTCCAAAAAGAGGAGAACATTTTTTAATAATGAATCGAATAATGATCATTTTAATTATGATTTTGAGTCTCAAAATGACATTTTGACCCATTAGCAATTAATAATAAGCCAACTCAATTATTGTTTTTAATATTTTGGATTACTCAGTATTCTATTAACACTTTTATTTATTTTTTGTTAAGAAAATAAAAAAAAATAATTAAATATAAACTGACATCAATGCATTTTTCCGAAAGTTATGATATTTCTTTTTTTTATCTTCAATTGAGAAAAATGGATTTTTTTTTTTATTAAATTTTTTTTTTTTTATTTTATTTATTTTTTTTAAATTTTTTTTTTATTTTTTTTTATTTTTTTTTTTTTTTTATTTTTTGTTTTTTTTTTTTTTTTTTTTATGTATTTATTATTTATTTTCTTTTTTTTTTTTTAATTTTAATTTTTTTTACTAGTTTTTTTTTTTTTTTTTTTTTTTTTTTTTTTTTTTTTTTTTTTTTTTTTTTTTACTATTTTTTGTTTTTTTTTTTTTTATTATTTTTTATTTTTATTTTTTTTTTTATTTTATTTTTTTGTAATTTTTTTTATTTTTTTTTTATTTTTTTATTTTTTTATATATATTTTTACATTTTTATTTTTTTTTATTTTTTTTTTTTTTTTTCTTTTTTTTTTTTTTTTATTTTTTTTTTTTTTTTTTATGTTTTTTATTTTTTTTTTTTTTTTCAATTTTTATTTTTTATATGGTATTTTTTTTTTTTTTATTTTCTATTCACTATTTTTTTTTGATGGTATAACTAAATCGAGATTTTATTCTACAATATTTTATTTTATATATTTATTATAAATTGGAAAAATAACAAAAATTTTTTAATATTTCATAATCTCCAAATTCTAAATTTTTAATAATTTGAATTAAAATATGAATGTAAAATTTTATAGTTTGATTAATAATTTTTAATTATAAAATTAAATATTTATAAAATATACCTAGTTGCTTGTGTTTAAATGCAATATTTAATCAAAACTAAAATTAATAATTGATAATAATTTCATTTGTAATTAATACAAAAGAATCTAATATCTAATTATGAATAATACTAAATTTTTTTTTTAAGGTATATTAATTAATATTACATATAAATAAATTTTATCATAAAATAGATTAATTTTTATAAGTATTAAAAAAATAAAAAAAAAAAAAAAACAATTATTTTAATAATTTAAATATAAAATTTGTGTTATATAATTAATTATAAATTAAATTCAAAAATAATTAATATAAACATTTAGATATTTAATTTATATATTATTTTAAATATAAAAAAATGCTTAAGATAATATCTTAACAATTTTTAATTAAATATTTTATTTTAATGCTCTAAAAAAATTCTAATGTTAAATAGAGATATAAAAAATAAAAATTTTATATATAACATTATATTTATAATTAAACAAATTTACAAGTGATTAACAATATATTTTAATATGTAACATTTTATGGTCAGATTTTAATAGTATAACTAAATTTTTAATCTTGATCAATTTATAGTCTAACAAATATCTATTAATGAAATTAATACATATGTTTAATATCACAAAATGGTAAAACAAAGTGATAGGATAATTGATTATATCAAAGGTAATATAGCTAACAATATTATGAAATTTCAATTACAGCTATTTTCCTCAAATAAAACCAATGCTTTAAATTCTACTATTTAAACATATTTCAAAAAAATACATAAATTAAAAATTAGAGTTTTCGATATGATTAAAATAAGTCCAAACCAAAATGAAAAAAGCACAACAGTGATAGATTTAGCTTCAAATTCTCTCACATTTTAACTAAAATTATACCCCAAAATGAAACAAAATTAATGTACGATATTGAATTAATGAGAAATATACCTTTCATGACATAAAGATTTTAGTTCGCTATAAAGCATACAATGTCTAAAAATGATACGTACAGAATAATCATGAACAAATCTATGTATGACACGTTGTACTGAAGTATAACATTATAATATATAAGATCTAGGAACATGCTCTGATATAATATACAGCTGTCTGTAATTGACATTGATGTAGAAAATAAAAGTCACATCAGTCGAAAAGATCACGTTGTCTGGTCCCATCAATATCACAGCGTAGTGTTTTCACCTGAGCTGATTATCGAAAGGAAACCACTTAATGACAATGGACCAATTAATGCAACTTTTAGGACAGAAAGTCTATCATAATAGTAAAACAATAAGTACATTGATGTACGTACGTTGCATTATTCAAGGAACAAATACTGATTATGCTTAAGGTGGTTTAATAAAACATGGTTTCGTGTTCAGAATCAAAAGATAATGTCAAAATCTATATACATGACAACATAGACGTGGAGTACCAGTATCACCACCAACTATAAATGTGAGTCAATGACAAATATATTCTGATTATGTTTATGCAGAAAGTGAACATGTATTCTGCTGATATGTATAATATCTGTAAAGAAAATGTCAATTGATAATGAACAAAAAAGTCACATCGTCCGAAAAAACCTTATATATGACACTTTAAAGAACTAGTAATCATGATAAAGGAAATGTCACAATGTAATAAAAGATCCATATTTATTAAAATTAGAAGTCCTATAAATCAGTTTCATCGTTCAGACAAGGTTCATTCATGACAATAATATTTCTGGACATACAGTAGAAATAATAAATATCCAAATGTTTTTTTTCATGAAACAATTTAATTATAAAAATGACATTATTAGAGACTTTTCAGTTAATAAACATTAATTTATATGCCATTATTTTTGACAAAGTTCGTATTTGTTATTAACAGGGTGATCATAATGTAATGGCTGATAGGTGTATATGTATATATGTGAAATTTTATTTCGAATATAGCAGCAAACTACGTCTCTATAAATAAACTTTTATTATACCAAGCTAACTTTAATTAGAACTAGTTATCATGTTTAGAAAGAGAAAATGTCACAGAATAGATAAAATGAATTCCCTATTTATTAATTAATAAGCATTTATATTCAGTCTCGTAAATGTTTATTCAATAGTATTCATTAAAGGGGTACGTGAGCTATAAATCTTCCAACTGATATAGTGTTTATTTTTTCCAGAACAATTGAATTTAATATGCTTAAAAATTCTTATATTAACCTTTTTAGTTGCCACTTTCTGGACCATTAAGTTATTTAAATGTATTAGTAAATTACATTTACTATCGAACGTTGCATAAGTGCCTTCTGGAACCACCTTCTTATTTAATTTTCTTAACACATGTACTAATTTATTCCTCCAAATGATAAAAATATGTAAGGGAGAATAATCTTATATTAATCAAATAAAACTGAATTCTTTATAAATCAACCCAAATGTAAATGTTGTAAAAAAGAAAATGAAAAAAAAATCATCTTTCAGACAAAACCCGTTTCTCATTTCGCCTGTAAATTTATGCTTGTATTTGACATTCTTTTTCCGCGTCAAAGCTATTGTATTCTATTAGTGAATTATTCAAAAGTGTTCACATATTCTCAGCTTAATATAAGATTTTTCCGAATGCTCTGTCCCTCTGCGATTTCAAGTCTTTTATAATCACATCAAGTCAGTCCTCTTCATGCTACTTCAAAATGCTATTTCACACTTGTAATTCCTTACCTGACAAAGAACTGCCAAAAAACTCCCAATTTTTTTAAATCCCACCAGAAAAGGATGAAAAAAGGTGTTTTTGAGGCAATTTAAAATAATCCATTTCTTTTTTATCGCTGCAGTGCTGCATTTTCTTCTGGATATCTACAGTATATTAGAACATTTGATAGCTTCGGAGGTAGACTAATTTAGAAAGTAATTTTGTGAATGTAATACAGTTGCGTAATTAGGATATTTAGATTAGAGACGTTTTTTTTCACTTTGTGGGAATATTTATTCGCTATGTATTTAAAGAGAAAAATCTCGTAATTTAGTTTTATTTCTGAGCGGAATATTTGATATACTTCTAAAGGCCTAATGGAATAAATTGTGACGATTTTTATTGCTAAAGATTCTGATTTTTGCATACATTACAAAAACTTAAAAAATAATGGAATTCATTAGGTTATACTGGTCCCTAGAAATTTAGTTCCTAGAAATAAATTTTATAAAAGTGTTTTGTCCACATTTTAAGTTATTATTTAATATGATAATCACAAGTTATTATTTAATATGATAATATAGCACATTTGTGATTGTAATAGATATTTGTAATTAGAATACTTAGAATTAAAATGCCTTTTTAAAACAGATGTGAATATTTATTTACAACTTACTTACAGACAAAACCTATGAGAAATAATTTTTCACATTTGTGATTGTAATAGATATTTCTAATTAGGATACTTAGAATTAAAATGCCATTTCTAAATAGTGTTATCTGAATACTTATTTACAACGTACTTATAGACAAAACATATTAAAAATAATTTTTATTTCAAATTCGTAGCACAAGATTTTGTAAAGACATAAAATAGGATTTAATATCGAATGATACTAAACATGTTATAAGTCTAAAAAACGTAAACATTTACATGCCCAGAGTTACCTTTTGCCAACATACCCAATATAGACTTCTAAAATACTACTAGAATAATATTAAAATTCTAATATCTAATATTGTTGATAAAATAATACTGAAGATAATATTAAAATGTTTTCAATATGATTGTATATTTTCAATCTAGTCCCTAGAAATTTCGAAATAGTTCAATCTATAGTATCTGAGAATGAATTTTATAAAAGTGTTTTGTCTATCATTTAAGTTATTTAATATAAGCACATTAGAACATTTGTGATTGTAATAAATATTTGTAATAAGGATACTTAGTATTATGTTATTTAAACAGTTTTATATGAACACTTATGAAAAACGTACTTATAGCCAAACGTATTAAAAATAATTTTTATTTCAAATTAGTAGCACAAGATTTGTAAAAACCTAAAATAAGGTATAATAGCTAATGTTGCTAAACATGTTATACAATTAAAAAACGTAAACCTTTAAATGCCTAGAGTTATCTTTTGCCAGCATAACCAATTTAGTTTTCTAAAATACTATTAGAATAATATTAAAGCTCTAATATCTAATAGTGCCTATAAAATCATACGGAAGATAATATTAAAATGTTTTCAATATAAGTTTATATTTTCAATCTAGTCCCTAGAAATTTCGAAATCCTTCAATCTAACTTATGTGAGATTATAAAACACTTTTATAAAACTCAATCCATTTTATAAAAGTGTTTTGTACAGCAATTAATTTGTTATTTAACATGATAATCACATTAAAAATTTGTGATTGGGATACATATTTGTAATTAGGATACTTAGAATTAAAATCACATTTTTAAATAGATTTATGTGAATAATTATTTACAACGTACCTATAGACATAATATATTAAAAATAATTTTGCACATTTGTGACTGTAATAGATATTTGTAATAAGGATACTTAGAATTAAAATGCAATTTTTAAAAAGTTTTATGTGAACGCTTATGTACAAAGTACGTATAGACAAAACATATTAAAAATAATTTTGCACATTTGTGATTGTAATAGATATTTGTAATTAGGATACTTAGGATTAAAACATTGAAATAGTTTTATGTGAATACTTATATACAACGTATTTATAGACAAAACATATTAAAAATAATTTTCATTTCAAAATCGTAGCACAACATTTGTAAAGACATAAAATGGGATTTAATATCGAATGATGCTAAACATGTTATAAGTCTAAAAAACGTAAACATTTAAATGCCCACAGTTACCTTTTGCCAACATACCCAATTAAGTCTTCTAAAATACTACTAGAATAATAATAAAATTCTAATATCTAATATTGCCAATAAAATAATACAGAAGATAATATAAAAATGTTTTCAATATGATTCTACATTTTCAATCTAGTCCCTAGAAATTTCGAAATAGTTCAATCTATAGTATCTGAGAATGAATTTTATAAAAGTGTTTTGTCCATCATTTAAGTTATTTAATATAAACACATTAGAATATTTATGATTTTAATAGATATTTGTAATTAGGATACTTAGTATTATATTTTTTAAACAGTTTTATGTGAACACTTATTAACAACGTACTTATAGCCAAACGTATTAAAAGTAATTTTTATTTTAAATTCGTAGCACAAGAGTTTTAAAGACCTAAAAGAAGATTTAATAGCTAATGATGCTAAACATGTTATACATCTAAAAACCGTTAATCTTTAAATGCCCCGAGATACATTTTAGCAACATAACCAATTTAGTCTTTTAAAATACTATTAGAATAATATTAAAGCTCTAATATCTAATGGTACCAGTAAAATCATACTGAAGGTAATATTAAAATGTTTTCAATATAATTTTATATTTTCAATCTAGTCCATAGGAATTTCGAAATCCTTGATTCTAACGTATGTGAGATTATAAAACACTTTTATAAAATCAATCCATTTTATAAAATTGTTTTGTCCAGTATTTAAGTTGTTATTTAATAGGATAATCTCATTATAAAATTTGTGACTGTAATAGATATTTGTAATAAGGATACTTAGAATTAAAATGCAATTTTTAAAAAGTTTTATGTGAACGCTTATGTACAAAGTACGTATAGACAAAACATATTAAAAATAATTTTGCACATTTGTGATTGTAATAGATATTTCTAATTAGGATACTTAGAATTAAAATGCAATTTTTAAACAGTTTTATGTGAATACTTATTTACAGCGTACTTATAGACAAAACATATTAATAATAATTTTGCACATTTGGGATTGTAATAGATATTTATAATTCGAATACTTAGAATTAAAATGACATTTCTAAATAGTTTTATGTGAATACTTATTTACAGCGTAATTATAGACAAAACATATTAAAAATAATTTTTATTTCAAATTCGTAGAGCAACAATTGTAACATAAAATAGGATTTAATATCGAAGGATGCTAAACATGTTATACATTTAAAAAACGCAAACATTTAAATGCCCAGAGTTACATTTTGTCAACATACCCAATTTAGTCTTCTAAAATAATACTAGAATAATATTAAAATATTAAAATTCTAATATCTAATATGGCCAATAAAATAATACTGAAGATAATATTAAAATGTTTTCAATATGGTTCTATATGTTCAATCTAGTCCCTAGAAATTTCGAAATAATTCAATCTAAAGTATGTGAGAATTAATTTTATAAAAGTGTTTTGTCCAGCATTAAAGTTGTTATTTAATATGACAAGCACATTAGAGCATATGTGATTGTAATAGATATTTGTAATTACAATGTTTAGTATTATATTTTTTAAACAGTTTTATGCTAACACTTATTAACAACGTACGTATAGGAAAAACATATTAAAAATATTTTCTATTTTAAATTCGTAGCACAAGATTTGTAAAGACCTAAAATAAGATTTAGTAGCTAATGCTCCTAAACATGTTATACATCTAAAAAACTTAAACCTTTAAAGCCCAGAGTTTTGTAAATAACCAATTTATTCTTCTAAAATACTATTAGAATAATATTAAAGCTCTAATATCTAATATTGCCAATGAAATCATACTGAAGATAGTATTAAAATGTTTTCAATATGATCCGATTTTCATTTTTTTCGTATTCGTTTGGTTTTTAGGCAGTAATTTCTGGTTTAAGTAGCCCTTAAATAGTATTGAAAACATTCTGACTGTAGTTTCAAATCAAAGATAAATAGAAAAAGCTTACCAACTCAATTAATTTTAATTGCAAAAATATGCGCGAAATCTTTTAAGTTGACTCCTTTAGGTAAAATTAAAGCTGGCTATTTTACAATATAAGCTTGTAATGCTGAATGTTGAAAATACTTTTTTTATTTATTGCTTTACCTAATTCACGTTACTAGTTTTAATAAAGCCACTAAAATGGTTAAATTTATAAAAGCAAATACATTTTTTTTAATATTTGGTTATCTTAAACACCATTACACTATTTCAAAAATTGTAATATCAGTTAAAGAGAATGTTTGCTGTATAATATTTATTATGCAGTAAATTCCAATTTCTATAAAGCAAATAAGATTAAGTTCTATAAATTTTATTATAATTTCGATTTGGTATCAAAATACTGAAACATCACGTATTATAACATAGGGTTCTAAATGGTTTTAATTATATATATATATATATATATATATATATATATATATATATATATATATATAATAAATATATATATATAAAAATATAAATAAATATATATATAAAATATATATATATATTTATATAATATATACATATATAATAAATAAATTAATATATAATATATATATATATATATATATATATACATTTTTTTTTATATATAAATATATATATATATATATATATATATTATATATATATATATACATATATATATATATATATATACAAAATATATACATATATCTATACATATATATATCATATATATATAATATATATACATATATATAATATATAATATATATATATATATATATATATATATATATATAATAAATATATATAATATATATAATATATAATATATATAAATATATAATATATATATATATATAATATAATATATATATGATTTTAATTGCTTTAAAAGATGATTCCTCAATTCACATATAAAAGAAAAAAAACTTAAAATATCAACTACTTTTGAGAATTTTAATTATTAAATAGGTAAAAGTTAACTACATTGAACACATTTTATGTATATTCCTTTCATACGTAATATGATTATTTGTTTAAATACTCTTCAGTATATAGAATAAAAAGCTAATAATTTAGATAATGTTACAGTATGAATGTTAAAATATCACTGAAAATATTCATTTGATTATAAATACTTATAATATATTTTAATTCCCTAATTAATTATCTCTTCTGATATTTCCATAATTTGTGCATTTGTAGAAGTATAAATAATATTTAATTTTTGATCATCTGTAACTTCATTACAGTAGATTATATGTTTCTATAGAGAAAGGTAGTAAGAATATAGTTTCTGGAACTATGGGAGGGGGGGAGTCTGAAACCTATCCCACCCCATTATTCTTCACTTTTTTACATAAAACACATGAATGTTAATAAAAAGTATATATACTGAATACTAATATACAATATGAACTTTTTAATTAACAAATATGTAAATTTTTTAACTTAATGCATACAAACATATTTATTATAATATGTATATATATAAATATTTAATATATATATATATAAATATATACTATAATAATATATATATTTTCATGTTTATATGTATATATATATAAGTATATATATATGTATTATGTATTATGTATAAATATATTTTTATAATATATAAATATATATTAAATATATATATATATATAATATATATATATATATAATATATAAATATATATATATATAAATATATATAAATATAAATATATATTAAATATATATATATATATATATATATATAGTTTTCTTGGTAATAATAATTATTATATTCATCGTTCTTTTAAGCAAACTTGAATTTTTATTTATTCATCGAAACTTATGTGTATCACAGTTCCATGTTCACAAACTGACACTTATCTATTAAAACTCTTCAATTTATTCCAAAATGCTTACGCCTGAATTATCCTAAATTAATTGTTTTTTTTTCATTTATTTTATTATTATAAAAGAATTTTTTTAAAATCGTTTTTAACTCACGTAATTTTTTCAATATTTTTAGACCTAAAACACACAACACACACACACACACACACTTTGAAAATATATATATATATATATATATATATATATATATATATATATATATATATATATATATATATATATATTATATATATAATGAAGTCATTTTGAAAACTTAAATCAAAGATCATTGAGAGAATGGGTTTGAGAGTAAAACACGCAGTACACTCTTTTAATGCAGGTACATGAGATTTGAATAAGACATTAAAAAAGGACTTGATGCATTAGGATTGAGAGAGATCTTATTGAGAAAGGGTTGCTGCATGAACCCTGACTAAATGGGGCTCATTGGCTAGAGTATGGACGCTACACACGCGCCGCCTTGTTTGATGGTTGGCTGTTAAGCTGTGAAATATACATGAAGAAAGACATTATTAAGATATCATTGGCTCTATGACATTCCCTCAGCAACTAGACTATTAAAGTATACTCTCATGGCACAATGAAGAGAACGGCTATAAAAGAGTTATTTTAGAGCTATAAAAATGACATGTTTCTTAGTCAAAGGCAGGGAAGTGAATGATTATGAAAATATTTTTCTTTTACAGAATTAGGCCACACAACGAGACATGGAAACAAATTCCTTCCCAGATAAAGAATCTTAGTGAGTGCTCTCAACAGTAAAAATGTTCTCAGATTATTGTTGGAGTGAGCTACTCGTTTGAAACAGATGGAAATTGTGGCAAATGCCATAATTAGCATTTTATTTCAGAGTTAACTTTGAGAAATTATTAAAAGAATTTTAAGTCGCTGAACTCCTTTAATATATATATATATATATATATATATATATATATATATATATATATATATATATATATATATATATATATATATATATATATATATTATATATATATATATATATATATATATATATATATATATATATATATATATATATATATATATATATATATATATATATATATATATATATATATATATATATATATATATATATATATATATATATA
>CM063504.1:75569490-75574490 GCA_032207245.1 Pardosa pseudoannulata
CAAAACAATACGGAAAATTGTTATAATCAAATGAGCATCTGATGTATATGATTTTTGATTCAAATACCTTTAATGCAACGCTTTGAATAATGAAATTTGTACTCATATAGATATCTTACAAATTTGTTCCTGATACTTAATGAAGCATATATTAACATTCAGTAATATTTAAATATTTATTACGTATTTAAAATAGTGTTCTGAATGTAAAATTATTTTTTCATTATCAAGCTAATTTATTATATGAATAATAAATAAGCTTTAAAAATACTAATAAAAGCTATAAAAATTACATCTATTGTTTAAATATTATAAACACGCATTAGTATTTTATTCCAAAAGTCCCTTTTATATTTAAAACTATACGTAAAAATGTTATAACCTAATAAACATCTGATGCAAATGAATTTTGATTCACGTACCTTTAAAGCAACGTTTTGAATAATGAAATTTGTCATCATACAGATATCTTACAATTTTGTTTCTAATACTTAACGAAGCATACATTAGCATTCATTAGGAATTAAATATTTATTACGTATTTAAAACAGGGTTCTGAATATAAATTTATTTTTCATTATCGATCTTATTTATAATATGAATAATAAAAAAGCTTTAAAAAATACTAATAAAAGCTATGAAAATTACATCTATTGTTTAAATATTATAAACACGCATTCGTATTTTATTCCAAAAGTCCCTTTTATATTTAAAACTATACGTAAAAATGTTATAACCTAATAAATATCTGATGCAAATGAATTTTTATTCACTTACCTGTAAAGCAACGTTTTGAATAATGAAATTTGTAATCATACAGATATCTTACAATTTTGTTTCTAATACTTAATGAAGCATACATTATCATTCAGTAGGAATTAAATATTTATTACGTATTTAAAATAGTAATCTGACTGTAAATTTATTTTTTCATTATCAAATTTATTTAATGTATGAATAATAAATAAGCTTTAAAAATACTATTAAAAGCTAAATCTATTGGTTAAATATTATACGCAATAGAATTTTAGTACAAAAGTCCATTTTATGTTTAAAACAATACGTAAAATTGTTATAATGAAAAGAACATCTGATGTATAGGATTTTTGAATCAAATACCTTTAATGCAACGCTTTGAAAAATGATATTTGTACTCATACAGATATCTTACACATTTGCTTTTGATACTCAATGAAGCACATATTATCATTCAGTAGGAATAAAATATATATTACGTATTTAAAATAGTGTTCTGAATGGTATATATATATATATATATATATATATATATATATATATATATATATATATATATATATATATATATATATATATATATATATATATATATATATAATATAATATATATATATATATATATATATATATATATATATATATATAAGATTGTATAAAAATGAAAAAACTAAAATAATCGTTCATTAAATAACAATTTTATTTGAATAAAACTTAAAAACTGTACTTTAAATTCTCATTTACTACATTACTTTAGCATATTATATGCTCAAAACTTTATACACATGGGGAAAGCCATGAAAAAAACAGTCGTTAAAATCCTTTTTAATTTTTTGTTACCACAGAACAACGATTAAAAATCTGTAACTTTATTTAGAAAAAACGTTCATCTTTAAAGAAAATAAAGCATTGTTCCGTGAAAAACATTACGTAAAATAAACTAGAAGATTCAATTCGAATTGATAAAAAGCAAGCATGTGAAGCCTTTTACAATAATGAAAACGAAAAAGTGAAAAAAACATATTTTTTATACCGAGAAAACATTTGTAATACTTCAGAAAATTTATATAAGCAGACTGCATTTAGAAAAAATAAAAATTTTAAAATTGAGTAAAATTAAAAAAAATACATTTTATTAAAATCTTTTATTTTATTTTCGTGTTGTTGAAAAAAGAATCTTTTAAATAAGGACTAGCATTGAGTTTTTTTAAAATAATGTGTTTTATCTATGAAATATCTAAATTATAAAACATCTATATTATAAAATTATAGGATAATTTAATTTAATATCTCATGATAACTTAAAGTATATTTTCACTATATATTTTATAACATTTGCTCTCCCTATAGTAATAAGTATTTTAGCTAATTTCTTCATACCTTAAATCTTTTTTCATATTAAATATTAATTTTATAATAAATTGCATTATCATATTATAAATTTAAGATTGATACCATAGAGAAATACTTAAATATGGTTTTGAAAATTTGTTAAATACTAAAAGAAATACTGCCGTAATCAAGGTGTATATTTTCACTTCAAACTAGATTTTCATATTAGACTTTACAATATTAACTTCTCATATACTAAATATCCTTCCATAAACAATTAATTTTTTTTCAAATTATTTTTTTCTGTATAAATGCACCGTAATTTCAAAATTTAAAACATTTTTGAAATCATCAAACCTTTTGATATTTGAAATCATGACTCCAATCCTTATTTAAAAAAATATGTAAATTTTCTTCTTTCAAATAATTTTCTACAAATATTTTCTACCAGTTTACTTGCAACGTTTAAAACATAGTTTTGAATTTTTTTTACAACCTGGTATCTCCTCTCACTATCTAACTCATTTTACAGGTATTTAATTCCTATTTATATCGTTAAACTAATGTAAATTAATCTATCATTCCATAATATTTGTTTTAGTGAAAATTATATAATTTCTTTCATCAGCAAATTTGCATTAAGTTAATGCTCTTAAAAATATATCGATTGAAATATTTTTAATGCAAGAATCGTTAGTGACATGTTACGCTTGGAGAAAATAAAAAGTGATTAAAAATAAAAATTTAAGTGTTTTTAAAACTGCATTTGATGTTTAAAGAAATATCATACTTCGTTGAAATTTGTTGTTTATACTTATTCATATATTGATAGTGGAATTACTGATATATTTAACGGTTTTATCTCACGCTTTTTTAAAGTGCTTATGCATTTTTATAACAAATAAACTTTGCAATTTTTTGTTTCTACTTTTTTTTTACTTTCAAACACTTTATATTTTTTATTTATAATGTATTGAAATGGTCTGTTATTTTTATAATTGTGTAATGATGTAAAAACTTAAAAGTTAAAATATTATAATCTTTCACTTGTTTTAAAAAATCTATAAATCTCTTAGTGTGTTGTAAAATAAAATATTTTATTAATAACATATTCCTATTTATTTTTAAATATCTTTTGTAAAATAAATTTAAGGAATAATATAAACAGCACTAGAAAAACATGACATATATAATAATCTTTTGCACGTGTTGATTCTAGTAAGATTTTTACATAAGTTTGGCTAGCACTTCCAGGAAATAATGTAGCTCTGAATTAATTTAGTCAATTCATGTCTTACTGTTTACTTTACTGAATGCCGTGGGAAGTCTGAATTTTACGTCTATAAAGACGTCGAATAAAATTGTATATTTTCCAATATACAATTTTATGACCTTTTAAATATTAAAATTTGAATGCCTATCTGTAATATTTCAATTTTAACTTTTCAAAATATTTTCTTACACTACGCTCATATGAGAAACATGAATTACATCAGTATTTTAAAAAGGTGTGATGTGATATTCTATCTCATTAAAGTTATTGGTCCAACTGCAAATTTGAACTTTTTCAGGTGTATTTAATTTTTACCGTTTGATTCTATAAAATATATTTTGTGGTGCTGGTGATAGTGCAGGAATTTAACGTATTAACCGGGAAAATTGCTGTTGCGAGATAATCTACTATACAATTTTTCTCTTCAAAATTTTTTTGTTATTCATTAGTAGCATGTATAATGAAAATATTAAAGGGAATTAACAAAATCGAGTTTGTCATAATCTTTAAAAACTTAATTTCTAAAAACTGTTTAGGATATTTTCAAAGATTAAAAGTATGCATTTTTATTATCCTATACAAAACAAATAAATTAAGAAATATACACATTCTGAGATATTTATAGTACAATTAATATTTAAAACCACCCTTTTATGATACAATGTATCTGAAAACTGAAATGTATAGATTTATACATACAGATATACATACTTACATATACGTATATATATATATATATATATATATATATATATATATATATATATATATATATATATATATATATATATATATATATATATATATATATATATATATATATATATATATATATATATATATATATACATATATATATATATATATATATATATATATATATATATATATATATATATATATATATTATATTATATATATATATATATAAATATTATATATATATATATATATATATATATATGTATATATATATATATATATATATATATATACATATATATATATATATATATATATATATATATATATATATATATATAAATATATATTTATATATATATATATATATATATATATATATATTATACATATATATAATATATATATATATATATATATATAAATAAATATATATATATATATATACAAATATATATACATATACATATATACATATATATATATATACATATATATATATATATATATATATATATAATATATATAATATATAATATAATATACATATATATATATACATATATATATATATATATATATATATATATATATATATATATATATATATATATATATATATATATATATATATATATATATATATATATATATATATATATATATTAATATATAATTATATAAAATATATAAATATATAAACATATAAATATATAATATATATATAAATACATAACTATATATATATATATATATACAATATATATATATATATATATATATATATATATATATAATATATTATATATATTAAGGTTTAAATTATTTGGATATAATATAATCATTTTAAAAGTAATATTTTTATAATGATAAAATAAATGAAAAAGACCCACGCTTGCGTAATATTTTGAAGTATATTATAACATAATATATATTT
>CM063504.1:75584490-75589490 GCA_032207245.1 Pardosa pseudoannulata
TAATTGGAAATAAACTGCACATTTATGCATAGATTACTTCTCATATATATTTTTATATGTATAATGAAGTTTAAAATAATTTTGGAACATTCTATTGAATATTTTTATAGTTAAAATAGCTCTAATATTTGGACATTTAGAACGAAATTTTCGACTGTTGAACAGTTAATTAAATCAATACTTATATTTTACAAAAATTATAAATTTTGTGGGCTGTATTACTATTTTTCATATATTTTCTCCAGTATATATTTTTGTGAATATATTTATGCTTTTCTATGTTTATTTCTTTATATATTTTAAATACACAGGCAACATTCCATATTGCCCCAACATATTTATACCAAGTCTTATGTTTACTACCGAAAATGTTGAAAATCCGATAAGGTTACAACTTGTTACAATTCTTCTTATAAATGATAATTTCCTTTAAATGAGGAAGACATTTTACATTTTTTATTTAATTTCTTGGTGTACTTCTAAAATAACAATTTGTCATTTGGAGCTTTTTGTATTTGTAGTATTATATATTATTTTTCCGTATGCATTTAAACATTTCCACCCATATGCTTAATGTTTCATAACGGTACTCCGAACTGGTAATGCGTACAGGGAACATTATCACTACTTTAACCATGGATTGTGGCTAGTATCTCATAAGACCAAGAAATTGCCACGTAATAAACCAAAATTTTAAAAACAATATGGGAACGGAGGAGTCCAATTGTGACTTGATTAACTGAGTCATAAAATTCACGTGTAGCTTTTGCAGCATTATTTGGAGATGGAGTGAAACTATATTGTCATTTCGTTTAGTTATGATGATGCTTTAAGAATAAAATTAAAGTGTATGTTCGAGAATGACTGTCCTTTTTTGCTCTTTCCTATCCAGTCCTCCAGAAATCTTAATTATTCATTTGGATTTAAAACATTGTTAGATAATTATCACTGACCATCTACCCATTTCTTAGGACTCAAAATGCTGGTTTTTTAATGTTTTATCATAGAAATAATCGCTTGTCATTATATACATAACAACGTCTACAGTATTTGGCGAATTCGGTTTTATAAAGACATGAGACATTACAATTCATCGTGGGCTATGGAAAATACTATAAGCATTTATGAAGTCCAAATAATAAGCTAACAAATTAAATCTATCTCCGCGAAAGAAAATAAATTATTGTTTTCTATTCGTGTTTGACTTTCCAAAAGTTAGATTGATAAAAAATAGAATGCGTTACTAAATTATGAAACAAAAAAGCTTTCAACACCTTCGCAACAAAGAAAGTTTTAACCCCTTCCTGTGGCACATATAAAAAACTTAATAAAACGGAATTTTCTTCTCTTTAATTTTATTCGTTATTATCATCAAAATGTTAGAAATAAGTTATTTCTGAATAAACCGGAAATTTAAACAAAATAACTGCTATTTTTAATATTTTCACATAAATGAGAAATGTTAATGAATTACAGTAATTTTAACTCAAATTACAACAAAATACAATTTATATTTATATATATAAATATATATAAATATATAATATATAACTATTAAATATAACAAACTAATGCAACAATAATATTTATATCAACTGTCATACATTCCATGTCCCTAAAATTTCTTTGAATTTCACAAGTCCTTTACAATATCAATGAAATAGTGACAAGTGGCAAGACAATTTTCGCTGGAAAGTATCTCTGACTATTGCAAAAATTGAAAATTAAGTAGTTACAAAAGAAACTTTACAAAACTGTTTTTTTCTTGCCCGTATTGGACATTTATTTTTTTTTTTAATATTAGTCACATATGAGAAATATTTATTTCTGAGAATAAACCATTTATACAATCAACTGCTTTTATATCCTGAATTTAATATTTACCATCAAATAAATGTTAATGAATTACAGTAATTTAACTGGAAAATACAACAAAATAAAAATTAATTTCTATATTTTATAGTTAATATATATATTACTTTCTATACCATATATATATTTTTGACTATGATAAAAATAACAACATTAATGCAATAAAATAATAAATGCTTACCTGCGAAGTATAGTATAAAATTAATAGCACCAAATAATGGTAATAAACCACTAAATTATCAATTGAACAAACAAGTGCAACTGTACCACAAAAAGTATTCGAATGCAAACACGCCAATTATGAAATCCGTTATATCACTAAAAGAAATGATTGGTGCTGTCATTTCTTTCCTGCTTTAGGAGCTGCATCATTGATGTCGTGAGTCGTCAAAAAACGGCTTTATTGGTATTTGCTTTGATTGAATAAAACGTCAAGGATTATAAATGAAAGTAAACAAATATTATTATATGGATTTAAAAGTTTATTTTTATACCTCTTTTCTTTTTCAAATAATACAAATTTTTACTGCATTTTTGACTTAGATAGCATTTAATAGTTAATAAATAATACAAAAAATAAAATTAATTTCTTTTATTGTTATATTTTTTGCAGCTGGATTTTTCTAGTACAACATATATTTTGCTACTGATAGAAAATAAAAATAATTAATGTAAATAAGACCTTGCAAAAAAGTATATGAAAAAATAAATAAACAAATAACTGGTAAAGGAAAAAAAATGTTGGTGCAAATAGGAAAACAATTTGTAACAAAAGTATATACCACAAAAGATTCAATGCACAAAATTATCTCTTCGAATTATGATAAGTTGGAAATAAATTTGGAATTTATTTTTCCTAATACTAAAGCTATCATTGATTGTCTTTGTGACAGGTAACCATATGATGGGTGCTTATTATTAGGTTTATGTTTTTAAACTAAACTTATATAAAATAAAAAACTGGATTTAACAACTTAAAGTAAACAGGCCCAATAATATTTTTTGCCTATAGATTTTCTGGAAAAGAGGTGTTATATATAATACTTGTTTTTCTTTTTAAAATAATAGAAATATGTGTGTTAAGTTTTAAGACTTTTTGCTTTTAACATATATGGAAAGATTAAGAAAAATTGGTAAACAATGAGAAATAAAATTAATTTTTTGGTTTATCACTGAAATATCTAGTTAAAGTAAATTTTACAGATTACAAGTGCAGAAAATATAATTCTACAACTGAAAGGAAAATTTCATTAGAGAAATGAATAACGTTCTTAAAAGATTCAAGAACTATTTTTGCGGTATTGTTAAAAAAGTATATTCTGGAATAAATAATTAAATAGAAAAAACAGTTTATTAAAAAAAAAGTTGGTACAAATAGGAAAATTTTCAAATTTGTAACGAAAAGTAAATATAGCCCAGTAAAGATTCACAACCTACAAGTCATTATCTCTTTCATGTAATTTACTGTGGAGTTTAAAGTTGGAATTTTTAAGATAAATTTGGAATTTAATATAAAAAAACGTGAATACTGAAGTATTATGTTAGGAAAATTGCGAGATAATACATGAAATACTTATCTTGAATTTTGTGTTATTTTACCAGATACAAGTTGCAAGCTAAAAATGTATCTAATTGCACCAGATTACTAGATAACATACTTTTTCACCCTGAACGATTTCAAGCTTTTTCATATCCTTTTTTATTTAAAGTAATGCGAATATACAATCTTTATATAGGACTATTATATCCTTATATCTCCTTACCTCCTTATGTTATTATCATTTATATCCCATAAATAATTTACTTCTGGATTCAAAACTTTTCCGCTCCTAATTCAGAAAAGTTACTTTCATGAGAAATTTTACTGATAAACCAAAATACCCTCTTATTAATAATATTTTCCTCTACATTAATAAATGTTAAATAATAAAACGTTAAAATATATTCAAATATGTTTTTATCAAAATGTAAATGCACGTAATATATATATTTAAAATTTCTCTCTTCTTAGAATCATCTTAAAATTATATTTTAACTGTATGTTCTTTGCATTAATTCTTCCCTATGTAAAAATAAATTTTTAAATAGTTTAATATTTATTGATTTTTTATATATTTATATATGTTTATTATATATAAATATATATATATATATATATATAATAATTATATATATATATATATATATTTTATATAATATATATATATATTTATATCTATTATTATCTAATAATTATATATATAAATATTTATATATATATATATATATATATAAAAATATGTCTATTATAATAATATATTATAGCCCATAAAAATTACTTGTATTAAAGACTTTAAAAAAGATTGTTAATTTTATTATTATATATAATATACAGCTTATTATATGTTAGAAGTAAATATATTGGCAATATCTCAGTTAAAATCTTAAAATCTCTAGAAAATATCTATGCAATATTAATATCTTTATATATATTTAAATTTCCTTTCTGTATACAATGTTAATTATAATTTTAATTCTCTAATTAATGTATTCAATTTTGTTGAGTTAAAAAAAATAGCAAAAAGGACGCAGGTTTTTTGTATTCAATATTTAAAAATAATTTTTTATGTTTATATTATTACAAATATACTTGTTTTTATATAGTTTATTTTTATATTATAAAGATGTATATGTAAAATATAAATATATATATATATATATATATTTATATAATTATATATATATTATAAATATATTTATTATATATATATATCTATATATATTATATATTAAATATATATATATATATATAATATATTAATATATAATTTATTAATATATATATAATATTAATATATATTATATATATATATATATAATATATATTATAAATATAATATATATATAATATATAATATATTTTAAATATATATATTTATATATATTTTTATCTAGTTAAAATATGTATAGTAAATATATATAAATAAATAAATATTATATAAATATATACAAATAAATAAAATATATATATTTATATATATATATATATTATATATATATATATATATATATATATATATATATGGTTATATATATATATATATATACTATATATATATTTTGCCCTTGATCAAGATTATATAAGATAT
>CM063504.1:75594490-75611990 GCA_032207245.1 Pardosa pseudoannulata
GAAAAAATCCTAAATGTTTTAAACTATATTTTTTGTTGATTAAAAATGCTCTATTATATATTTATTTCAAGGAATGTTAAAATGTTTTTTATTTCTAATCAAATTCGTATGATTATAGTTGACTTGTTTTTTCTTTTGGAATTTTAATGATATTTTTAATCGAAGACCTATTAAGGAATTTCAATCGGAAGTTTCATAAAGTCAAAATATTTCTTTATAAATATTTGTGCGTAAATAAATGATGTCTATGCTTACTGTTGAGGTCGTCTATGTAAAGAAATACCTTAATTACACGTATGGTACGCACCATCGTATAGTCCGCGGACGCGATTTTTTATTTAAAATTTCTTAAATCATTAGATAGTCCTAACCACTAGATAATCCGGAGACTATGCGTGCAATAATATACATTTTAGTATGACAATTTTAAACCATTTTATGAATAAAAACCTAAGTACGGTAGAGTGCCGGAAAGTCTGGATTAGACTTAATTAATTCCACCTTTGAAATCTGAAATCATTTCTTCTGCCATAGCCTCGGAATTTTAAAGGAAGAAACAGAGAGGCCTATATTTCTCTGTTCGAGAAGCCATCTATGTAAATAGTCTTCTAATGGAGGCCACTGTATTTTTCCAAGACGATTGGATCGCTTTCTTCTCATATTTGTTTTATGTTTCCTTTTGCTTGCACCAATTTCTTACTGGTTTATCGTTGATCTTCTGAATTACTTTCAGCTTGAAATCAGCAGTTTTACTAACGATTTCAAGATATTATGCCTTTAAAACGATGTTTTTTTATGCCTTTAAAACGATACCATTTAAACCTTTAAATGTCACCTACATAAACTCTTTGGAATTTCATAAAAATAGTTTATAAATATTATCTATGAACCTTATAATAAATTCAAAATGTATTAATAATTTTTTTACAATCCTTAGAGGAGTTTCCATTAGAGGTTACCATAGGAGGGATTGAGGGGGGACGGGTTAACTGACGAATCCATTCCCTTGTACAGAGTGAACATTATACTTTTAAAATTCTAATTATATTTGAAGAACAATAAGTAAGTGTTCTTAAAAAGTAAAATAGATAGTTTAACAATTTATAAATGTTGTTGGAATAGATATTTTTGTTTGGGGCCATGAGTGAAAAAATCAAATTACTAACTTTCCAGGTACATCAAGTTGAAATACATATGTTTAAAAAATAATTAAACGTAGTACTGTCATTTACTGTAAGTTTTAAATTTCAAAAATATAAAAAAAAATCTCAAAAGAATAGAGGAAAAAATATTTAACAGGAGGTTTTGCAGCGAAACCTCCTGTTACCACTGTCTGCTAAAGGGTTAAACAATGTTTTAAAGGCATAATGAATGACCAACATTACCGCAAATCAGAACTTTGAAAACAAAACGCTATTACTAGTGATACTCGTGGTGAAAGGACCTTCGACCCTCAGCCTACGATGTTGAACCCATCCACTCGATTTGTCAGTAGGAGCTGTAATAATAGTCACTATCGATATTTTCCCTTACTCCAGGGCAGAATTTAAGATTGCTCTACTTGCTACTACTGAATCGTTCTGCTTTATGAGTTATAATTTTTTTCATGGTTTATTACCGATACGATACGATATTTTCTTGGCATCTCGTGAGTCGTATTTTTGTTTACATTTGATCATCGGCAATGTGAGAGTACAGTTATTTTTGACATAGGGTTTGCGAAACTGATTTGCTCGCCGCACTCACACGTTGTGGGTTGAATGCCCAATTTTTTTCGCTACTCCAGGAAGCGTGTGATGTGGTCAGTGAAAATAATTGCACTTAAACTTCACCAAATTTTGGAGAATTGTGATTGGTCTCCAGGAGGCGATTCAGGACCATCCTGGGAGTCCCGGTCCTTCTGGGCAGAGTCGGAAAAGGACGCATTGTAAAAAGGACAATTGAACAACGAAGAGGATAATGAAAAGTATAGGGTTGCCTGAAAGAAAGAAGGAAGGAAAAGAAGGCTCTTGGATATTAGCATTTTTTTTAGGCGTAGCACGTGGAGTGCCTCTTTTACTTTTTAATTATATATATATATATATATATATATATATATTTATATATATATATATATATATATATTGCATATTTTCTTGTCGTTTGTTCTAATTTTGAATATTGTAATATAGATCAGTGGTATTATACTATAATTAAAAGCAATATAAAGCAACTTTGGGTTATCAATATCTTTGAAATAACAATGTACTAAACAATGCAATGTACTACAATACAGCAGGCAATTGGGGCGACATGATTTTTTCCTCCCCCTCTTCTTTCGATTTTGATGATTTGAGCAATGAACAACCAGCAGATAGTCCGCACCGGCAGATAGTCCGCGGCTGAAGAAATTTACTTTTTAAAAGATAGTCTGCATACTACAAGTGCGAAATTATAGTAGTTGTTTAAATCAAAATTTTGATCTTGGTTTTTAATGAATATTATTTACTTATTTTAAACCAAAAAGCGAAAACAGAAGTGTTTGTCAGTTTTTTAATCTACAATAAATATATATATATATATATATATATATATATATATATATATATATATATATATATATATATATATATATATATATATATATATATATATAATATATATATATATATATATATATATATATATATATATATAAAACTTTACCATTTAAATTTAGAAATATATTTTTACTGCTAGCATTTTTACAACTTTCACACATTATGTATCATCAGATGAGAGTTTTACCATTTATATTTAAAACTAAAAATATATTTTTACTGCTAGCATTTTTAAAACTTTCCCACATTATGTATCATCAGATGAGAATTTTATTTTCGATACATAGTATACTTTTATTGTTTTCTGATAGAAGCTTCTGATACATGATACATTCATTTTTCATTACACGTTTTACGAGATTTCGTTAATATCATATATCCTTTAGCATGTATCGGCCGTGAACTCATTTATTTCCCTTCCAAGCTAATATAAATTCCTATAGTATGAAATTTGTGTATAAAGATAAACAGTTTAGCCTTAACTTTATCTAATCTATGTACATGAAGAATTACTGTAGTATTTTTATTATTACTATTGCTTTTACAAACATTCCAAGAGAAATAATTTAGATCCTTTTATGTATATTTATTGTTGAATATAAGGACATTTTTATTCTCATAAATAAGTTAACTTGTTGAATGTGGTTCCTTAAACAGTATAAAGGTCTCAGGAGATATATATATTTAAATTCCCTTATATTCTTTCGTCCAATAAACATTATGTTTGCGAAACGGACGTCCAAAAAATGTGAGGTGTTCGGAAAGTACAACCATCAACTTTTCATCCTAATCCATAAGCTTGTATATTTGTGTAGATTGTTGTCGGTTTGTCATACCACTCCTGGAGAGTTGTATTAAATGAATTTATAAGACACTATGTAAAAGACCCGTATTCCATTACTCACTAGTCTCATTAGCACTCTTGATACAAAGAAATTACCGCCGCTGTCCTTTGTGCTTAGTGCTCTGAGGAAAGGGAGGAATTTATTAAGCCCTGATCACCCGTTGCTGAGGAAAACCAAATGATAGGGGAGAGTGGGGCACCTTGGGACATAGCCCACCTTGGAACACCTTTATTTTCAGGCTTTAATTTGCAACCAGGAATTAGTGCTCATGTGTATTGATAGATGGCCTTCCTCTTCACTTCTCAAAGAATTTTGATGAAGTTAGTGCTTACAGGTAAGGAACAATTTCTTTTTCTTTGTTTTGAATAGCCCAAAATTAAATCAATGTGCATTTTAAAAAGTAATTTTTTTGAAAAAAAAAATTAAATATTTAAAAAAGTGTATTGTTATGAAAGAAAATTCATTTATTATTATTTCTATGCTAATAAATAAATTGTATTGTTAAGCCTTACTGTATAGTAGTTACCAAAAGATACTATGTAAAATGGGGCACCTTGGGACATTTTAAAAAGTGTAAACAAATATCAATTCAAGTAAAATAATTAATATTTTGGTACCTAATTTTTAATTGATTTAACATGTCGAAATATCAATTTATTAATCTTTTTTTTCAGAAAAAAATGATGAGAACAAGAAAAACAAACAGAAAGTAAATGCTGTAAATGCTAATATGCTTGAATGAGCAGTAATTATAAGATTTGTTAAAAAATGTATTAACTTGAAAAATTTTCAGCTATTTCTCTTTTATAACAGTTAATAAAAATAATTTTAACAGTATTTTGTATTTGTTGTTTAGTGTCCCAACCTACCCCATACAGTGGGGCAGGTTGGGAAATTGGAAAGGTATTTTATTTCTTTTATTACTCTTTAACTAAATGAGATATTAAGTAGGTTTAATGTTTATAAGAAGCAGATATGGTGACAATATATGCATGCATACTTATGTTTTTCAATTAGCTTTAAAAAAAATTCATAAAAATGTTTAACTGAAAAGTGTCCCAAGGTGCCCCGGTCTCCCCTACATTTTATATATTACATTATTATGAGGCAATATCCTTTGAAGGTGTAGATCCCCAGGCATTAGTTGATTTTGCTGCACCAACGCATGCAATAGAATATAATAGGAAATAGCAGCTATCAAAATCTAAAGTTTTAACGAAAAAGTCTTATACTTCTTCATAACCGTGTAGTGTTAATCCTAAGGCAATGGTGAAAAATGTTAAAATGTTAAAATAATATTAAACTATGGATTACATGTGCCTGACATAATGCAATTTGTAATTCTGAAAAGTAGTTGGTGACTGTTTTAGTTTTATTTTTTAGTGACAAATTAATCTGCCATTACTGATTGTGAAAATAGTGTTTATAATAATAGAATGAGAAAATTTATTTTTACGTTTCGAAATTGCTTGTAGATTTCCTTTGATGTAGATTTGATGTGATTTGTAAGCAACCTTAAAATACATATGTATGAATATGTATGCATTTAACACTAAACCACATACAGATTAATATTAATGTAGCCGGATTTTGGATCAACCTAAGACTACCATTGGGAGATAAAATAAACCTACTAATTCTAAATCAATTCCATATCAAATTAAAAAGAGAAAATTTCAGAGGCAGTGCAGAGATTTAATACTTTAGTTTACATAATGATTGAGTATTTATGTATTATACCATGTAAGGAATTTCAGTTACTTTGCTTGTCTTATATAAAATTTTGAGTGAATTATGAAACTTCAAATAAAGTTGTGAATTTCTTTTATAAAAGTTTAATTTTGAGGCATTTTTACTGAGGTTTGCAGTATTTTACAATAACAAATATATGTAGAAATTAAAGACATTCTTCCATGTAAATAAAATACATTTGAAATAAAAATATGAGACGATTAAGCACTTTAAATAATAGAAATTTCAAATTAAGATTTATAGAGAAATATTACTTAATACTATTTTGCCCTAAGAAACTATTTGTTGACTTTTTAATTGGTTATAGAAAAAATAAAATAATGAATGTACATAATGTTTATAGGGTAAAAAATAAAACAAAAACTAATAATATAATTGAAAAATGAGAAGTGCATAAGCACTTTTAGATATTTTCGAGAGCCTTGAAAAATATGTAAAATTTTAATAAAATCATCAAATAAGTATCTGTTTTTCTTTTGAAGCTAATTCAACTGCTGGCATGGAAATTCATAGCTTTTTGGAATTCACTTTCATATATAGACCTAGTTATTTTTAATCTTTGTTAAAAATATAGACCCCTGGTCAAATTAGAAATTTAAATATTTCATTTAAAGCCATATTACAATGAACCCTAGAATATGTCTTTACTTCTAGATTTTGTTTCCAAAATTTCATCCAGCCCACTACCTTGAATTCACATTACATTAACTTGTATTTAAGCTAATTTAAAATGTTTGAACAAATATAAAAAAAAATTTAGAACAAGGCAAGTCAAAAATAAGTGCGATTTTAATAAGGATAAAAAGTATTATCAAGAACATATTACTATTTTTAATAACTAAAATGCAACACGCTTATACTTTGTTGGCTTAACATTTCCAAACCGATTAAGCTTATTTTATAAAAAAAAATTGTAATTTTAATAAAACGAAATATGATGAAACTTTTCTTCTTTTTGTGTAACAAAGTACTGAATACGAAAAAGAAGTAATTATTTGTATTTTTCTTCTTCAGAGCATTACAAATTATTGAAATATTTTGTTGTTGGATACTTATTATAAAATTCAAAAGCCGATTGTAAAATTTTATCTTTCAAAATTTCTTTTATTTATGAGAAAAAAAAAAGAAAGACTGTGTAATGTATCAACTTATTCAGTGCATTTTAATCTAGGATTATTATTAGAGCCAACATTTGTGTAAAAATGGCTATAAATAAAAAAGTAATTCTTTTAATATGGCATTCAACGTACTTACATCTTCATAAAGCAATTTGTGTTGATAAATTTAGTTCTGTTTTCTCTGAAGTTCAAACTTTTATTTGGTATCTCTAAAAATATTTCATCTAAACACACTGCACAAATAGGTTGTTAACATATAAATTTCTTGGCATTTTTAGTACTTCTTATTAAATTTTCTTAGTAAAAGTTTTTAGTTCACTGTTTGGTAGAATATATTTTATAGTTTAGAATTGAAATTTTACAATTAATTTGGAAATTTGTTTGAAATTTCTCCTATATAATTATTAAATATTACAATCGTAAAGAGTGAAATATTTTTATATGCATATGTCAAATCAAGATTACCCATACATTCTAAATACATCCCCTAATAATAATCTAAGTTGTCTGTCCGCGAATTTCTGAAGCGGTTGTACCTGGAATGGATACAGGCATCCATATTGGATTTTTCCTGAGTTAGTTTTAGCAAAATTGAAAGTGAGTTCGAAATCCACTCTATCCCCCTTTTCGAGCGTTTAATGCTATTATTTCAAGCCTTATCCTTCCTCTTATTCTATACGAGGATAGGATGGTAAAGGCGGAGAGTAATATTTAAATTTCTGGACTGTTTCTACTTAAACCTTCATATACTCTAATTAGTTAGCACACAACGTGCAGGCGTTGTTTGTTGTGTAGGATGTCTACCCACTTGCTCGTCATACTTCTCGGGTTGACGGTTCTATCACCGATGCAGCCAATTTTTTTAGCATCTACTAAATTTAATATTTTCTACTTTTTCTTTTAAATTCTTATTCCGAAAGTTGTTTTATTATTTTTAAAATAAATTTTTACTATTTTTTCAACTTTTTATAAATTTTATTATTATTCATATTTGAATTTTGATAAGTTAGGGTTTTCAAAATTCAAAGCGAGTAATGTTTATCTTTTCCTAAACTATAGATCAAATTCTGAAGTAAATTGGTATGAATAACACAGCGACAAATACTGCCCTCTTTAAAACGTTCGAAATCCACCCCGTCCCCTTTTCGAAAGTTTAATGCCATTATATCAAGCCCCATTTTAAGAGCAAGCGATTAAATTTATCAATTTATCACATAAAAATAACAATTTTTCTAGCATTATGACTTCATTCCTTTAACCATCTCATTTAATCATTTCTTATTTTAAATTATTTAAATATTTTCTGCATTATTTTCATGCATTTTATCTATAAACTTAGATATTACATAAATAATTTTCTTTTTTATTTGACTTAAATAATAAATTAAGTACATATGTGATAATTTTAATCGATTATTTTTGTTGAAAGGTAATTCTCAGCAAAAAAAAAAAAAAAAAAAAAAAAAATTTACCTGCCTTATAAGGTTGTTTACAATTCTGGAAAATTAAATATTTTACTGATCCCGTCATATGACGGGCTATATGCTAGTTATTTTATAAACAATACCTATTATTTCTCCTTGCATCATATTTGGTTTAAATTAATCGCTGATTAAATAGTACGTTTTTTTAATTTGGTTTGGTTTGGGAATGCTACGGTCTACTTTTTGTAACACGAGGGTTAATAAGACCGGGACCTACTGCTTAGAGCCGAATCCGAACGGTTACGAACATCCATGCCATAGTGGGATTCGAACCCACGAACTCCGGTTCCGAAGGCCAGCACCCTAACCATTCTGCCATCGTTTGGCCCCGTTTTTTTAGTAGTTGATGGAATAGAGTCAAATTTTAAGAATTAACAATTTTAGATGTAACTAATTCTTAAAACAAAATACCCCTATCTACAATGATAAATAAAATTAAATAATCATCAAACTGCTTTTCAATTACGTAGTAGTTAATCAACCGTTAGTGCTATGTAACCAAAAATAAATTTTATTTTGTTTTTGATAAATATGAAAACGATATCCACTACAATTCAACAATATCAGAAAACATTGTTTTTCAGGCTAAATAATCTGACTAACGTCATTAAACTGAATAATCCTGTACTCAGAACATATAAAAATTGAAATTTACTTACCTTTTTGCTAAATTTTGCTATAAATAGTATTATTCTTTAAAATTTATTTTTAAATACAATTGTTTATGGAATCACAATTGATTAAAATCTGGTATTTTAAAATAAATATATTTTAAAAGCTGGAGAAATATTCGTTGAAGTTCGTTGAAATTGAGGGAATTAACTTAACTGATTAACAATAATAACTTGTTCCCATTTATTACACATTGATGATCATTTTAAATATGAAACTAAATTAAAAGTGGCACTTATATATGTTAATAGCCTATTTATCCATTTAAACATTGTTTCTTAAAACCTAAAAATGGATTTTTTTCTTTAACTTCTTTACTAATATTTATATACAATAACAACTATGGGATTAGGATTGGATTGGATTGGTTTGGAGTGCTACGGTCTATTTTTGAAACACTAGGGCTAAGGGGACCGGGACCTACATATTAAAGCCGATTCTGAACGGCTACTAACCTCCATGCCACTGTGGGATTCGAACCCACGAAGTCCGGTACCGAAGGTCAGCATGATAACCAATCGGCCATTGCTCAGCTACTATGGGATTAGGAGACGGCTTGATTTTTAAACGTTATAGAGATTTAATATTGTATGATTTTAACCCTCTGAGTGGAACACACCGATTAAAAAAGTCTCCAAAAAATAAGCTAAATGTTTATTGTAACAATGGCCAAAACGTTCTATCATATTTTACTTCATTCTTTGTCGACTAGAATGGAATACGGGAAACCCACCCTCGTTATTGTCCCTTTACTTCCGGTTATAAATAGTTATATAAATAGATATTATAGATTGTTAATTTTTAATACACATAAAGCTCGTCAAGTCTCTAAGATCATCCCATAAGAAATAATGGATTCTAAAAGTACAAATGAAAATATTCTTTAAGAGAATTATTTATATTTTTCTACGAAAGTTATCCAAGCTATTTAAGTAGTGGAATTAGAGACACATCTGTTACCGCAAACGAAATACTTCGAAATAGAGATTTACAAAGCCATGAAAAGCTATCAGCGTCTTTGTGCCTCAGGAAGTAGGGGTGCATCCCTCAATAAATGTCAGTCGAAGAGGGATGCAGTTTCTAAACAATCGATCTGATCCTCCAACCACAAACACTGGCAGAAATGTACATTACATCTATTTTTAGAACGGTTTTGGAGGTCGAAAATTGTACGTGATAACCGCTTTGAAGACGTCATCGGTTTGGCGAAATTGTACGTGTGGACCGCTTAGAGGGTTAATTTTTAATTCAGATATTTTTAAACAGGAGTTTCTTATAGATATAAATAATAAGAATACCGTTACAGAGAAATAAAAACAACAAACATTTTTTTAATTTTTTTTTGTTAATATGTGGATGTGACTTTCTCATTTTGTATTATAACCACTTGATGGGATGAAATTAACGGAACCCAAACTATGTAAGTATATCGTTTCATTGATTAAAAGCGATATACCCCTTGCATTGCATTTTTCATAAGAGGTAGCCAGAACTAAGCAGTTCTCTTGGAATTCTACTGACATAAAAGCGTATAATTCTCTGGAATAGAGGGTGAAACAAAATTCCTTCTGTAATTTAAAGGGATATGAAATAAAAGTTCTGCGAATATAGCAAAGTGTGTTTTACCTGTTGTAACAAAGAGTTACACTTCTACAACGCCAGAGAGAAACTGACCTACAGGCGAAAGTGATATGAGGGACCATCCTTCTACCCCATAGGTTAAGAGGCGTTGCTAACGGCGTAATAGCCATATTCGACCGAGGCAACGCTATCCAACTAACATTTTAGAGACATCTGTGGTCTCCCTCCGAGAGAGAGCAAGGAAGAAAGAGTATGCATATTAAAATGATATACAGTTCTATCACCATTTTCTTTAACAAGACCAAGACGCCATGTTGAACAGATCTTCTTTTAAGTATGGTGCCTTTGGCATGATGGCCTAATCAGCATTATTATTCTCACATTTATTTATATGCAAAATAAAAAAAAAACATCAAAAGGAATTATTTCTCATTCAAATTTGTAATTTCTCACGGGTACTCCCCCTTATACTTACGGTTGGCTCAGACTGTCTTCAACACCTGCTATAAATAATTATTACAATTTTAAATTGAGCAATGGGGTATTATAGTATAGCACTAGTTAAAATGATCAAACAAAGAGTATCTTTAGGGTCAGTTAGAGTATACTAGCAAAACGGATGTCACTGAGTGTCAACAAAATGCCTTACATATGCATTGTCTGTAACCATGGCCACGAATTCCAATAGAAGCATGGATATTTGAAGTCAGAGTCAAGAACGTGGTCCTAACTCATTAACCGACGTAAAGCAAAATGTAAACTGTACCACTCTAAACTAAAGAATAGTCCTTTCTGTTTCTTTTATGATATTATATCGTCTTTCAGAAAGAATGTGAATATAAAAATAATTTTTTTCATAAAATAAGTTATTATTTTCTATTATATTGTAGAAATAACTAGTTAACTGGAGTTATTATTTTTTGTACCCTAATTAGATTAGTTGGTTTGGAGTGCTACGTGAAAGTATGTTATCCCTCCGAAAAGGATTTTATGATATTAAATCGTCTTTGAGAATGAATAGAAATAGAAAAATAATTATTTCCGTAAAATATGTTACTATTTTCCTTCATTTTGTAGAAATAACTTGTTAACCGGAGTTATTCTCTTTGTACCCTAATAAGATTAGTTAGCTTCGAGTGATACGCGAAAGTTATCTCTCCAAAAATGACTGTATGATATTAAATCGTCTTTGAGAATGAATGGGAATAGAAAAATAATTATTTCCATAAAATATGTTATTATTTTCCCTCATTTTGTAGAAATAACTTGTTAACTGGAGTTTTTGTACTCTAATTAGATTAGTTGGAGTGCTACGCGAAGGTATCTCTCCAAAAAAGACTGATGGACCTACCACTGACTACTCCAACCACTCCAAAATTGACCTAGGAACGTACTAATTGAAACAGATTCAGAACGACTACGTACATCAAAGTTAAAAATTGGATTCAAAGTAAAAGAATTTTAGAAGAGCTTTGTCCTATACATTCGGCCATCTTACATATGTATCCGGTCTTAGGATATTATAATAAATTATTTAAATAGCATTAAATGTCACAAATGTTTTCTTTGATTCAAGTTAAGAAAAATACAATATTAACAGTAAATTTTAATGCATAATCTCCTGTAAACTTGAGTTAAAAAAAACATTTTGTCCGTGAAGCTGAAATTTATTTAAAAATGTTTCTACTATTAATTTTTATATGTTCCAAGTACTGGTTTATAAATAATAACACATATCTTACCTAGAATTATGTATAAATTAATGCATGATATAAAGAATAAGATATTCAATTTATTTTTAAAGCACAGTAAAAATTATTAAATTGGTCATTTCTTAATTTTTATGTGAAGTAATTATCCTTTCAAAACAGCACTTACGTAACAGAAATTTTTAAAATATGAAATCTAGCATAGGTTCTCTTTATGAAGTGCCTTTATAATTATTCTCTTACATTTCAGATTAATTTCATTTATATTTTACTTTATCTTCATTGATTTAAAAGATCTATGTTTACAAATGAAAGGTTTTAAAGAAATAAAAACTGTAAATGTCAAAGAAAATTTTTTATTATCCTAGAATCGAGATGGAATGTAATAAAGTAAATAAGCTTTCTAAATTTCAGTTTTTTTTCTTTTGAAACTCGAAATTTTGAAGTAAATAAAAAAAAGGTTATTACAAGAACATATGTCTCAATTAGAACTTCAGGTAACGCATCTTTCACTTAAAAGACGTCTAATTAAAAATTAGCATATTCGAAGAATTTCCCGAGGAAAAATATCGTTTGGATAAAGAAATTTTAATTCTAAGAGAAACTTTTGGGATTTTGTTTTCATTTTTATGATTTTTTAAGGAGGATTTTTGATTGCAAATAAATGGAAATAATTAAACCGAAGATGTTAAAAAAATACATGCTGTGATTGTTCTAGGAGAAAAATAGGTATAAAAAATACTTATAATTTGCATATAAATTAACTTAGTCTGTTACATATTTATTTTACTGAAACCAAAAAGCATGAATAATATAATGTTTAAATTCAGAAGATAAATGTTCTTTTCAGTTCTTTTTTTACATTTTCTATACTGCATGACACTTTTAATTTGTTATTATAATTAAACAAGGTTTTCTTATGATATTTGTGTAGGTCATCACTTACATTAGTCGTAAATTGTATTTACTTTAAGCATATTTATTGTACAGCTAAATGTATATGAAGAACACAAATATTACAATTTTTCGCATATCTTTTATAGAGTTTTTATTAATTAGTTATTTTAATTAAACAAGATTTTCTTGAGCTATTTGTGTAGGTCATGACTTATATTAGTCGTAATTTAAGCATATTTATTTTACAGTTAAATGTATATGTAGATTACAAATATCCCAATTTTTCTCATATCTTTAAAAGAAGTTTTATAGTAATCACAAGTTCTAAGATAGAGTTCGACCCTTTTTTTAAATTAAAAAAAATTATCTACATATGAACCGTTTAGTGCACACATTAACTCCATTTTTTTGGATATTGATAACTGGAACGTCAATGCACAAAATATGCCACGCAATTCTCATTCAAGCCAATATTCCTCAATCAGCATGGATTAATAATACATTTTTTGGGATCAGTGGGTCGGTGAATAGGCTACTCAATTTTTAAGAGCTATATTTGTAATTTTAAAAAAAATGGAGTGCGTCAATATCTGCACTGAGCGGCTGATATTACAAGTCTTATTGTAATCTCTAGAATTATAAGTTTAATATTATATAAATGCTTAGAAATAATAATTTTGTATGATACGTCATACTCACTGTAGATATAGTGGACATTTTAAGCATAAATTCAATATTGTATAGATTTGTGTTAGTTTCATAAATATTTGCAGTATTTTATTACGTAATTTTTACTTTTAGCATTTATTATTTTTCTGATATCGATTTAATATATCGTTTTAATTATAATTTGTTATTAACATATCATATTTATGGTAGATATATGGAATCTCTATATTATAGATTTAACATTATACTATAAAAAGTTTGTAATATTCTTCAGTATTGTATACTTCATGTATCATATTGTAGTAATAATAATTTTGTATAATTACATCATACTTACTGTGGCTATATTATGATTTTATAGAAGCATATACGAAAAATTGAGACATATTAATAAATAACAATTAAAAAAGAATAAAATTAAAAAAATTTCTTAATTTTTAAAAATTATCCTCATATATTTTATTTTAAAATTTTTTCTCATATTGTAATATCAACATCACTGTTCTTTTAAATTCATGCTTTAAAAATTTATCATGTAGTACCGTGATTAATTGAGTAAATTGCAATAAATTAGTAATAAACATATATTACGAGTGAATGTATTTTTCCAGGAGGTAGCCCTCTTTCAGTTAAACTAGAAGAGATTTTCGCAAAACAATTAAAAATACTTAGAAATAATAATTTTGTATGATACGTCATATTCACTGTAGGTAGCCGAAGATGGCCTAATGGTAGAGCACTGCTCTTCGGAACCGGAGTTCGCGGGTTCAAATTACGCTGTGAGCATGGATGTTTGTAGACGTTCGGAATCGGCTTTAATCTGTAAGTCCGGGACTCATTAGCCCTCGTGTGCAGAACAGTAGACCGTAGCTCTACAAACGAAACCAAACCAAATCACTGTAGATATAGTGGAAATTCTAAGCATAAATTTAATTTTGTACAGATTTGTGTTATTTTTATGAGTATTGGAAGTATTTTATTAAGCTTTTTTGCTTTTAGTATTTTTATTTATTATTTTTCTAATATCAATTTATATATATCGTTTTAATTATAATTTCTAATTAATATATCATATTCATGGTAGATATATGGTATCTCTATATTATAAATCTAACATTATGAGATAAAAGAAGATTTTGTAATTTTTTCCGTTTTGTATACTTTATGTATCATATTATAGTAATAGTAATTTTGTATAATTACATCATACTTACTGTGGCTATATTATGCCTTTATAGAAGCATATACGAAAAATTCAGATACATTAATAAATAATAATTAAAAAAGGTGAGATTAAAAATAATCTCTTAAATTTTAAAATATGCAATATTTTCACTGTCTTTTCCTCATATTGCGATATCAACACCACCATTCTTTTAAAATTATGCTTTAAAAATTTCTCATGTATTACCCTGATTATTTGATTAAATATACAATAAATAAGTAATAAATAAACTTATATTATGAGTCTATGTACTTTTTTAGGAGGTAGCCCTCTCTCAGTTAAACTGGATGAGATTTTCACGAAACAATTTTCTTTGTTCGAAAGCTTTTATCATTGAACATGAATTTTGGCTTCAAATTAATATCGCACTATGGGCTTCCTTTTCATACCCCTCTTTCAACTTCTTCGAAGAATCTCATGAAATATCCCCTATTCCTCACCTCCCTCATCTAACCATGAGAGGAATTTCCTTTGAGCTGTCACTGGTGGTATGTTGAAATTTTCAGTAAATTATTCCAGCTTGAAAGGGATATAATCTGAAAATTAATGCTTACGTTTGAATCTTGAAAATATGTTTTATCTGCGGCATGATTTGAGTAACTGGTTTTCATAGCATTAGAATAACATATGCAAATTTGCTTTATATTAGCTTTAAAAACAGAAAATAAGAAAATATGTTCATAATTTAATTAAATGTCATTTACAATGTCAAGTACAATGAAATTTTCTTCAAAACTTGAGAAATTAATGCACAACTAAAAATATGTAAGTTGAATATAAAAGTATTTTATTCTTAAATTTTGAAAGAAATGTTTAAAAAATAACCAGAAGCTCCAGTTAATTATATAATATTAGTAAGTAATAAAGATTATTGATTTTTAATGACAAATTATTTATTATATATATTGAAATTAAATGGGTTCCAGTTATTTAGGTTATTAGGCTTATAATATATTTTATTTAGTTCATCATTTACCGAATTTCATGAATATATTAAAATAATGACAGTTTAAAAATTTTTCGTAATTTTATAATGAGATTCATTTTACTAAATATAAAGTGACGTCTGTACTTTTTCTTAATTGTCCTAGTGAAAGTATAGCTTTTCAATACATTGAAAAATATTCTAAATATTCTAATAACAAAATAAAAAGAGGCATATATTTTTAAGTATACTTATAATATATAATCTTACTCAAATGAAGCATGGAGAATGGGTTTATATAATTTTACGCAATGTAATTCATTGATTCTTCATTTACGATTTGTATTTTTAAGAACGTATGAATGTACGATGTCTAAATTGGAAAAGTAATCATACGTCGATGAAAAAAACAATTTATTTCACAATATACGATCTTTTTAAATTAAGTAAAATATTCATTTAAGAAAATTTATTTATGTATCAGTAGATCTTATCTAATTGGTTATGTATATGATGTTAATATCCAAGTATCCTAGTCATATCACGACGTTCAGCAGATTTCGATTATAAGAACTAGTTATAAAAGCAACATTAGAGAAATTAACTCAAAAAATAGCCACATTTTATAACATTCGGTATTCTATATTGCTGCTTATAATATATGTTTTAAAAACAAATTATTTAGGTATATTTGAAAGGTCGGGGTGGACGACAGTTTAACAGTCTTCAAAAAGTCCACTTCAAATCCTGAAGAGACTGTTGAAAGAATCTAAAGACATGAAAACAAAAAGGATCAATGACTAGTAAATATGCGTGTAAATGTTTGAATTATCTTAGCTAAGTTCAAAGACAATCTTCATGCCATGTTCTTTGAACTGTAGTTCCGTTAATTGTCAAGTTTATATACACTCTAAAGATTAATTACATTTCAGAGTTTTGTTTTTTGCATTAACTTTTAAAAGTGTCACTTCAATACAGCATTTTATTGAAAAAATGGTGCCGCACTAGATTTTGACAGACGTAGAGAACTGTTCGATCCTAAATATTTAGCATTAAGTTTTAGACGAATTTTTCTATGGTGGGTTGGTGGATGTAATGCCACTTGGTCATACCAGAATGAGTACGGCTCTTTCGAATTAAGGCATCGAACTGCGCCTTTCATTGTTAACGAGTACCAATAAGGTGAAAGTATGACTTTGATCGAACACATACGACACTGCCTTTTTAGGGTCCAGTCGAATTCAGTCATACACTCATTCATCCTTCAGCAAGTCAGAATTTAGATCCAAAGCAGAGACCGACTCATCTCTGATTCAGTATCCCCAGAGGTATAATTTGTTATAGAAACTTGGAGGACTTTGCAGTCATGACATATTTAACGCGCCTCAACTGCCATTATCAACACGGCCGTCTTTGGCCGAGATGAGGATAGAATTCGTCACCTTTCGGTTACGAGACTGATGCTTTACCAACTAGGCTACCGCCGCCCGAATTTTTCTATAAAAGATGCTAAGAATTACTAAAACGAGACAAGAAAACGTATTTATACATTTTGTTTAAATTAACATTAGTCCATATCAGTAAAACTCAGAAATTTAAACAAAAATGTTAAAAAACTCCAAAACCCCAAAACTTCCAATGAGATCCAAACTACAAATAAATATTTTTGTATATCTACTAAATTCTTGTATTTAATAGCGATTCCTTGGTAGTTTTTTTGTTTGATATGGAACACTATAGTCTACTGTTTCCTACAAGAGGGCAAAAACTACTTTTAGAATCTAAGTGTAACGATCCAATTAACACATTGGTACCTTTACGAAATAGTTTCACTATGAATATAAGTTACTTTAAATTAATATTTAAAATATGGTTTTGTTTTGTATATTGAAATAACCGATAGGGAATCTTACAAAAGTAACAAAAAAAAAAGATATATCAAACAATAGAAACATAACTTGGCAAAGTTTAGGAGTTAAATAAACCCATTATTCAACTGATGAAAATCCAAATAATATAATTTAATACTCTGAAGTATTAAAAC
>CM063504.1:75616990-75654490 GCA_032207245.1 Pardosa pseudoannulata
CAAGAAATAATTGCCAAAAATTTATCACTATAATGGCATACCCCTTAAATTTTACTATCAAGGAATTTCTCAGTTTGTAATCTTAATACTACACGGATTAAAAAAATGGATATCCGAAAAAGTTCTTCTTCAGACTATTCTAATTTTGAAATATTAAAACTAAAGAATTAAGAACTATTGTTTTAATTAATGAAATTGTTTTAATTCATATTCTAAAAAGCAGATGGTTTTCGACAACATAATAGGTTATGTATTGAGAACCACAAATTAATGTAATGGTAACATATATTGTTACTAGCTGGTTTTATTTGGGTTACAACATTACAGATAACCATTTGTTACATGAAGACTAAATAGGAAAAATACTAAAATCTTTGCCAGAAACAGGATTTGAACCAAGAAAAACCAGCCTCTCCACTGAAATATTTATTTCTAGTCATACTTTTACTATCATTTTTGTATAGAAAGTGTGCAAGTGAACTGGATTACAGTGATACTGCTATTGATTAACATCATTATATTTCGTTTTATTCAGTTTATACCTTTCTTGATTCATAAGTTTTATTGCAAAAGATAATTAAAATGTGTCCCGTTTTATAAGATTTTGTCCCATTTTTCTTTGTGCTCATTAAACTGAGTATAACGATATCCTTCGTCAAACACAAGGAAGTAATATCCTTTTCTTGAATCTATTCTTTGTAAAAAAAGGAAATATGACGGTGTTAAATAAAATAATAAAAAGTACTTTCTTAAAAATAAATAACGATAAGTAATAAAAAACACATAACCTGTATATAGTTTCTTATAACTTTTTCGACTTTCTTTTAAATTTCCTAGAAATTTTTAATCATTTTCGAAAAGCTACTAAAATATATACGAAAAACAGGATTTGAACCAGGAAAAACCATTATTAAAACCATTGTTGTATAGAAAATGTGTAAGTGAGCTGGATTAACAATACAGAAATACTTCTATTGAATAATATTTTTATATTTCGTTTTAGTCAGTGAATTCTTTCTTCATTCATAAGTTTTATAATAATGTGTCCCGTTTTATTAGATATTGTTCCATTTTTCTTTGTATTTATTATATTGAGTATATACGATATCTTTCTTACATCACAAGGAAGTAATTTCTTTTCTTGAATCTCTCAGTTGCAAAAAAATGGAAACTTAATGGTGTTAAATAAAATAATAAAAAGTACTTTCTTAAAAATGACATAAAAATGACTTTATTTCCAGGCATAGTTTTACTATGATTTTTGTATAGAAAATGTGTAAGTGATCTGGATTATATCAATGTTACTATTGAATAATATTATTATATTTCATTTTGTTTTAGTGAATACTTTTCTTGATTCATAAGTTTTAATGCTCGAGATAATTAAAATGTTTCCAATTTTATAAGATTTTGTTCCATTTTTCTTTGTTTTCAAAGTTATATTAAGTATAAACTATATCTTCCTTGAATCACAAGGAAGTAATTTCTTTTCTTGAATCTCTCAGTTGCAAAAAATGGAAATTTGATGGTGTTAAATAAAATAATAAAAAGTACTTTCTCAAAAATTACTAACATATGTAATAAAAAAATGATAATCTGTAAATAGTTTATTATAACATTTTCAACTTTCTTTTAAATTTCCTAGAAATTTTTAATTATTTTCAAGAAGCTACTAAAATATATAAGAAAAACATTATTTGAACCAGGAAAAATTATTACTAAAAGGCAGCCCTGCACTGAAATATTTATTTCCAGGCATAGTTTTACTATCATTTTTGTATAGAAAAAGTGTAAGTGAATTGGATTAACGATATAGCACTACTTGTATTGAATAATATTTTTATATTTCGTTTTATTCAGTGAATACTTTCTTGATTCATAACTTTTATTTGCGCGAGATAATTAAAATTTGTCGGGTTTTATAAGATATTGTTCAATTTTTCTTTGTGCTCGTTATAATGAGTATGTATATACGATATCTTTCGTGAAACACAAGGAAGTAATTTCCATTTCTTGAATCTCTGAGTTGTTGAAAGAGGAAATTTGATGGTGTTGAATAAAATAATAAAAAAGTAAAATAATAAAAAAATGACTAACGATAAGTAATAGAAAACTAATAACCTGTAAATAGTTTACTATTACTTTTTCGATTTTTTTTTAAATTTCCTAGACATTTTCAATCGCTTTCGAAAAGCTACTAAAATATATACGAGAAACAAGATTTGAACCAAGAAAATACATTACTAAAAGACAGCGCCTGCACTGAAAATTTATTTCCAGGCATAGATTTACTATGATTTTTGTATAGAAAATGTGTAAGTGAATTGGATTAAAGATACAGCAGTTCTTCTACTGAATAATATTTTTATATTTCAGTTTATTAATAAGTTTCTTGCGAGAGATAATTAAAATATTTCCCGTTTTATAAAATATTTTGTTCCATTTTTCTTTGTTCTCATTATACTCAGTATATACGATATCCGTCATGAAACACAAGGAAGTAATTTTCATCACTTGAATGTCACGGTTACAAAAAATGAAAATTTGATGGTGTTAAATAAAATAACAAAACAGTACTTTGTCAAAAATTAATAACTATAAGTATTAAAAACTGATAACCTGTAAATAGATTATTATCACTTTTTTGACTTTCTTAAAATTTCCTAGAAATTTTTAATCATTTTCGAAAAGCTACTAAAATATATACGAAAAACAGGATTTGAACCAGGAAAAACCATTACTAAAAGACAGACCCTGCACTAAAATATTTATTTCCAGGAATAGGTTTACTATCATTGTTGTATAGAAAATGTGTAAGTGAGTTGGATTAATAATACAGCAGTACTTCTATTGAATAATATTTTTATATTTCGTTTTATTCAGAGAATTCTTTCTTCATTCATAAGTTTTATAATAATGTGTCCCGTTTTATAAGATATTGTTCCATGTTTCTTTGTGCTTATTATATTGAGTATATACGATATCTTTCTTACATCACAAGGAAGTAATTTCTTTTCTTGAATCTCTCAGTTGCAAAAAATGTAAATTTTTATGGTGTTAAATAAAATAGTAAAAAGTACTTTCTTAAAAATGACTTAAAAATGACTTTATTTCAAGGCATAGTTTTACTATGATTTTTGTATAGAAAATGTGTAAGTGATCTGGATTATATCAATGCTACTATTGAATAATATTATTATATTTCATTTTGTTTTAGTGAATACTTTTCTTGATTCATAAGTTTTAATCCTCGAGATAATTAAAATGTTTCCAATTTTATGAGATTTTGTTCCATTTTTCTTTGTTTTCATCGTTATATTAAGTATATACGATATCTTTCTTGAATCACAAAGAAGTAATTTCTTATCTTGAATCTCTCAGTTGCAAAAAATGGAAATTTGATTTTGTTAAATAAAATAATAAAAAGTACTTTCCCAAAAATTACTAACATATGTAATAAAAAAATGATAATCTGTAAATAGTTTATTATAACTTTTTCGACTTTCGTTTAAATTTCCTAGAATTTTTGAATAATTTTCGTAATGCTACTAAAATATATACGAGAAATAGGATTTGAACAATAAAAACATTACTAAAAGGCAGCCCCTGCACTCAAATATTTATTTCCAGGAATAGTTTTACTATCATTTTTGTATAGAAAATGTAAGTGAAATGGATTAAAGATACAGCAGTACTTCTTTTGAATAATATTTTTATATTCCGTTTTATTCAGTGAACACGTTTCTTTATTCATAAGTTTGATTGCACGAGATAATTAAAATGTGTCTCGTTTTATAAGATTTTGTCCCATTTTTCTTTGTGCTCGTTATAAAGAGTATTTACGATATCTTTCGTGATTCACAAGGAAGTAATTTCCATATCTTGAACCTCTCAGTTGTAAAAAGAAGAAACTTGATGGTGTTGAATATAATAATGCAAAAGTACTTTCTCAAAAATGACTAACGATAAGTAATAAAAAACTGATAACTGTAAATAGTTCATTATAACTTTTTCGACTTTCTTTTAAATTTCCTAGAAATTTTTAATCATTTTTGGAAAGCTACTAAAATATATACAAGAAAGAGGATTTGAACCAACAAAAACTATTGCTAAAAGTCAGCCCCTGGTTTGAAGCTATTTATTTCAAGGCATAGTTTTACTATCATTTTTGTATAGAAAATGTGTAAGTGAATTGGATTAAAGATACCGCAGTACTTCTATTGGTATTTTTATATTCCGTTTTATTCATAAGTTTCTTGCACGAGATAATTAAAATATTTCCTGATTAATAAGATTTGTTCCATTTTTCTTTATGCTTTTTATACATAGTATATACGATATCCTTCATAAAACACAAGGACGAAATTTTCATCACTTGAATATCACGGTTATAAAAAATGGAAATTTTATGTTGTTAAATAAAATAACAAAAATATACTTTCTCAAAAATTACTAACTATAAGTATTAAAAACGTATAACCTGTAAATAGTTTATTATAACTTTTTTGACTTTCTTAAAATTTCTTAGAAATTTTTAATCATTTTTGAAAATCTACTAAAATATATACGAGAAACAGGATTTGAACCAAGAAAAACCATTACTAAAAGGCAGCCCTGCATTGAAATATTTATTTAAAGGAATAGTTTTACTATCCTGGAATAGTAAAACTATTGTATAGAAAATGTGTAAGTGAATTAGATTAACGATACAGCAATACGTCTATTGAATAATAATTTTATATTCCGTTTTATTAAGTGAATACTTTTCTTGATTCATAAGTTTGATTGCACGAGATAATTAAAATATTTACTCTTTAATAAGATTTTGTTCCATTTTTCTTTGTGATCGTTATACTGAGTATATACGATATCTTTCATGAAACACAAAGAAGTAATTTTCATCGCTTGAATGTTACGGTTATAAAAAATGGGAATTTGATGGTGTTAAATAAAATAATAAAAAGTACTTTCTCAAAAATTACTAACTATAAGAATTAAAAACTGATAACCTGTAAATTGTTTATTATCACTTTTTCGTCTTTCTTTTAAATTTCCTAGAAATTTTTAAAGTTATTAAATATTTATCCGAAAGGCGTGCCTTTATATTTAAGTTTAACTTTTCCGTGCAATCAACTTTTATATTTGTTTTCATACAGCTGTTTATATTATTTTCTCATAAGTATTCATTCAACACACATAATTTATCGGCTTTGGATAAAATTGATTTTAAAAAGCTCCAAAATAGAGAAGCATCTTACTTTGAAGCCCAAAATCAATTTAATGTCTAGTATTACAGAGAATGTTACAGATATTATACATGTTGCTAGGTTAGACAGCAAATTTGTAGATATAATTATAAACTTTGTAATTTGCTCTGTAATTTGTTATAGTTGTTCAATAATTACCCGAACCTGGTATCTTTTTGTTTTTATTTTAGATTTTCTGCACTATCAATTTTTATAACGATGTTTATATGTGTGGCTCTTCTCTAAATTTGATCGAAAACCACTCCTGTCAAAAAATCAATTTAGATTTAAAATTAACTTTTCATTTATCTTTGTGAAAATAATATATATATATATATAAATTAAATATATATAAATATAAATTAATGAATATTAATGTATTAAATTTATATATATATATATATATATATATATATATATATATATATATATATTATATATATATATATATATATATATATATATATATATATATATATATATATATATATATATATATATATATATATATATATATATATATGTTTATTTGTCTCTTTATATATTTGTTTAAATGTTTCAATGTAAAATACGACAAGTTGGTTAAAAGATTGAATAATGTTCGATCTATTGAGATTTAACTGAATAACTAAATTTACGCTCAAAACGACCAGTCCCGGTACTGTTCCGCTGCGAAATGTACCTGCATATAATGTGTTAAGGATAACAAAATACAATTTTTATATAGTCAAGCATATCCGAACTCATTCACTTTCCGTTCTTCTCGTTAACTTCTTTATCAGAGCGAAGTTGAAATCAATAAATTGCAGACTCAAAATATGTTAAATATCACAACCCAAAGAAAAAGCTTCAATACTATTTTCAAGTGATCGATTGTCCTTTAACCCGCGAGGACACGTCATAGAAACAAGCGATATGAATATATTTTATATTGAACCATCCAATTAAAATAAACTTCCTAGATTTTCAATAGCTGTTTTATAGGATCTCCACAACATGCTTTTCAGCAGTTTTCTTTGAATATATTTCTCAAAAAGGTATACTGTTAACTAATTCTGGATGCGAGAAACGCAGTGCACTCGCTGACACACTTTCATTTTTATACTGTGTGTATTATCGTAAAAGAAATTATGTGGAATATACATTGATATTTAGTTGAAATGATGATATATAAAGGTAATAAACTTTACTAATGGAAGTGGTAACCAATGAAAAATTAATTTAATGAAAAGAAATATGAAACGATGCAGAAAAGTTTGGTAACCACCAACATTCGAATAACAGGTATTGAGTACAGATGAATAGAATTATTTGGAGCAAAAGAGGTTTTATTTAATAAAAGATAATGTTTATAATTTGAGTAAGAAAAACTAAACTTAATGTATCCAAGAACATGGTGACATTATATCACAAAAAACTATTAGAAATATAGTAGTAGTAGCTTCCTATATCCAGGTTGTTGTTGATGCTAAATTTGTATCCTTTCCTGTATATATCTAGTTATAGCTTACTGATAGGACAGTTATCAAATATGTTGAAGTATAAGAAGTTTATATTGAAACCAATGTAGATAATATGTCAACAGAAAGGAAAAATCGCTGCACAGTACTTCAGAAATCAGAACTTTTATCGGTGTTCTTCACTTTCAAATTTCTGCACAAAACTTCTCATGTAAATGTTGAAGACATTTGGACTACTGACGGTACAAGGTACAATGCATTTCATCTAACTGCTCCTCTAAAAATTCTGAAGACATACATTTATCTGAAGATATCAAAGAACCTGCAATAAAAAAGCAAAAATATTTTTAAGAAAAGGGCTTTATCTGCCCCATCTCAGTACGATGAAATTCCTGAATGTGTAAAGTTTAAAGAGGTGAAAAATGCATGAAGTAAACAAAAAAGGGTGTTTGCAAAATATACAAGTGAAAGAAATGCAATATTTAAATTTAATATTTCGTAGTCCAAATATAAATTTTTCATAATTTAGTTCGTTTCTTATGTGTCATAAGTTTGTTCTTTCGTAATGGTAATGAAAAGATATCTACAGTTCAAAATATTTAAAAAATTTTTATATTTTAAATAAACTGAAATACATTTTGCACTTTTGATAATGCATTTTTGCCGATACAAGTATTCTGATTATCATTAAATGAGATTAAGTTGGTATTTGGTTTAGGAAAATTACCACTCGATTTAATGTAACTACGGGTTGCGCGTGACCTTGTAGGTTAAAAATGGTAAAACTCAGAATATATAACGGTTTTTTTAGTATATTACATTTTTAAAATTTAATAAAGAAATAAATATATAACTGAATATAAAGATTATATTTATCTGAAGACAAGTATTAATTCTGATGTAATGACTAAAAAACATGTGGGACAAAATTTTTAATCATAATTGGAAGTACTAATTTTTCCTACATTTTTCTGACTGTATACACAATTTTTACAATCTTAATAAATAAACAATATTTTTGAAAAATTTAAATGGGCAGAAATAGTATGCTACTTTGTAATAAATTCAATAAAATTAATGTTAATAAATTATAATGAAATAAAAGTAATGAAATTAGTTTACTGTTATTAAAATATTACAAAGTAGAATACATTGAATAATTTTAATGCTATTAAATTTATTGATATTAAATTTATATATTCTTTGTAAATTATATATATGTAAAATATCCTTAAATTATAAAACTCTTGGACAAGGAGAAATCTAAACAGCAAGCAGTAATAAAAATGCAGTCGGCCGATATTGAAGAGAATGACACAAGTCTAATTTAGAACTTTATTCCAGAGCTGCTAAAATAGACATCTTTCCTACTCAACGACAAACAAAAGGAAGGACACAAAAATCACTCTCATCGAATGGAGGTGCACCGAAGAGCGAGGACAGAAAGAATTTTTCCCACTTATTCAGCGAATTTAAGTGCAAAATAAAAAAAAGCGAAGCCATTTGCCCACGATAGATGGGAAAGGTGTCGAATATACAGAAAATTTACATATTTAAACTAGAAAGCTTTGGAAAGAATTTTAAGTCGAAGACACTTTTTTGATTAAGACATTTAGAGGGTGGGAAAATATTTTAAGGATTAGAATGGGAGAGAAGAAGATTTTAAGGAAATATTAAAGTTAAATGATTTTGATATATTACACACACACACACACACACACACACACACATATATATATATATATATATATATATATATATATATATATATATATATATATATATATATATATATATATATATATATATATATATATATATATATATATATATATATATATATATATATATATATATATATATATATATATATATATATATATATATATATATATATATATATATATATATATATATATATATATATATATATATATATATATATATATATATATATATATATATATATATATATATATATATATATATATATATATATATATATATATATATATATATATATATATATATATATATATATATATATGTGTGTGTGTATATATATATGTATATATATATATATATATATATATATATATATATATATATATATATATATATATATATATATATATATATATATATATATATATATATATGTGTGTGTGTGTATGTGTGTGTGTATATATATATGTATATATATGTGTATATATATATATATATATATATTTATATATATATACAATGTATATATTATATATACATACATACGTATATATATGTATAGATTTATACGTACGTATGTATGTATGTATATTTACATATCATGTTCAGTTTGATTTTCAGTTGAATAATGGTTTTAAATTGGATATTTTTATTTACCAAACTCAAAGCTAGGCACAAAGAAGTTAGTCGATAATACTTAAAAAATAAGGATATTTAGAGAAAGCATTTACAGTTTCGAGAAAATGTAAACATTTCCACGAAACCAATCAAATAATGTATATGTCAATAATGTTTGGATGCATTCATTATTTGGGCATAAAAATTGCCTTATTTTTATTTGTCACCAACAGCTGAATCAAAATCTATAAAACTGTTTTTTAGAAACCGGTTTCTTTTTCAATTTTTCTGAGAAATATTATTTTTAAAAATGTTTTTAAGGTTTTGAAAGGATTTTTTTCAAGTTGTTAATTGATTTTTAAGTGTGATATAAACTTTCAGTATAAATTTATTTTTATGTGAATGACATTTTTGGAAAATTAAAAAGATGTAAAAGTACCGAGATTAGTTTTCAATAATTTCTCAGTATTTCAATTAATTTTATACCTACTGCAATTGTTTGATCCATAACTCAAGTTAACATTTTGTTATCTCCTACGTAATTGGTCTTAAAATATATTCATTAAATTGGCAATAAGAAGTTAAAAACAATTAAAAAATTTCGCTTTGAAATATGGTTTCTATTGTATTTAAATTTAGAGTTTTATTTTCCTTTTTTAATTTCAAATATGTATTTTTTGTTAATATTTTGACTACTGAAGTAAATATGAATACAGTAAATTGAGTTCCTAATGCTAGGAATTTATCTTAATAAAGTGTTTTGGGATATAAAAATTGTCTTATTTACAAATAGTACACATTTACCAAACAAAAATACATAATCATGAAAAGTGTGTATGAAAAATGCCAAAATAGTGAGATTAAGTTAAATAAGGATTCGTTAACTCATATCACAACAAAATAACTTGAGAGGAAAAATTTAAAGATAGGAAAATATAATTTTTATAAAGTGCAGGTTTGCTTTTAATACACGAAAAGCTACTAACATAAAGAAAATATAAGAGCAAAGGTCATATCATCAAATTTCAGATAGAAAATCTGTTAATAATTATAACCCAGAAATAAAGCTTCAATATTGCATTCAAGTCATCAGTTATCATAAAAACACCCTTTATAAAGCATTTTATATAAAATCATTCAATTATTATAAAATTTCCAGATGTTTTTTGTCTCTTTTATAGGTCTTCTAGATCCCAACTACATGATTCTTGTACAGTCAAATTGGCTCAGTTCAACAAAAATAGGTATATGATCAACAAATCTAGTGTCAACCTGCGAGGAAACTTCATAGAAACAAGCGTTATAAAAATATATTATATTAAATCATAAAATTAGAATAAATTTTCCAGATTTTCAGTAGCTGTTTTATACTTCTTCTAGATCTCAACCAAATGCTTTTCCTCAGTTTTCGCTGAATATATATCTCAAAGATGCTGTTAATTTATTCGGGTTGCCAGAGACCCGGTGCACTTCCAATCACACTTCCATTTCTATTTCGTGTTTACTATAGGAAAGATTATGAGAAAAATACATTAATATTTCATTAATATGATGATATATAAAGACCATTATCTTTATTAGTGGAATTGGTAACCAAAGAAAAATTAATTTAATGAAAAGAAAGATGAAAGTATGGACTAAGAAAATGCTAGTGACCACCAATCAAAATTTAAATAACAGATATACTAAATAAATGAATAGAAGGATTTGAAGCAGAAGTGGTCTAATTTATATAAAAATAATGTTTATAATTTGAATGAGGAAAAATAAACCCAATATATGCAAGAACATGATCTCGTAATATCATAAATGTTACTCGAAATATAATAGTAGCAGTCTCGAAATATCCAGATTATTGCTGATGCTAAATTTGTATCCTCTCCTGTGATTATTTAGTTATTGCTTATTGACGGTTCAATTATCAACTATTGTAAAGTATAAGAAGCTAATATTGAAACCAATGTAGATAATTTGTCACCAGAAAGGAAAACTCGCTACCCAAGTACTTAAGTAAGTATGAATAGAAAAATTAAAAATATATTAAAGTATCGAGATTAGTTTTCAACAATTCACCAGTATATCAATTACTTTTATACTTACTGCAATTGTTTGATGAATAACTCAAGTTAAAATGTTTGTTATATGGTACGTAAATGTTATTAAAATATATTCATTTAATTTGAGATAAGATGTCAAAAATAATTAGAAAATTTCGCGTTGGAATATGGCTTTTATTTTATTTAAATATATAGTATTATTGTGCTTTTTAATATTATATATGTTTTTTTGTTAATATTTTAAATACTTAAGTAAGTATGAGTATAGGAAACTAATTTCATAAAGCTAGGAATTTATCTTAATAAAGTCTTTTGGAATATTTCAAAAATTGTCTTATTTACAAATAGCAATATAATAATAATAATTAATAATCATAACCCAGAAATAAAGCTTCAATATTACATTCAAGTTATCGGTTGTCATAAAAATATTTTGTGTAAAATCTTCCATTTATTATAAACTTTCGATATTTCTGTAGCTGTTTTATAGGTCTTATAGATCCCAACTACATGATTTCCCACAATTTTCTCTGAATATAGTTTTCAAAGGAGCTGTTAATTTATCCGGGTTCAAAGAGACCCAGTGCACTCCCAGGTACACTTTCATTCTTATTTCGTGTTTACTATCGGAAAGATTATGAGGAAAATACACTAATATTTCGTTAATATGATGATATATAAAGATCATTATTAGTGGAATTATGAACCAATGAAAAAATAATTTAATGAAAAGAAAGATGAAACGATGGAGGAAGATATTGTTAGTGACCACCAGTCAAAATTCAAATAAGAGATATACTAAATAAATGAATAGAAGGATCTAAAGCACAAGTCGTTTAAATTGAACAAAGATAATTTTTATAATTTGAATGAGGAAAAACTAAACTCAATGTATTCAAGAACATGGGATCGTAATATGATAAAAAATACTCGAAATATAATAGTAGCAGTCTCGTAATATCCAGATTATTGCTGATGCTGAATTTGTATCCTCTCCTCTGATTATTTAGTTATTGCTTATTGACAGTCCAATTATCAACTACTGTAAAGTATAAGAAGCTAATATTCAAACCAATGGGATAATTAATCACCAGAAAAGAAAACTCGCTACCAAAGTACTTATATAAGTATGTATAGAAATATTAAAAATATATTAAAGTATAGAGATTAGTTTTCAGATTATTTCAATTAATTTTATACCTACTCCAATTGTTTCATCCATACTCAAGTTAACATGTTTGTCATATTGTACGTGAATGTTATTAAAATATATTAATTTAATTTGCTATAAGATGTTAAAATAACTAGAAAGTTTGGCTTTGAAATATGTCTTCTATTTTATTTAAATGTATAGTTTTATTTTCCTTTTTAATTTTAAATATGTATTTTTACTTAAGTAAGTATTAATTATATATCACTACTAAACCCTCTGACCGCTCAACCCACGAATTTCGTGAATATTTGTTTTTCTTCTTTTATTAATTACATTCCGCCTTTTCACCGTTTAACCAGCGGAATTAATTATATATAGTATTATACATTTAATTAGGTAATAAATAGAATTATATGACTAGAACTGTAGTTATATTATATAATAGAATTATAGATAGTATGTTATAAATAGAAATTAACTATATTTCAATTGAAATTTATTAAAAAATAAATTTTTATGTGATAACATCTGAAATAAGTTTTTCTGAAAGCTTAGTTTCTCATGATAAAAGTCAATATAATAAATCTTTTCTAGTAAAAAAAAAAATTAGTATTTCAATTCTCCCAATTTCATATACTTTAACTAAGCTAAAAAAAAATACGCAATTTTTAAAGAGATCTCGGTTTACAAATTGAGCAGTCAGAGGATTAAGTAAGTATGAATACAGATAATTAAGTTCCTAAAGCTAGGAATTTATCTTAATAGGAGTATTTTTGAATGTTTCAAAACTTTTCTTGCAAAAAGTACAAATTTACCTACCCAATATACATAATCATGAAAAATGTATATAAATAATGCCAAATTAGTTAGTAAAATTAGTAAAATTAAGCTTACCGAGTGAGAAAAGGGCATAAATCGATTTAGAAATAAAATAGAGCACGCACCTTAACTCGGAAAATTAATTTTCAGCATACACCCTTATGCGGCTTGAGGTATTTATTAAAAGTTTTCAGAATTCCTCTAATAAAAGGTTCAAAGGAAATTCCACACGTAGTTAAATACGGGAGTTAAGAAATTGTGTGCCTGTAGAGAGATTCTTGAGGGAAGTTAAATTGAATGGCGCTGGGGAAGATTTGAATGCATGATATGGTATTACACAAAGGCGACGATTCAACCATGAGAATTGAACGTTCACTGTGTTGTTTAATAGTCGTAAAAATGCATTTCGGGTAGAATTAATTTGTTTCATTTCGGGTTAAATGCTTAATTTGTGTCCTTTGTAGAATTACCGCGCTATGCGGTACATTATAAAGAGATTCTTTGTTTTGTAATTTCCGCGTTGAATGAAGATTTGAAATGTGTGCCCTTTTAAAATATAAATGTTGAAAGATTGAGTTAATCTGTTTTTCTATTTTATTTGTTGATTGTTCAAATCCTTAAGTTAATTTATAATTTTAAAATAATTATGTATGTGGTTAATATGCAGTGATTTCAGCCTTAAAATGCTCTAGTTTCGACTGGTTACATTTTCTTTCAAACAATTTTGTATAAAAAAGTAAGTTTTTAAAATCCGTGTTTAATACACATGAATTTCTGTCCAAATCTTTGGAATTTTTATACTACAAGTTAATTAATTCGATTCCAATTTAGATTAGTTCATACTGGAGTTAAATGTTCATAATGAGAAATGATTTTAGAAGTTTGAATATTTAAGGAATTATAAATTATAATCTAGATATTGAGAAGGAAAATTTACAATTACCAATGTAAATAGCAAATTCTTACAGGAAACTTATTAATTAAGGTAAGTTCTGCTGCATAAAATAATATGCATAGATATCAAAGTATACATTGAATCGTAGGACATCACTCCACGTATCATAATTATATAGCCCGCAAGGTGAATACTAGTCATTTTACAGAAAATTGTATTTATTAAATTTTTTTCACTTTCCTCTAACATATCAACTATACGTTTCATCAACTATACGTATGATGAAACAAGAAACAATATTTGGTCAAATCTACGCTTTTTTAGCCTTAAAGTGACCATGTCATAAATGATATCATTCTTTGGTCAACAAAAGGTTTCTGTCCAATTTTTCTGTGATTCTACAGATACTCTTGGCAATACCTTGTTACTGCAATGCATCTTTTGCAAAATCTACCTTTCTTGCATGGTTTGATATGTGTTCTATTTATCTGCATTCAATTTAGTTGTTGTTTTATCATGATATTTTCATTTTTTGTCATAATTATGGGTGATAGTTACTCAACTTCCGCCTCTTTCACTCGTCAGCCTTTTGTTCTGGGCTTCAATTTTTTATTTTCTGAATTCTCTAAGAACCCTAGAAAATCTTAAAGAACAGCGTTTTAAATATTCTGCCTACTGCTTTTCTTGCATGAACGATCATACCTCCTTCAAAGATCCTAAATTATTTTGTCTCACTTATTTTGACATTAACATTAGTGATAAGGGAATTCTCAAAAGTTAAGCTCTCTTTTTATACTCAATTCTGAACTGTTCGTCAACAGCACTCTTCGTCACTAAATGGTGGTTTACTGTCAAATAAAATGATCTCAACTATTTTGACAGCTTAATGTAGTATGCATTATTTTTTTAACTATTTGTATATATATTATTTTTTTGTTTAATTAGAACCTTTTCCGAATGCAACCTCATGTTTTTTTAAGATTATGATACACTGTAATTAGCAACTGTATCAATGAATATTTAAAATAATATTAACTTGGTTTATTGAAATCTTCTACATCTTCTTTTAGAGAGTCTATTTGGAATCTACATCTACAAAATGTCTTCAATGACAAATTTTTATAAATTCTCATATAATAATATTGATGTCTTGTTTCAAATCTAACTTACTCGTTATTGATCTTTTCAATAAAAACAGATTTTTCTAGATTATTTTCTGGTAACGTACAATTTGGGAATGGATCATTAATAAAGAATTTTTTTTAACTCAAAGATGTACAACAATATTCTTCTTCTAATTGATCAACACTTAACCCTATACATTTTGTTTCATGAAATACCTACAAAGTTTTTCGAAAAACTTAAACGAATTTTTCATTGCAGGACTTATTTCTAAATTTTAAAAATTACTATGTGGCAATATTTAAGATATTTATACTAGATATTTTTTAGAAACGAAGCAGTCATGTATAAAAATATCAAAGACCGATGTCTCTCATAATAAAAAAAGACATCATTTTTCAAAAATGCCATTTTTGCAGACAAGTTTTATTCACCATACACTGAAAGTGGTTTCACTTATGTACCTTAGTTCATCCCACTGAAATAATTTAATATAATGATTTTAATTACTTTGATTTTTTCTTAATAAAATATTATGTCTTCAAAGTAATTGCTCAATAGCTAATACGTTTTATGTTTTAAATAATTTAACTTCAAAAACATCTTTTATAAAAATATATAATGATAAAGCTGTATTTAATCTGAATTATATTATGCTTTAATATATCTTTGGTCTTATTATGTAAATGTAACAAATTAAAATTGCTCATTAAAGTATTAAAGGTTCAAAGAAATTGAGTGTAATCTTTAAGTAGACAGTTTGGAAATATTTTGCTGTATTCTGTATAAAATAGGAGAGTAACACAATCTTCAAGGGCGTCGTTGAAACAACACACATGCAAAAAGATTTTGTCTCCTTTTAAGTCCAATTTAAGCCTGTTCGAAGGTTTTTGTATATTTGAAAACATCTTAAGGCTTCTTATTTTATAGTTTTATAGTTTTATAGTTATAAAGTTTCTTATTTTCTTTATAAATTATTACTTATTTGTATTATTGCATGTCAAAGAATTCAATATATAAGTTTCTTTTTTGACCACAGAAATTGTTTAATATGTATGTTCTAATTGATATCTATTAAAATTGATATTAATAATAATGGTCTCTTATTTAATAAACAAAATAAATAAACCAAAGGGTTTATTTTCCAGAATTTTCCTATCGTTGTACCGGAATTTTATAAAAGCAGTTATATACCCAGAAGTAATGCCAACATTTAATTTTCAATGAAGTGTATCTATTTAAAAATTTTTTATTTAATGAAGTGTATCCCAGTGAAAAAAAAATTAAAGAAATTTGGACTGTTCCGTTATAACTTCAGCTGTTATTATAAATGAAAAATAATTATTAGTAATGACTTTGATCCCAAAGTCCAACCACGCTGCTCAGTTAATGTAGTACATCATCGAAACTGGACCGTAGATCAGTGGAAATGGATTATTTGGAGCGAAGAACTAAGGTTCATCCTTTCCCGATGGAATGGTCTGGGTCTGCCATCTGACGGGAGAAAGTCTTCTGCCAGAATACAGTGTGCAAACAGTCAAGTTAAGCGAGGGAGGAATTATGGACTGAAGTTGTATCACATGGTATAGAGTGGTACCCTTTGTCCCCATCCATGGTAAGCTCAACGCCGATGCGTAATGTACTATTTTGGATGACACAATGCTTCCAACGTTTTGGCAGTTTTAAGGGTTGGACCCCCTATAACTTTCAGGACGGCAATGCCAGTTGTCATGTCTCGAGGTTAACCAAGGCATGGTATGGTGATAATGGAGTTCATCGAATGGACTTGCCTGCCGAAAGCCTAGAACAGAACCCTATCCAGAACATCTGGAACGAGTTGGATAGCCAAGTTAAGGGGTGCACTACCTGTTCAAAATCGGTGAATTAACTTGTATGTCTATTCCAAGCCGAGTGGAAGACAATACCACTAGCTATAATATAAAGACTTGTGGAAAGTATGGCCCGGAGGGTTAGCACTGTAATTGCCTCTCGTGGAGGTCTACTAACTATTCAATTTCAATAAAGTTAGTTTTTCTTCTCTATCACAGGTGTCCAAAAACTTATTGGTAGACAATATGTATGTTTATTAAGAATGTATGTGTCTAAAGTTCTTATATATAATACATGCATATAGAAATCATTATTAATGTTACATATATCCCAGTTTGATAAACCATTGATCTATAAATACATTTTTCCAAAAAACTATTTATTATTTTAAAACGTGTTATATAATTATTTTTTTTTCTCTATAAGTAATCTATATGCTAATATTTTAATCTATTAACATATTAACATATGTGTTAATAATTGATTTAACATATGTGTTAATCTATGAGCATTTTGTTATGAAGCAAATTAATATCGTTCTTCAATGTACCACTGCTCTAATATGAGAAACCTGCAAATAACAAATCACTTATGGTTGATGCTTTTAGTTTATATAACTTTTCAGGAACTATTGAATTTCTCTGAAAATTAATCTGAATTTCTGTTGAATTTCTTTTCAGGAACTATTGACCTTTTGCAGAACATGGATTTTTAAAATGCCTGATATTTGTAGTTTTTATTTAAAGTCTGATTCTAAAATCATTCAAAAAGATATTAATTCTGCGTATTTTTAATAAATATGTTTCTCTACTACACACAGTTTTATGATATTAATTACTTCTTTTTCAAAACTATTTTTACCTATTTTGTAAAATATTCTTAAATTATACTCAACTTATGTACTTTATGCAATAATTATTGGCTCGATATATTTTTGTGACCACGAAATCCTCACTAAATTTTGTTCAAATAATTATGTTGGTGATTTGAAATAATATTCCTTAATTCTGTAAAGTAAACTCTATAGTTCATTGTACATCATAAAAAGAATAAACCAATATTATTCCATAGAATAAAAACATAAATTATTAGATTTTAGAGACATGGAAACTGATTTTAATGTAGTTTACTATAAACTAAATATTACATTTATAATTTCTATAATGGATAAGTAATAGCTCTGAATAACTAAGTGGAAGTACCAGAGAGTGCAATAAAACTATATATGACAGATTATTATTTTTGTTCATATTAATGAAATAACTGAAATAAATTTCAATAAATTCTATCAATTATATTTTTTTAGAATGACTTTAAAACCTTTATCTTTTTTGATTCCTCACAGAAGACTTCATTTAAAATAATTAAATTACATATCCATAACATAAAATTACTGTATATTTTAATTTGGATTTTTTTTTTAGAATTTTACATGCAGAAATTAAAACTCCATCCAAAGCATTCTAATTTCATTTATTTAAGCATTCTGGAATTTAAGAGCTCGAAATATTTGATGCATCATTAACATCTTTTTAGATATTTGTTTCAAAATTTTAGTCAACTAGGTGCATTAAGTGCAAATAATTCATAAATTCATAAGTATACAAAGCCTAAACTAATATAAATACTCTGGAATCTCAATCCATCGTTCTTGATAAAATTAAATAACAATGATTATGCGTAAAATATATATGTGTGATATGAATAAAGTAATTTAATTAGTCTGTCAGTGTTCGATTATGAAATTCATTATTATAGGTTTCACAAATCTTTATGTTCTAGGAAAAGTAATAATTACTCTAGTTGGTATTTCCATCCTCAATGTTTGCATGATCTTGTTGCATGTCGGTGCATAGTTCCTTCTTTATTGTGACTCTACTAGTTGTTTAAGTTACTAATCCTCTTGGGGTTACAAACGCCCCTGATGTGTCATATATCATTAGACATTTACACAATTTTGAGATATTCTGATTAACAATAAAAAACATAATTTTACCAGTTCTGTTCTATTCTAATAAATATATACATTATTTTGTAAGAATTATTGAGAGCATTTCATGTGTGAATATCAAGCACAAAATGAGGCACGTTAATATATGTTGTGTTCTTAGAAGGGAAATTAAAATGGTTATAAAAAAAAGACTCTAAGCATTAAAAACACCAAAAACCTTCAATAGAACTACCACTGAAAGTTGTACATATTGGGGGTAGTTAAGGATTTAGTGTACAAACCTCCAATTCCAGATATTAATGACCTGAAAAAAAAACACTGAATATCATTTGAAATTTTGAAAAAAAAACTTGCTGGACATGTAGATTTCTTTTGAGAATTAATGAATATTTAAAGCGCTGTTGTGTTAATATGATCAAGAACTCAATACGCACAACATTTTCTTCTTATTTTTAAACACGAGACACGTTTAAAAAGTTTTAGCCACGCTGTAATTTTACAGACACAACATAACGTGACCAAAAGATCCTGACAATGGAGAGAAAAAATTAATTTGGAAACTATAAATCCTTGAAAAAATAACAATGGTTCCCGAAAAATAAATTCGGACCAGATGAAACAAATGCAAGAAAAAGAGATTTTGAATCCACTATAAAATATATTTGGGCACCTTTTGAGGGTATTTATGAGTAAATAAAGCATAAAATCCTGTGATATAGAAACTTTTATCCAGAAATATGAAAAAAACCTAAAATTTCAAAAAAAGTGTTCCAAGTAGAAAAATTTTAAACTTAATATATATCATAAATAAATAAACAATAAATAATAAATTTTTGAAGCAAACTTTTGGACTTTAGAGTGAGCAACAAATAAGTACCTGCATTGAAAACAAAACTAAAACAGTTTTTATAGGTGTAATAAATATTCTTTTATCCGTTTTGCTTCAATAAATTTTAAAATAAGAAAGGCTATTTATAGTTTAAATTTTTTATTGCAGTATTGATAATGAAAAATTTCAGAATGAAAGAGAAGAGATACTGTACCTTTCTTACATAAAATAGAGTTTAAGGAAAAATTTTATATTTATTTTTACCTTCAAGTGTGGAAATTAACTATTCTCTTAATGGATGATTTTTCAGACAATATATTGCTTTTTTAATTATTTGAACAAACGATCCTTTTTATTTCTCTGAACTGTAAAGAATGTTTACGTGGAAAGAATAATTCAGTAAAATAGTTTAATCGAAATTGCAATTTTTATGTATTTGTAAAAGTTAAAGGAAACTATGCAGTATTTCTGTATCCTTATTTTTTGGTTCATATATTTGGTTATGTAAAAGCTTTGATTTTTATAATTTAGAAAATATTTCACTAAAGAACTTTTATTTCGACTAAAAAAGAATTTAGTATTATATATGTGACATTTTATTTCGCAGTTTAAATATATAAAGTGTGACAATAAAAAAGAAATACTAAAACATAATTTTTTTAGATGAAAATTATATTATTATAGAATATATGAAAATATAGGTTGATGGGTTACACAGGGATATTTGTAATGTTTTTTGCAGGAAATAATTGTTCAGTTTGAGAAAGCTTTAATGTCTCTCAAACTGTTCGAAAAAACTAAATGTAAGTTAATATACTTGTTTTGTTCTTAAAGTTACACAATATATTTTTACCTAGTTGGAGACTATTTTTTATTCAATAAAATGTTTTCTATTTTTTGTAGTTTATTCATAAATTTCCAATGTTTTTAAAAATTATGCAGCACACATATGAAGCATGATATTATATGAAGCAATGCATTTCAAAAATGCATGAAAAATAAATTTTTAAATTTATATATTAGAAATGAATTTTTTTATCAACTAGAAGCTAGTTAATATTACTTTTTAATGAAAGGTACTATGTCCCTAGGTCCTTTATGAAAGTTGCTATTATACATCTCATAATCTGTCATGAATTATAGCATATTTTAAACTGAAGTGTTAACGTCCTAACATCTGAAAATCCCAACTACATTTTACTAAAAATTCAAAAAATAGAAAAGAACTTATAATGAGTTAAATAATTATAATGAAAAAGATTTAATGGTTTGAAATATGTATTCCTTTGTACTATATATATAAAATGTATTTGTGAAAAAAAATCTAACTAGCTAAAATTACAGTTCCTTAAAAATAATAACCTGATTGGTCTATTTTGTATTTTGTACATATTGCAATTGGTAAAAGTTAATACATTTTGTCAGAAACAAGTAAAGCATAAATTGAAATAAAAACAATTGAAATGTATGTATGGATTCACATATTGCAAAGAGATCTAAAAAGTACAGCATTTGCATCAAAGTACAAATATAAATGCAAAGCTAATGCCTGTAAGACACTAATAGAAACAAACGCAATCAACACTTAATAAAATAGGTAGAATCTGCATTATTAAATGAGTAGCTGAAAAAGCACAGTGCTGTTTCCTCTTTCAACATTTATTCTACAGATAGTGTGTGGCTGCGAAATAACTGCGTTCAATCTCTACTATTTTTATCTTAAATGATTTATATTTATTTCAGTATTGGAAACATTTAGTCATTCGATAATTATAGATCATAAAAAGATTTTTCATTCATGTTTTGTGGTAATTAAGCACGCTAGTGCTTTAGAAATTAGAAAAAAAGAAAGGTTCCAATTGTAATTATATAACTGTGGTTGAGTGTGATTAAAAGGAATAACTCATTGATTCATTGAAGAATAGTATGCACAAAAGAAAAATTATATTAATTGAAATTTATACGTTACTTCCTACACTTGTTTACTAAATAATGCAGCATAATAATTTAATAAGTTTACTATTAAGATATCAGTTATTAACATGGTTTTGCCAAAATTGTTAATCTTAATTTTAAAGTAACTTGTACAGTCAATTTGTAAATAATATAAAGAGCATAAATAATCAAGAGATATTTAAGTTTAATTACTAAATAAGGAGGAATTCATTAAAAGTGCAATTTATATCCATATCCATACATTTAAATTATTAAAATATAAAATTTCTAATTATGTGCTTTTTATATAATACACTTAAATCTTAAATAAAAGGGATTTTAAATTATTAACTGTATAAACATTTTCTAAAAATAAAACCAGAAACTTAATAATTCTATTCTTTGGAAACAGATGATAATAACTTAATTTGAAATTTTTTTTAATAATGAAAAGAAAGCATTTATATTACGAAAAACAGAAAAACAAAATTATTAAAAGCTGGTGGATACTAATTCGTTAAATTAAATAATGGATTTTTTTATGAATGACCTCATAATTTTACATTCATTTTATTAATTTTACCAATCCATCAGGAATTTTTTGAAGTGTTTCAGAATTGTTTTCTCAAAGACATTTGTAAGAAAAAATATTTTATTTGTTTACTGCGGTACAATCGTATTAATTAGTTAATTAATTAATTTCGAGACTATTGCAATCTATAAATGTTCAGTTGGGTCTTAATTGTGCAATAGCATATTTTATCCTTTAATATTTTGTCGAATTATAAAAAAATGTTGATTTACATAAGTGTACTTAGAATAAATTAAGTATTATTAAGTATTATTAAAACAAAATGACATTTTTCTTTTTAGAAATGTTTTCTTATTAATTAATTAACTAAAGATTGTTCAGGTGAAATTAATTTATAATTAATAAAAGAGTCAAAATACAAATATAATATTTTATTTTTTTCCGATTTAATAAATATTTTACTTTTTCTGCATTCAATATTTTGTTATTATTGCCTGGTTTCAACTCTCTAAGCATATTATTTCATATGAAAGTAAAGTAGATTATTAGAATTTGTTAAACAGAGCTGTCTTGTGATAAAACGAACATTTTATTTTTATTTCCGTAACACTAATAGTATGACACGTAAATGGTTTTTAAATTCTAAATAAATATATGAACATATGAGACTAATTTTAACTGAAAGTTGAGGTAAATGCTATCCAAATATTCCATACTTTAAAAAAAATGACCTAATATACCGTTTTCAAAAATTATTTGTGTATTTTACTTCTTTAATTTTTATAAAATAATATAAAATATTTAAACAAATATAGATTAATGATATACATTAATTAGGAATAGTTTAATAAGAAAAAAGGAAAACAATTCGTTTTCGTATTTTAACAAAAGTATATAAAAAAGTAACATAAACAAGTTTTTGTCATGTCATATATCAAATACTGCAACAAAAAAAGAATTAGATAAATAATACTTTGAGTAAAATCATTTAGCTTTAAAGACCGCTTAAGGATGTTATGGCATATATTTATTAGATTTTGTTTCATTTAATCTACATCATTGAATTATTCAATGATATTTTCATTCAAAATTCTTTCGTTCTTGTTATAGTTTTTAAAAATTCCTGTAAGAAAAAATTTTTTTCTATAGTAATTATTAGATTCAGAACTGGAGAATTTAAAAAGAATTAACAGTCAAGTAAAACAAGAAACTGTTTTAACAAGACTTGCCTTTTACCTTATTGTTAATTAGCTGATATGTATTCTAGTCTGATATTATTTTCGAAGAATACATTTTAATCAAACATTCCTACTTGGTGATCAAGGAATCGAAATTTTAATTTAACAGTTTATTTTTAAATTCTTGGTATGATTTTATATTTGAGAGATATCAATGATATCAATTTCATCAATTTTTATATCTACAGATTTTTTTCTTGGGTGTTTTTCTGAATTAAATTGATAAAAAATTATATTTAAAAATTTATGAAGTTAACAGTTTACTTTGCTTTAATAATAATTTAAACCACAAATACTAAAAATTCAGTACATATACCCAGCTAGCACCGAAAAGTTGGATTTTCGTTGGCTACAAGTTGGCTGTTGGTCTTTGGTTCGGTAAACGTTAAAAAGGGGAAGATAAATGATGGTATTTAGTTGGCAAAATGTCTGTTTGGCCATCGGTAATTCTGAAACATTGGACAACCGTTGGACCAACGTTGGAAATTTTCTTTTTATGCCTCTTTCATTAATCCGGGCATACCATTGGCTACGAAATATAAAAATAATCACCTATCGATACGCGTATGTGCAGAACACCTGTGCAAAACGAGAAAGTTGTGCATCTTAAGTGTTACCACATCATTGCTGAAGGATTTCAACATTGCAAGTAAATTATCTTGGTACTTTTTTCTTTTATCATTCTGTCCACATTATTATTAATTTATTCCTGAAGAAAATGATATTTAGCTATCTGAACTATAGTTTCACTTTTTTCTTTTTAATAGTAACTTTTCATTTACCAAAAATATATACACAGCGTTTTAGTACACTTCGACTTCGACCTTTAATACTTTTTAGTACTCTTTTTTAGTACAGATTTAATAAAATAGCAGATTTTAAGTCAATTTTAGATAGCTGAGTTATTTTTTACAGCATGGTGATTTAAATTATCGTTAAGTTACTTTTGGGTACTTTTTATGTAAATATTGTGAATTTCACTTTATCATAGTTGTTATGGAACTTGTTTATTTTATGATGTAATTTTACTTAATAGGTGTAATTATAATTAATTAGATGTAATTATGAAATTATGTTTATTAACTTTATTTTTTTTAATATTTAAATCATCTTTCAATCTTTTTAAGAACCTAAAAGGGTAAAATAAAATGTCTGTAGAATATTAAAAAAATTTTATATTATATATCTTTCAAGTTATTTATTTGTATTTCATATACCATGAATTTGAATCCAGAGCAAATGTAGAGCAATTTTGTAGATGAAAATGGGGCTGATTTTTTTAAAGATATAAATAAAAGAAAATTAACTAAAATATATTTATTTTTTCTAAACCTATGTTATGCTGTGTTTTTCTTTAATTATCTATATTTTTGCTCTCAAAAGGAGAAATTTTCATATATATATAAATATATATATATATATATATATATATATATATATATATATATATATATATATATATATATATATATATATATATATAAGGCAATATATAATGCTATTTAGGTGAAAATTTAAAAAAAACGAAAACGAAATTAAGAATTTTTATTGGTTATAACTTTGTTTACTGTTTTGAGACTAAAAGTAGCTTGTTCAAAGATTTGCAATCGTGAAATTATTCAATTTAAAGAAAGATTTGTAATTAATGATGAAATTTTAATTTAACAGATATTATTTGCTTTCAAATGTTAGTAATTGGTATGGTAGTAGCTAAACTTAAAAACACCGTAATCTTGTGGAACGAAACTTAATAACAACTTTCTAATGATTGCGAATATGGAAATTCTGATAGCGTATCATATAAAATTTGCATTATTTTATAGAACTATTTGAAAGCAATGTGTCGTTCATGATAGATTTATTTTGTTTGGATGAGTGCCTGTGTTGTGTGAATGAAATGTATAAATTTGATTATATAATTTTGATTAGGATTATAACTTGCATCTCAGAGGAATAAATTTTAATTTATAATTTAATTAATCAACATGAAACTATTTGTAAGGCATTTTTGTACTATTATTTTAATAATATTTAATTATTTTGTATTATTATAATTGTTTGTGTGAATGATATGCTTAAACTTAATTATATGCAATTTTGACTTACATGATTATTACTTACATCTTTGAAGAATAAGTTATAATTTATATTAGTATTAAATTTAATTAATTCACATAAACCTAATTTTAAGGACATTTTTGATGTTATTGTTTCAACTCTATTTAAGTATTTTGTAGATTTAAGCAATATAATTAAATAGAAAAATATTTATTAAATTTCGCAATGAATGAAAATGATTTGATATTAATTATTTCACAAAGAATATTTTACAGCAAAAGAATACATAAAAATGAAAGTAAATAATAAAATCATTTAAAAAGAATCACAAAAGAGACAACATAATTTCCATTTTCATTGTATAGGATTTGTATGGCAACATGTTTTCGTTTTCTATTAAATGAAAGGAAATTATATATTTCATTTAAATTCTTTTTCGTTTAATCAAATAATTTCAGTAAGAAACTATATTTGCTACAAATTTGTATCGAAAATGTTTTATTAAAATCGGGTATATATATTTTTTTAATTCTGGCCATAAATGTTTCATAACAAAAGAGCTAATATCATTTGGAATTGAAAAATATAATGACTTGAGAAACACAGGCATTACAGATAGTTTAAAAGGTAATTTTATTTTTTATTTCAATTTTATTGCTAAAAACAATAGGTATTTTTATATATGTGTGCATAACTGGATAGTGTATAATTGCGTGCAATTATGAATTTTATAAAAAATATTGAGGATTTTTTGTTTAACATTGGTTAGACTTGTTAAAACCACTATAAATAGCATAGTTTTCCCCCTCTATTTATGCCTCAAATGATCACGGTTTATCTTATACTGTATATAATACATGCCAAAACTATACTATTATTCAAATTACAAAGATAATATCCTTATTTCCCTTGAGATGAAAATCCTCGTGTCATCATAAACTATATCAGCAGTGAGAAAATCATATGACTATTTAAGCATGAAAATGCATTTTCATCTAGGCACATGAAAAAAAAAAACAATCTTGAAAATGGTTAATTGAAGAAAACATTTTTTGTTGCCTACAACTAAAAAACATTGAGGTCTCGTTTTCTTTTAAGCATTAATGTTCTTGTGTAAAGCTCATTATACAGCATTCTTTATGTAGAATAAAATTAAGGCTTTTCAGATTTGTTAATTTATATTTAAATCATGAATAAATATTTTTATTTAATGTCTAGAAGATTCAATCAATCTTTATATTTTTTTAATACATAGATGTTTCGTACGGTTTAGAAACTCTCTTTGGAGAAATAAAAAATACACTTCTACAGAAAGCAGTTTTAAACTGAATACAGAAAAATGTTTAAAGAAGGAACATTCATTTATTTTCTTTTAATATACGAAGGGTGTCTAACTTAATTAAAAATCTTAAAATAACAAGCAACTAGCTATGTGACACAGATTTTATCGAAACCTGGGTTGTTTCGGATACTCAGTATGATAAATCTTTTAATTTTTTGTAGACATAATAAAGAAACCAGATTATTATTTTTTAAAAAAATTATCTCTTGATAATCCATTTAATCTTTGTACATGTCATTATTAGTCTAATTTTTTAAATTATATGTTTTATTACTTGCTATTAGTATAATGTATAAATAAACATGTATACAAATATGTGTGAGTGGGATTGTATCGTAACTACATGATGCCACGGTCCCACTTCTCAACATTTTATCAACAGAGTGGCAACTAAACAGAATGTTAATGTATGACGTATGGCCTCCATAGATCAAATATTAGATGTTGAACTTTATGATTTAAATTAGTTGCTGAACTACTTTAAATAAAGATGACTGAGTAAATGGAAAACTAGTAAAGGATCTTTAGTAAGTATAAATAAGATACATGTTTTCCGTATGTAAACTAAATGTTGTTCTCATCTGTTAGTGTTTTGATTATATTTTTAAAATTCCCCAATTCTGATACACACACATACATACATACATACACACACACACACACACACACATATATATATATATATATATATATATATATATATATATATATATATATATATATATATGCATATATATATATATATATATAATATATATATATATATATATATATATAATATATATATATATATATATATATATATATATATATATATATATATATACATATATAAGAATATGTACATATGTACATACATATGTATATAAGTTTGTCTAAAGTGATTAATTAATTTTATTTATTGCTGTAAATATACTATATGTTTTCCTTACAGTAATTTATATACTGTTTTAAAGAAAGTTTTGTTTATGGAAAATTTAAAATATACATCTTATCCAGCAAAGTTTTTACTTTTTTGCCTTTCACTGCTTTTATAGAAATACAAGATACCAATAATTAGAGCAATAATTATAATTTTATTATTGTTTTTTATCTAGTTTTGTTTTAAAAAATGGTCAATACTTTAAGCCACAACAAAGTGAATCAAAATTGAACAAACTGGAATTACAGAAGAGCTGTGGATGCTTTCAAGTTTTCGTGCTTCTTTTCCAATTACTTTGCAAATATTGAATCTTAATGTGTGAAAATGAAATATAATTGGTTTATTGATATTCTATGTTGTTCAGTATTGATTCAGAAACTACGATGACGGGAGAAACAACAATATATTTGGATAAAAAAAATATTTGCTTCAAATTTTACGGAATACTCAAGAGTGAAATGTATTATTATTAACAATTGTTAAAGAAGTGTTGCAAATGAATATTTTATTTAAAATAAATTGTATAGATGTATAAATAAAATAGTTGAATTATTCGTGATGTATGAAAGGTTCTTGCATTATCTATGTCACAAAATTATTGTTTCTAATAAGACTGTAATAAAATTAAGTTTTACTAAATTATGGTTTCTCTTGTTCAAAAAATAAAAAAAGAATGTAATCTTTGATTATTTCATATATAAACAAATATTTCATTTTAGTATAACTTTAGAACCCTTTCCATTTGGATTAAAACTAGTTTATAAGGAAGAACTATAAGTCATGACTTTTTTTTTTTACAATTACTATAATATTCTAAAATAAATTATTTTTTCAGAAAAAATATTTTTTTTTTAATTTAGTAGTAAATTATATTATTTAAAAAAATTGCTTGGCTCCATCTTAAATGGTTTTACCTATCTTTATGGATAATTTCACAAGAATGCCTGATTTTTATATGTCAAATAATTTTAAACGTAGGTGCTTTGCATATAAATAAGGCCTCTAATAAATTTAATTATGACAAGAAAAATGTATTTTCAAATATCAGCAATATCAATTGATTTTAGTATGTATTAGCTTTCATCGTGCAATATTTTAGCATTAAATTTTAAAACATTTTAGAGGTATACTGATCCAGAATGTAAAATATTTTATACAACTAAATGTATAAAAAAAAACTAATAAAATCTATATACGGGGTCACTTTACTATTTTAGAATTTAAAGTGTAACTATTAGGACTGAATAAATCGTAACTGAATGACTCATCTTGAAAGAAATCACGATGTAATTTACTGTTCCAATACACTAAACATATTCTAGACAATACCTATGTAATTAATGCTCTTTATATTGACACTACAAACCAAAAAAACCGATTGGGCAACATGGCAATTTTAAAATACTTAATTAGACAATTCTGAAAAATTAACATGTATAACAGAAACAGTGCAAATGTATTGAAATGTCAAATCACTTTCGTATTTTACACTTTGATATCTTAAATTAAAAAAAATATGTTCAACGTTTATCAAAATTGGAAAATGTGTTATGAAATGAGGATTAGTTAATTTTAGAAGTTTTACGCAGTCCTATGCGTTATTTTATTATAAATAGTGTCATTTTATCTTTGTAAATTTTACGTTCATACGACTTCACAAAAGAATTTTCTAATGCTCCCTCATTTCTAAAACACGCATATTCACCCACAAGTGGAATTCCCATTTTAGTGGAGTGCATTAAATTTTAAATATATCAACTCGAATTTAATGATGGTGCACACACAATTGCTTTTTTTTGTTGCTGTTTTCCAGTCTATTTCAACAACTGGCCGTTCATGCTCTCCTAAGTGCAGATGAGAGAAGATGCATCGCTCTCAGGTGAAAGCTCTTGTGAAATACTAAAATGTAATTAAAGTTGTTTAATTGTAGTTTCTCTTAATTATGTACTAGTAATTTACTAATTTGATAAAAGTGCTGAATGCTGGGGAACGAGAAACATAACAATGAGTTGTTTAAAAGATTTGAATAATGTTGCAAATCTCTCCATCAAATGCTGAAATAAGTTTAAAACAAGTTCTTCAGATACAAGTTATAATTTTAATTTATTATAGAGGCTCGGATGATATATTAGGCAGAATAAATTACAAGACCGATGCTAAAAAATTATCTTTCAAATTAAATTTATTGAATTAATAAGTATTTCTAATTTTTCTAGTAGCAGAATTTAATTATTAAATTCAAACATTAATAATTAAGAATTAATCATCAATTATGTAGAATTTTATAATTTAAAAATCTGTATAGAAGAGGAATATCTCAGATGACCGCTGAGCAATATTTAAATGAATTTAACACATCGAATCGATGAAAATGCCATTTAAGTACTATTTTGTTTAAGATGATGTTTATGTTTGGTGGAATAAAATTTACCATTAAAATTTTTTATCTTTTACATAAGACTGTGTGTCGAAACGTTATCTCTGGTGGTGGCATTTAATGCCATTATTCCAAGCATTATTTTCCCCGGTTAACAGAACAGGCGATTAAATTTATTTCTCACATAGTAAACAAATAAATTTTACCATTTTGATGTCACTTCTTTAACCATCACATTTAAATATTTTTTACTTTAATTAACTTCAATATCTTCATCTTCTGCATTACTTTCATACGTTTTATCACTGAATATAGATATTACGTAAATAATTTTCTTTTATATTTGGCTTAAATAATAAATTAGTACATATGTGATAATTTTAAATTTAATAATCGATTTTTTTGTAATGAAAATTTTATCACCGGCATTACCAACAAATTCTATCTACCTTCAGGGTGTAGTGGAAATGATAGTTTCATTCATTTACTTCCATTAATTATTATTAAAAAAATAGAAAGAACTTTACGATAATTTCGACGTAGCTATGGAAACTGTGAATTATCTTTCTAAATAAATTTAACGTGATTCTAAACTACATTTACAGTATCGGGAAAAGGAGTGTGGAAATAAACAAATTAATGAGCCTGTACCAGATAATTCTAATCTAAAAAAGAAATCATTTTTTACTAGTCTCATATGGTACTTTACACTTTTGGGAAATTGAAAATTTTACTGATATCATCATCATATTATGGGCATATACTAGTTATATACATTACTACTGGGAAATGGTGTAGAATTTCAGGAAATATATAAAATTTTGTTAAAAATAAACTACTTAATTATGCTATATTATTTTAACTAATACTTTAAAAGTTATCACACTGTAAACTTAAACAAATTTTGTACTCAAAGATATTCTAATGTAACTATTTGAATTCAGCTGTTTTTCCTCCGTATTAGAATTATTTGTCTTAAAAATAAGGCATATTGGCATTGTATATCTTGCTTTCATGTAACTTCAAGGAATATTTTTTAGTGATTTCTCATTTCAAAAATTCTGAAGTTTAATTCTAAGAGGGAAAGCCAGAATACTCATAAGTTGACAATTCCCCTGTTGTGTGAAATCACAGTATATAACAAAAAATTACAATCAAATAAAGGTGACTCTAATAAAGTTCTTTTAAAAGTACTTGTCAATGGTCTTCACTTGCTTAGTTTCAGAGAGTACTATTAAAGAACTATAGCTTAACTTAAAGATTAGAGGAAAGACCAGAATTCAATTCAAATGCAGTTTACTTCTTATTTTTATGACAATTTAAATATGAAATCTGAACCAACCTTATCTTATATGTCAAGTTAAAGAAAAAGAAAGAATATAGGTAAATTATAGAATTAATTATATCTGTATTCAATAAACCTACATATATGCTTAGACTTACTTTCTATGTATATTGCTTAGATATACGTTCAGATATGAAAAATCACGAAATACTTTCTCATTTCACGCTTGTATCCATATTTATAAAACATTCAGAATTTTCATCGAAAATTTTATCTAGTATGTAATGAGAATTATTTCAATTAGTTGTTTTCCTTCGTGTAATGAGTTATTTCGTTGTAAATGTCACTCTTCTATCTTTGAAAAATTTTACACCAGATTTCACAAGAGAATTTCTTTATTTCTGAAACACGCGTACTTAACCTCAAGTGGAATTCTTATTATAGAAGTGTGCTTTGCATTTTAAATATATCATTTAATAATACTGCTCTCCAAATTTATATTTTTTATTTCTGGTTTCTACCATCTGATTGCTCCTGTTTTCCCCAGTTGAAAAGGAGAGATTTATCATTGTCATATGAAAGCATTTTTGAAATACTGAAATGTTATTAATGTTGTATAATTCTAGTTTACAAATTATGTATACATAATTCACCAATGTTGTTTCACAATGTTGCAATATCCTCTATGAAATGGTGGAGTATTTGATTAGAAATTTTTATCGATATATTGGCATTTGTAGGATTTATTCAAAATATTCAAGTACTATTATTGTCGTTTCCTAAATATCCATCATAACACATACAATTTTAAAATTATTATCATGCGACCTAGATAGATAATATTTTATATAATATGATATATAATTTCTTAGAGATAATATGTTTTTATGTAACAAATAATCATGTACATAAGAATTTTTGTGGAAAAGAAAATACATCAAATTATGGATCAAAGATTTATGGGCAAAAAATCGGGAAAAAATCAAAACATCTAGTTTAAATGATTATTTTTTCTGATGTAGATTAATTAAATTTCCATCTGAATGTTTATGTAGTTTTCTACTACATTTCACACTCTTATTTTTCAAATGTTTTTTTTTTCTATTACATATTTAAAATTTCTGTGGCTAGATTTCTTAACGATTGAAAAAGAACCTATACATAAATAGTTACGAAAAGACAAAATGTAGTAAATAATCATGTTTGATAAATATTCCAATATTAAAATATTTGATTAGAAAATGTTAACGATATATTGACATTTGTATGATTTATTCAAAACACTAAAGTATTATTTTCTTTTCCTTAAATATCAACCATAACGCATATACTTTTTAAATTATTATCATGCTACCTAGATAGATAATATTTTATAAAATATGATATATAATTTCTTAGATAATATGTTTCATGTACAAAGTAATCATTTACATGACGAATTTTGTGGAAAAGAAAATACATTAAATTCTTGGACAAAGAATAGGGGGCACAAAATCGGGGAAAATATTAAAAAAAATCTAGTTTAAAGGAATATCATTTCTGATGTAGGTTAATGAAATTTCCATTTGAATGTTTATGAACATTTTACACTCTTATTTTTCAAATGCTTTGTTTCTATTACCTAATTAAAGTTTCTGTAGCTTGAATTTTTAAACACCATATAAATAAAAAGTTTCTCAAGGACAAAATGTTGTAAATAATCATAATCATGTTCGATCAATATTCCAATATTGAAAAAATAAGATTTTGAAATTGTTTATGATATTTCGTTTTCAGGTATGAATTTTTATAATGTTTCATTTGAAGTTGGAAAAAATTACTACTGGAAAATAATATTAAAGATAAGATAAGTTAGAATATATATTTGTTTTAAATTATTAAATACAATTGAGAAATTTTATTTATTTATTCAAATTTACAATGTAAATTAATATAAATTAGTTTTAATTTTATTTTCTTTCAATGCATATCTTAAAGAAATAAAAGTAGAAGAATATTTATAGAACTTTCTATAATTTTATTTAATTATGTATTTATTATTAATAACTAAACACTAAAACTGAAAAATTAGAAAAATTAAACAAAATTCGCTGTTTTATTTTATAATTATTTGCATCTCTTTTAAATTCCTTTGAAATTTTATTATCATATATTCTTAAATTATAACCATTGTTATATAATTATTAAAGCAGTGTTACTTTTAGAAAGGCTAAGAACCGCGGTAGTTCAGTCGGCAAAGTCACCGCTTGCGTAACTGGGGTGGGGGGGGTTGCAGTTTCGGAGCTCGAACCAACCTATGATCCGCCTGGTTCGTTAAAGGTCACTGCGACATGTAAATTATGTTCGCGGTCACAATGTCCTCCAAGTTCTCAATCAATGCCTCTTGGGGGTGGCAGGCTAAGCCTAAGGGGTGCTCTCCTTGAGCCCTGCTTCAAAATTACGAGGATCCACTCGAGCATGAGTCGTACTTTCACCCTTGAGGTGCTCGTTGAGACGAATGTGGCACCCCTTTGCCTTAAAACGTCTAGCCTGCTTCTTAATCGTGCTTGGTTTGACCTATTGGCGTAACACAACAACAACAACAGAAAAGATAAAGCTACTTTGCAATGTTACCCAAAATTTAAGAAATGTAAAAATTCAATTTTCATAAATATGAATTAAATTTTTAAAGAATATTGTTGATTACAGTTCTTTTATTCTATTTTCCACCTCTAACTATTTTTAAGCACGGCAAAGACTAATTGGGTAGAGCTCTTCTCTGCTATGCCGGAGTTGTCGGGTTAAAATTCAACTGCATGACAGTAGTAAGTATCCTTTCATAATCTCTTTCAAGCAGTAAATACAAGTCTCATTAGCTTCATGTAGAAAAAGTCTACGACGTACTGCTACAAACTAAACCAAACAAATTATTTTAATACGCTAAATTTTTAACTGTAGTTCTTCATGAATATAAGTTTAATTCTGAGCATAAAGATGACACATTTCATATATAAATATTTATCTATAAAGAGAACAATTAATATTACAGCTACTTAAATTAGAAGAATGCACTAATTTCTTTGATTATCTGTATGTCTAGCTGCAATTCAAAATTTTAGTTTATTATGTGTTAGCTATATTTCAAAAAAGTATTAATTTCTAATAGGTGCCACAATTTTCTTCTCGGAGTTTTATAACCATATTTTTCAAACAAATAATATAGGCGTTTTTAACACGCTATAACTGATACTATTTCTGAAATTGCTTAATATTAAACAAAATATTTACAGAGGGCAATGTTAACATAACTTTACCCAAATTCTTTTTTAAGTTAAATGGAAAAAAATTAAAGGATTAAGGACAGTGATTTTATTCTAAAAATAAAACCCTTTTTAGACAATGGTTTTAGTTAATTTAAAGAAGAAAAGTGTAATATGTATTTTTACTATTAAATTACAATATATAGTACACTTAAGGCAACAACTTTAAATTTAAAAACAGATAAAATATATACCTTAAAATACACACAACTTATTCATTCCGTAAGGTTTTAAAATTTTAAAAGAAATTCCACAATAAATATAAAACAGCCCGGAAATCGAATAAAGTATTAGAATCCGTCATAATATTTTAAATATTTACTACAACTTTTTCTAGAAATTCAAAGATTCTGAAGGATTTTTGTGTTTACCTTAAATTGAATTTTTCAGGGAATCTTATGTAAACAAAAATTCAATCTTTAAACAGAAACATTTTCGCAGGAAATTTTATTAACATCTTGCATTCTGTTTTCGCTTTGATGTCTATACGTTGGAATCAATTAAATTTTGTCTCCATATATTTGGGACGTAGATTATTTTATAAACTCGGAACGAAAATATTATATTATTCTATTGTATGAGACAAACGTTTCTGCTGGCTTGGGAAAATTTATAGAACTTTTTAAGATAGGAATATTTGTAGTTCAAATACACTTAGAAATGTATATTTTTTAAGACACACATGATAAAAAATGTTTACAAATTTTATTAACATCCTGCTTTCTATTTCCATTCTGATGTCTATACGTTGAAACCAATTAAATTCTGTCTCCAAATATTTTAGACTTTAAGCATTTTAAGAACTCCATATGAAAATGCTAGGTTATTCTATGGTATGCATCAAACTTTTCTGCTAGTGTGTGACCATTTATTGAACTTGTCGAGTTAGGAGTATTTGTAGTTCAAATACACTTAGAAATGTATATTTTTTAAGACACACATGATAAAAAATGTTTACAAATTTTATTAACATCCTGCTTTTTATTTCCATTCTGATTTCTATACGTTGAAACCAATTAAATTATGTCTCCAAATATTTTAGACTTTAAGCATTTTAAGAACTCCAAGTGAAAATATTAGATTCTTCTATTGTATGTACCAAAATTTACTGCTAGTTGGGAAAATTTATTGAACTTGTCGAGTTGGGAGTATTTGTAGTTCAAATACATTTGGAAATGTATACTTTTTAACATAGAGGGGCTAAATAATGTTTATATGCAAAAAAGGAAACTCTTTGAAGACAAACAGTACTAAAATAACAAATTGTTCAATATTTCTTTGTATATTTTATATTGTATAACTCAAATTACAATGGTTGCTGAATTTATATTTATAAATTTCTAAATTTTAACTCTATTCTTATAATGAGAAATATGTTGCTACATCAAATATATAAGACTAAAGTTAAAACGTATGTGGAATTTAAATTTTTAAATTTATTAATTTTTAACTATATTTTTATAATGAGAATACGATGTTACGTCAAACATATAACACACTAAAATCTATTAGATAATTAATTTTGGTTTAAGTGCGAGAGTGTAATATTCGTCCATTAACTTTCGTTAAAATTGTTCCTTGGGAATATTATAATAATTAAATGCATTTAATTTTTTTTTAATTTCATCCGTAGAATATATATAGGATCCAAACTGGATATCGATTTTTATTTACGTTAAATACTAATTAAATACGAAATATCATTTCAAGTTATACAATGTTTCAGAAATTGTTTCAACCGTATAAAAATATTAAATCCTCTGTAACCCGAATAATACTCTGCGATGTTAGAGAAAGAAGGTTGGGGTTTTCTAATGGGTACGTGTACGAGAAAACATAAAAAGGTTTCTACTTTAAAAAGTAACCCATAGAAAAGACAATAAAAAATATATTATTTGAGTGGGTGATGTATAGTAGAAATACGCGTTATGTCTTTAACCCGATATTTAGTATATAAATTAAATTTGGCGTTCACCAACTTAAGTTTAAATCTTAAAAGCCCAATAGGCATTAAAAAAGGTAATGAGAAGTTACTGAATTAATGGATTTTATTCATATTAATATAAAATTAAAAAAACAATAATTGAAGCCAATTGATTGAGTTTATTTCTGAAAGATAAAAATTAATAAAAAGAAAGGAGAAAACAAAAATGAACTAAAAAATAAAACAATTATGGAGGACGGAACTCTGAATTCATCTTCTCTAAACAGGAGCCAGGTCTCTCTCTTTCTCCTACATCCTGTCTGTTCGGATGAGAACCGCAAGTTTGGAAATCTACAAGTCAAGTTCAAGTAAAAAAAAAGTATCTTTTGTGTCTGCAGGGCTGAAACGGCTGTTAACCGCTGGTGGCTGGAAATCTCATCAACTTTCCTCTAGCGGCACGGTGGAAAACCGCCAAGAGCAGGACTAAAACTTGCCAATGTGTGGAGTGGGGATATGTCATATCACGAAAAGGGCGAATTTATAAAACTATTGCTATGCAGCGCTCACAAAGGACAACGCCATGTAACTCTCCTGGTATGTGTGGTGTCATGTGATTGAATATCCAGAGAGGCTTATGCGATAAAAAAGACAGGTTTTTCGACTCTCCAAAGTGATAATTGGGAGCATGGCAGGAAAGTTACAAACAAGGAATTTTAAGGGAAGCTTATAGAATTAACTAAATGGAACAGAATTAAAATTAATTAAATGGAACGGCATGACACACATTAATAGAAAAACTATAAAATTTGGAATAAGAAAAACTCCTGAGTCAGTTTGACATTACAAATTCATTACACAGTTCCAGAGAGGGAAACATATTTCT
>CM063504.1:75659490-75719490 GCA_032207245.1 Pardosa pseudoannulata
AAATAACGTATTTTTAACTTAGATATTAGACTAAATATTGTATTAATACACTTTTTCGACAAGAATAAAATTAAAAAACACCAAATAACATGTATAAACAGGAATAAAAAGAAAATAAAGATTTGATACAAAGCAGGTTTTATAAACGACGTAACAAAATTTTTTTATATTCTGTAATTTTATGCTTTATTAAAATGATAGTCTGTCATAGATCTGATTTTACACCTACTGCAATTGTTTCATCCATAACTCAAATTAACATGTTTGTTATATATTACGTAAATGTTATTAAAATATACTCCCTTAACTTGCAATAAGATGTAAAAAATAATTTAAAAATTTCGCCATTGAAATATGGCTCCTATTTTATTTAAATGTATAGTTTTATTTTCCTTTTTAATTTTAAATATGTATTTTTACTTAAGTAAGTATGAATTATGTATTACTACTTAACCCTCTGACTGCTCATCCCGCGATTTTCGAGGGCATCTGTTTTTCTTCCTTTATTAACAAGAACATTCGGTCTGTTCATCGTTTAACCAGTGGAATAATTTATATATAGCATTATACATTTAATTAGGAAATACATATAATTATATGACTAGAACTATTATAATAGAGATAATATTAGATAATAGAATTAAAGATAGTATGTTATAGATAGAAATTAACTATATTTCAATTGAAATTTATTAAAAAATAAATATTTTTGTGATAACATCCGAAATTAGTTTTTTCTGAAAGCTTAGTTTCTCATGATAAACGTCAATATAATAAATATTTTCTAGAAAAAAAAAATGAGTATTTCAATTCTACAATTTATATATACTTAAACTACGCTACAAAAAATGCAATTTTTAAAGAGATTTCGGTTTACAAATTGAGCAGTCAGAGGATTAAGTAAGTATGAATACAGAAAATTAAGTTCCTAAACCTTGGAATTTTTCTTAATAAAGTGTTTTGGAATGTTTGAAAAATTTTCTTACAAAAAGTACAAAATTACCGAAATAAAATACATAATCATGAAAAGTGTGTATAAATAATGCTAAAATAGTTAGTGAAATTAGTAAAGTTAAGCTTTCCGAGTGAGAAAAGGGCATTAATCGATTTAGAAATAAAATAGAGCATGCACCCTAACTCGGAAAATTAATTTTCAGCATACACCCTCATTCGACTTGAGGTATTTATTAAAAGTTTTCAGAATTCCTCTAATAAAAGGTTCAAAGGAAATTCCACACGTAGGTAAATACGCGAGTTAAGAAATTGTGTGCCTGTAGAGAGATTCTTGTGGTAAGTTAAATTGAATGGCACTGGGAAATATTTCAATGCATGATATGGTATTACACAAAGGCGACGATTCAACCATGAGAATTGAACGTTCACTGTGTTGTTTAATAGTCGTAAAAATGCATTTCGGGTAGAATTAATTTGTTTCATTTCGGGTTAAATGTTTAATTTGTGTCCTTTGTAGAATTACAGCGCTGTGCGGTACATTATAAAGAGATTCTTTGTTTTGTAATTTCCATGTTGAATGAAGATTTGAAATGTGTGCTCTTTTAAGAAATGTTGAAAGATTGAATTAATGTATTATTCTATTTTATTTGTTGATTACTGAAAGCCTTAAGTTTACCATTTTAAAAATAAATATGTATGTCGTCAATATGGAATTATTGCAGTCTTAAAATACTCTAGTTTAGACTGGCTACATTTTTTTTAAAATTTTCAAAAAGCTTTGCATGAAAAAAAGTAAGTTTTACAAATCCGTGTTTAATATGTGGATTTAATACACATGAATATATAATCTAGCTGTAACCTTGGCTGGAGCTCTCAGGTAACTGGAATCGTAACTAACCAAAAAATGGTTGGGAGGACTCTAACTGACCCCCAGGTATAAAAAGCAAGGATTTTACGACTTGGGTCTTGTCGGCATATTTTTACGTAGGTGCTTTCACCTCGTGGATGATTCCGCAACTTTTGACCGGATCCATCATTTTAGTGATTACGTTCGGAAGACTCGTAAATTCCTCTTACATAAGAAACTGCAAGGTATCGGACACCAAACGAGGGATAGATTACGTTTGCATTGTACCCTGGAAAGGCCTCTCCATTGTTTGAGATTATTTAATCTGTTTTTCGACTGTGATTGTCGTAGTAATTTTATGCAAGCAACAATTCTCTACTTTTCGACTTGTTTTGGGAGAATTAGAATCCCTTTGTATATAAACAGTATTTACTCCAGAAAAAATAGAAGTGATTTCCAATTCTATTATAACTGTGATCCTTCTTCACGCTACTTCTTCACTCAAGAACATTGAAGGCGTCACAATATTAATATTATGTTATTCTTGAAATCTAACTTACACGTTAATGATGTTTTCAATAAAACACCTTTTCTGGATTCTTTGTTGGTAACATACAATTTGGGATTGGATTATTAATAAAGAGATGCTTTTCAACGCAAATATGTACAACAATTTTCTTTTTCTAATTTCTCAACATTTAACCCTATACGTTTTGTTTCCCAGCCAGAATCATGAAATACCTACAAAGTTTATGGAGTTATTGAAACGAATTTTTAATTGTAAGACTTATTTCTAAATTTTGAAATTTACTATGAGACAATATTCCTTAAGACATTTATACTAAACATTTTTTCCAAACATTTATTATAGATATGTTTTAGAAATGAAGCAGTGATGTATAAAAATATCAAAGACCGATGTCTTTCATAATAAGAGAAAAGCATCATTTTCCAAAAATGCTGTTTCTGCACACAGGTTTTATTCACCATACACTAAAAGTGGTTTCACCTATGTGCTTTAATATATCACACTGAAATAATTTAATATAAAGGTGTTAATAACAACCCAACCAGCTCAACACTTAACCCTATACATTTTGTTTCCCAGTCATAATCATGAAATACCTACAAAGTTTTTGGAATTATTGAAACGAATTTTTAATTGTAAGACTTATTTCTAAATTTTGAAATTTACTAAGACATTTATACAAAACATTTTTACTAAAAATTTATTATAGATATGTTTTAGAAATGAAGCAGTGACGTATAAAAATATCAAAGACCGATATCTTTCATAGTAAAAGAAAAGCATCATTTTCCAAAAATGCTGTTTCTGCACACAGGTTTTATTCACCATACTCTAAAAGTGGTTTCACTTATGTGCTTTAGTTCATCACACTGTAATAATTTAAACATTTAAACATTTTTACTAAACATTTATTATAGATATGTTTTAGAAATGAAGCAGTGATGTATAAAAATATCAAAGACCGATATCTTTCATAATAAAAGAAAAGCATCATTTTCCAAAAATGCTGTTTCTGCACACAGGTTTTATTCACCATACTCTAAAAGTGGTTTCACTTATGTGCTTTAGTTCATCACACTGAAATAATTTAAACATAATTTAAACATTTTTTATAGATATTATGTAAGTATTTGTTTAATACTAATACGATTCAAATAAAAGAAAACAGCATTTTTTTCTGCTTTTCTGCATGAACGATCATATAAAATACTCTAAAATTTTGTTCACTTATGTGCTTTAGTGATAAATCACAATTAATTTAAAACTCAATTACTGTTTTAAAAGATTTTATAAATGGTGTTATAATAAAATGATCCATATTCAATATGTAGTATGCATTAACAAGTATATATTATTTTTGTAATTAGAATTCCTGCAAAAATTTTTTTTAAGATTATGATAATGTAATTAGCAATTGTATCAAGGAATATATTTTTTTAACTTGGTTTATTGAAATCTTCTACATCTTCTTTTAGTCTATTGGAATCTACATCTACAAAATGTCATCAATGACAAATTTTTTATAAATTCTCATATAAAATATTGATGTCTTGTTTCAAATCTAACTTACTCGTATTGTCTTTTCAATAAAAACAGAATAAGATTATTTTCTGGTAATAATAAGGATTATAAAGAAATTAACTCAAAGATATACAACAATATTCTTCTTCTAATTGATCAACACTTAACCCTATACGTTTTGTTTCATGAAATACCTACAAAGTTTTTAGAATTATTTTAACGAATTTTTCATTGTAAGACTTATTTCTAAATTTTAAAATTTACTATGTGGCAACATTTAAGATATTTATACTAAACATTTATTATAGATATTTTTAGAAACGAAGCAGTCATGTATAAAAATATCAAAGACCGATGTCTCTCATAATAAAAAAAGATTATTTTTCCAAAAATGCTGTTTCTGCACACAAGTTTTATTCACCATACTCTAAAAGTGGTTTCACGTATGTGCTTTAGTTCATCGCACTGTAATAATTTAATATAATGGTGTTAATTACCGCAATTTTTTCCTAATAAGATATTATGTCTTCAAAGTATTTGCTTAATAGCTAATACGATTTATGTTTAAATAATTTAACTTCAAAAACATCTTCTGAAAAAAATCTATAATGAAAAAGGTTAATTTAATCTGAATTATTTTAAGCTTTAATACTTCTTTGCTATTATTATGTAAAACTAACAAATTAAAATTTCTCATTAAAGTATTAAAGGTTCAAAGAAATTGAGTGTAATCTGTAAGTAGACAATTTTGAAATATTTTGCTGTATTCTATATAAAATAGCAGAATAACACAATCTTCAAGGGCGTCGTTGAAGCAACACACATGCAAAAAGATTTTATTTCCTTTTAACTCCGATTTAAGCCTGTTCGAAGGTTTTTATACATTTGAAAACATCTTAAGGCTTCTTATTTTTATAATTTTTTCCTATATACATTCTAATTGATATCTATTAAAATTGATATAAATTTTCTAAAATAGAAATCATTTTTTTTAATGTGTTTTATATATAATAAAACTTGAATTCTTTGAAATTTTTGTAGAACACGGATTTTTAAATGCCTAATATTTCTTTAAATTTTATTTAAATGATTCTAGGAATTAAACATTTTAAGTCTGCATATTTTTAATAAATATTGTCTAACGACATGCACTTTAAACATATTAATTAAGAAAACTCTTTTTAAGTTTTTTAAATTTTTTAGATTTTTAAAATATTCTTAAATTACTTGATTATGCGCCTATGCATTTATTATTGGCTCGATATATTCTTGTGATCACGAAATTATAATTTGTTTAAATAATTATGTAGGTAGTGATTTGAAATGATATTAATTAATTACGTAAATTAAACTCCATAATTATTTGTCCATCATAACGAGAATAAACTACTATTGTTACATAGAATAAAAACATAAGTCATTATGTTTTAAAAATATGCAAACTGATTTTGATGTATCTCACTATAAACTAAATATTCCTGTTACAATTTTTATACTGGATAAGTGTTAGCTCTGAATATCTGAGTGGAAGTATCAGAAAGTGCAATACAACTATATATGATAGATTATTATCAAAAAAGTAACTGAAATAAATTTCAATATACTTCTATCAATTATATTTTTTAGGATGATTTTAAAACCTTTAATTTTTTTAATTCCTAAAAAAGTTTTTTTTAATAATTAAAATACATATCCATATCTTAAAATTACTATATTTTCTAAATTTGGAATTAAAAAAAAATACATACAGAAATTAAAACTTTCAAATCTTCTATTTTCATTATTTAAGCTTGCTGGAATTTAAGAAATTGAAATTTTCTTTGCTTCATTAACATCTTTTTAAAGATTTGTTTCAAAGTTTTAGTCAATTAGTTGTATTAGGTGTATAATTCCTAAATTCATAAGTATTCAAAGCGTAAAATAAATCCCATTTTATGTCATGTAAATGTAAATACTATGAATTCTCAAATCATTGTTCTTGACAAAATTAAAAAAACAACGATTACGCGTAAACAATGTATGTGTGATATGAATAAAGTAACTAACTACAACAGTATTTGAATGTAGTTAACACTCATTAAATATAAATTATACTTAACAAAATACTTAACACTCTAAAAAATAATTTGTAATTAATACTTTATACCACGTTAAAGGTAAGAAAAATAATGTTCTACTGCCTCTAGTTATGGATTTACACTATGGCTGTCAGTATTCGATTATGAAATACATGATTATATTTTTCACAAAACTTCATGTGCCAGGAAAAGTAATAATTACTCTGGTTATTTAGGCCATCCTCAATGTTTTCATGACATTTTTCATGTCGATGCATATTTTCTCCAGTATTGTGACCCTAGTAGTTTTTAAGTTACTAATCCTCTTAAGGTTACGAAAGTCCCCGATGAGCCATATATCATTAGGCATCCGCCTAATTTTGATATATTCTGATTAATTTAAAAATCATAATTTTACTAGTTTTCTTCTATTTTTATAAATATATACAAGATTTTTTTAGAAATTATTGAGCGCATAGCATGTCTGAATAACACGCAGAAACGGATGCTCGTTTATATATATTGGAAATAGAATTTTAAAACCTTTATAAACAAAAAAAAAAAAATCTAAACTTTAAAAACACCAAAACCTTTCAACATTACTACCATTGAAATTTCCACATGTTGGAGCAATTAAGGAGTATACAGACCTCCAATTATGGATATCAATAACCTGAACAAAGAACCACTGAATATCAATTGAAACTTCGCAAACAAAACTTGCTGGGCACGTTGCGTTTTTGTGAGAATTATTGAATGTCTAAAGCGCTGTTGTTTTCTTCTGATCAAGAATTCAATATAATTGTACACCATTTTCTTCTTAATTTTTAACATGAGACATGTTTAAAAATTTTAACCACCCTGTACTTTTACAGACACAACATAACGTGACCAAAAGATCCTAACAAAGGAGAGGAAAAATTAATTTGGGACCGATAAATCGTTGAAAAAATAACATTGGCTCTCTAAAAATAAATTTGGGCCAGATGAAACAAATGCGAGAAAAAGAAAGATTTTAAATCCATTGTAAAATATATTTGTGTCCGTTTTCAGTGCATTTATGAGTAAATATAGCCTAAAACCATGTGATACAGAAACTTTTATCCAGAAATATGAAAGAAAAACCTAAAATAAAAAATAGAAAACGTGTTCTAGAAAAATTTTAAACATAATATATATAATAAATAAGCAAACAATAAATAATAAGTTTTTTGAAACAAACTTTTGGACTTTAGAGTGAGCAACAAATAAGTACCTGCATTGAAAGCAAAACTAAAACAGTTTTTATAGGTGTAATAAATATTCTTTTATCCGTTTTGCTTCAATAAATTTTAAAATAAGAAAGGCTATTTATAGTTTAAATTTTTCATTGCAATATTGATAATGAAAAATTTCAGAATGAAAGAGAAAAGATACTCTACCTTTCTTACATAAAATAGAGTTTAAGGTAAAATTTAATATTTAATTTTTCCTTGAAGTGTGGGAATTAACTATTCTCTTAATGCAGGATTTTTCAGACAATATATTGCTTTTTTAATTATTTGAACAAACGATCCTTTTTATTTCTCTGAACTGTAAAGAATGTTTACGTGGAAAGAATAATTCAGTAAAATAGTTTAATCGAAATTGTAATTTTTATGTTTTTGCAAAAGTTAAAGGAAACTATGCAGTATTTATGTAGCCTTATTTTTTGGTTCATATAAATTATGTGAAAGGTATGATTTTTATAACTTAGAGAATATATCAGTAAAGAACTTTTATTTCGACTAAAAAAGAATTTAGTATTATATAAGCGAGATTTTATTTCTCAGTTTAAACCTATAATGTGTAACAATAAAAAAATACTAAAACAGAAATTTCTCAAGATAAAAATTATATTATTATAGAATATATGAAAATATAGGTTGATAGGTTACATAGGGAGATTTGTAATGTTATTTGCAAGAAATATCTGTTCTGTTTGCGATAGCTTTAATGTCTCTCAAACTGTTCGAAAAAATTAAATGTAACTTAACATACTTGTTTTTTTCTTAAAGTTACACACTATATTTTCAGCTGAAATCTTCATTATTAGAGACTATTTTTGATTCAATAAAATTTTTGCTCTCTTTTTAGTAGTTTATTGACAAGGTTCGAATGTTTTTAAAAATTATGCTGCACACATATGAAGCATGACTGTATATGAAGCAATGCATTTCAAAAATGCCTGAAAAATAAATTTTTAAATTTATATATTAGAAGCGATTTTTTTATTAACTAGAGGCTAATTACTATTACTATTTCTTTATTGTGTGAACCTCCATTGCATTTACATCAAAAATGTATTTTATTTTATACCACTATAAAAGTTATTTATTTTTTTTAATTTTCAGTTTATTAACGGTGTTTTTTTTAGTTTTAAAATGGAATTGTAACGGTAAAATCCTTTACAATTTTGAGTTTCATGAATAAAAGATAGATTTTAGTTTATCCGGATATAAAAATATGCTTTTTCTGTTACTAATGTCACTACTAAAGGATGACAATAATTAATACAAGACGCTAAAGAACTAAATTGATTAAATAATTCTTGCGTCTTGCAATTTACAGCTCACAGCTAGGATGAAGCAATGACAACCTAGTTACGAATAGCACTACTAATGAATAAGAAAAGATTCTTGACAACTTGATTTAAGGATAATAGTTTCTTCCTTTATTTTAAACAGCACTCTTAGGAATAAACAGCTACAACCTAGTTACTAATGTAACTACTAATGGAAGTTTCTTACTCATGCAATAAGACAAGATACAGAAACAATCAAGTCCCGAACTGGGCCAATATGGCCGTGAGGCCTCCAGGTATCTCCCGGTGGTGGTGGGCAGATTTTGAGTATTGAGCCATCCTGTTCATCCGATCACCCCAGAAATACCCGGAGTACGTCCGTCGTATGTCAGGCTCAATACACGAGAGAATGCAGAAAAATGGCGCTGTGAGATGGAATTTGGAAGACTACTGAATGCTTTGCGGCCAAGTTGAAGACGGAATAAATGAGGGTTGGTGCGAACCACGAAGAGCAAATGAAAGACTAAGAAGACTAAGGGATCTTACTCATTGCATCTGAAGACGGGGAACCGAAAAGCCAAAAGAGGAAGACTGTGAATTTAGTGAGGAAAATGTTGCAATCCTGGGCCTCGTAACCATCACACGTAAGTCTTTGCGATGGAAAATTGGCCGTGATCAAAAAATACCTTGAAGTACCTCATTTAACCTCGCAATAGTTCAAAAGAGGAAAGACAGAGAATGATTTAAAGGAAGAATTTGCTTCTTTCATATTAAAAAACCGAGTGAAGGTGAAAGAAATACTTTTAAATCAGCATAGGTTCTCGTAAATGAAAAGCACTTAAGAAGAAAAACCTACCGTTCTCCCCCAGAGGTATTGTCGTAACTTGGACCAACTAGTAATAGTTTAAGACCATGGATCTATTTTACGTGCTTTAGCCGCTGATAGAGAACAAGCAGGTCTTTCAAAGACTACAGCTGTAAATTCACAACCTTTTCTCTACTAGGTAAACGCTTTTGTGAACTGAGGTACCGTTGATAAAAATAGAGTTTCCTGTGCACTTACTATAAAAGTTATCGCTTGAAGAACTGAATATATTTTTTCTCTTAAAATATGTTTTCTATGTAATTTTAAATATCAATTACTTTATACTACAAATCGAAATATGTTTTAAAAAATAGAAGGTTATTAAAAAATGCAAAGCATTCATTCTAGTTGGAGTGGAAGTTTCTGTTTCAGGCAAATCTCAAGAAGGCTGTTATAAAGAAATATTATAAAGAATATATGTATGTTATGAAAAGTACTCAGTCCCTAGATCCTTTATGAAACGTGCTATTATACATCTCATAATCTATCATGAAGGATAGCATAATTTAAGCTGAAATATTAACGTGCTATCGTCTGAAAACTCCAACTATATTTTACATAAAGTTTAAAAAATTGAAAAGAACTTATAATGTGTCAAAAAATTATAATGAGGAAGCTATTATGGTTTGAAGTCTGTATCAATTTGGACTATATATATGAAATGTATTTGCGATAAAAAATTCTAACTAGCTAAATCTAACTAGGTGAACTTAAAGTCCCTTAAAAATAATAACCTGATAAAAAGTTTTATTTTGTATTTTGTACTTATCGATGATGATAAAAATTTATACATTTTGTCAAAAACAAGTATAGCATAAATTGAAATATGGTTTCTCATATTGCAAAGAGGTCTAAAAATGTGATGCATTTGCATCAGAGTACAGATATAAATACAAACCTAATGCCTGTAAGACACTAATAGAAACAAACTAAACGCAATCAACACTTAATAAAATTGGTTACGTTATCTACGTTATTAATTGAATAGCTGAAAAAGCACAATGGTGAGTTTAGTTTTTCAACATTTATTGTACACCTTCTCTGTAGCTGGGAAATAATTGCCTGAGTTCAAACTCTTGAATTTTTATCTTAAATACTTTACATTTATTTTAATATTGAAAACATTTAGTCATTCGATTATAGATAATACATTATTTTTAAACACTCATGTTTTTGGTGATTGAGAACGCTAGTGCTCTAGAAATTAGAAAAAAGAAAGGTTCTAATCGCAATTAAATAAGTGTGGTTGAGTCTGAATAAAAGGAATGATTCATTGATTCATTGAAGAATAGAATCTAGGAAAGGAAAAGAATATTAATTATATTTTACACTTCACATCCTACATTTCTTTACTAAATAATGTAGCATGCTATTTTAATAAATAAGTTTTATGTTTACTATTAGCATATTATTTTTTAACGTGGCCAACACCGATAACCTTATTTGTAGAAAAACTTGTCAATCTGTAATGTCAATCTGTAAATATTATAAAGCGCATAAATAATCAAGAGATATTTAAGTTTAATTACTAAATAAATATGAATTCATGAAAAGTGCCATTTATTTCCTTATCCGTATATTTAAACTATTAAATTTAAAATTTCTAATTATGTCCTTTTTTATTTAATGCACTTAAAATCTTAAATAAAAGGAGTTTTTAAATTATTAAATGTATAAACATTTTTCTAAAAATAAAACCAAAAACTTAATAATTCTATTCTTTGGAAATAGATAATAATAACTTAATTTGAAGTATTTTTAAATAATGAAAAGAAAACATTTATACTGCGAAAACAGAAAAACAAAATTAGGAAAAGCTGGTTGATATTAATTCGTTAAATTAAATAATGGATTTTCTTATTAATGACCTCATAATTTTACATTCATTGTATTAATTTAAGCAATCCATCAGGAATTTTTTGAAGTGTTTCAGAATTGTTTTCTCAAAGACATTTGTAAGAAAAAACATTTTATTCGTTTACTGCGGTACAATCGTATTAATTAGTTAATTAATTAATTTCGAGACTATTGCAATCTATAAATGTTCAGTTGGGTTTTAATTGTGCAATAGCAAATTTTATCCTTTAATATTTTGTCGAGTTATAAAAAAAAATGTTCATTTACATAAGTGTACTTAGAATAAATTAAGTATTATTAAGTATTATTGAAACAAAATGACATTTTTCTTTTTAGAAATGTTTTCTTATTAATTAATTAACTAAAGATTGTTCAGGTGAAATTAATTTATAATTAATAAAAGAGTCAAAATACAAATATAATATTTTATTTTTTTCCGATTTAATAAATATTTTACTTTTTCTGCATTCAATATTTTGTTATTATTGCCTGGTTTCAACTCTCTAAGCATATTATTTCATATGAAAGTAAAGTAGATTATTAGAATTTGTTAAACAGAGCTGTCTTGTGATAAAACGAACATTTTATTTTTATTTCCGTGACAGTAATAGTTTGAAACGTTAATTGTTTGAAATTCTAAATAAATATATTAACATATCAGACTGATTTTAATGGAAAGTTGAGGTAAATGCTATCCAAATATTCAATACTGTTAAAAAATGACCTAATATATCGTTATCAAAAATTGTTTGTGTATTTTATTTCTTTAATTTTTATAAAATAATATAAAATATTTGAACAAATATAGATTAATGATATACATTAATTAGGTATATTTTAAGAAGAAAAAAGGAAATCAATTCTTTCTCATATTTTAACAAAAGTATATAAAATAGTAACTTAAACAAGTTTTTGTCATGCCATATTTCAAATACTGCAACAAGAAAAGACTTAGTTAAATATAAAAAAGTACATAAACAAATTTTTGTCATGTCATATGTCAAATACTGCAACAAAAAAAGAATTAGTTAAATAATACTTTGAGTAAATTCAATTAGCTTTAAAGACTGCTTAAGGATGCTATGGCATATATTTATTAGTTTTTTGTTTTGATCTAATCTACATCATTGTATTATTCAATGATATTTCCATTCAAAATCTTTTCATTCTTTTTATATCTTTTAAAATTTCTGTAACCAAATTTTTTTGTATAATAATTATCATGACTGGAGCTTTTAAAAGTGTCACGTAAAACAAAAAACTGTTTTAACAAGACTTGCCTTTCACCTTATTGTTAATTAGCTGACACGTGTTCTAGTCTGATATTAGTTTCGAAGAATACATTTTATTCATACATTTCTATTTAGTGATCAAAATGGTAATTTAACAGGTTTTTTTTTAATTCTCGGTATGATTTTACATTAAAGAGATGATATCAGTTTCATCAATTTTTTATATCTACACATTATTTTCTGGGGTGTTTTTCTCAATTAAATTTATAAAAAAATTAACTTTAAAATTTATGAAATTAACAATTTAGTTGCTTAAATAATAATTTAAACCACTAACACTGAAAACTCAGTACATATACCCAGCTTGCACGGAAACGTTGGATTTCCGTTGGCTACAAGTTGGCTGTTGGTCTTTGGTTGGGTAAACGTTAAAAAGGGGAAGATAAATGGTGGTATTTACTTACCAAAATGTCTTGTTGGCCATCGGTAATTCTAAAACATTGACCAACCTTTGAACCAATGTTGGAAATTTTCTTTTTACGCCTCTTTCATAAATATCGGCATACCATTGGCTAAGAAATATAAAAGTGATAACCTATAGTTACGCACATGTGCAGAGCCTGCGCAAAATGAGAAAGGTGTGTATATATATATATATATATATATATATATATATATATATATATATATATATATATATAAATATATATATATATATATATATATATATATATATATATATATATATATATATAATATATATATATATATATATATATATATACATATATATATATATATATATATATATATATATATATATATATATATATATATAAATATATATATATATATATATATATATATATATGTATATATATATATATATATATATATATATATATATATATATATATATATATATATATATATATATATATATATATATATATATATATATATATATATATATATATATATATATATATATATATATATATATATATATATATATATATATATATATATATATATATATATATATATATATATATATATATATATATATATATATATATATATATATATATATATATATATATATATATATATATATATATATATATATATATATATATATATATATATATATATATATATATATATATATATATATATATATATATAAATATATATATATATATATATATATATATATATATAAATATATATATATATATATATATATATATATATATATATATATATATATATATATATATATATATATATATATATATATATATATATATATATAATATATATATATATATATATATATATATATATATATATATATATATATATATAAATATATATATATATAGCGAAATATAATAACAACTTTCAAATGATATGCGAATATATATAAATTCTGATCGCGTATCATATAAAATATATATTATTTCATATATATATTATAGGCAATGTGTTGTACATATAAATATATATAATATATTGTATATATTGTCTGTTTATGTGAATGAAATGTATATATTACTTGCATATTGATGAACATATATTTAATATTACAATTTAATTAATCCACATGAACCTATATATATAAATAAATATATTTGATATATTGTTTTTAATATTATAATATATATTTGTATTATTATAAATGTCTATGTGAATGGAATGTATAATTTTAATCATATGCAATTTTGAGTTAAATTTATATATTGATTATTACATCTTATATACATATTAGTTACAATAATATATTAGTATAAAATTTAATTTAGTACACAAAAATCTAATATATTTAAAAGGACATTTTTGATGTTATTGTTTTAACTCTATTTAAGTATTTGTAGATTTACACAATATCATTAAATGAAAAAATATTTTTAAAATTTGTCAATGCAACAGAATTAATAGATATTAATTATTTCACAAAGAATATTTTACAGCAAAAGAATACATAAAAATGAAAGTAAATAATAAAATCATTTAAAAAGAATCACAAAAGAGACAACATAATTTCCATTTTCATTGTATAGGATTTGTATGGCAACATGTTTTCGTTTTCTATTAAATGAAAGGAAATTATATATTTCATTTAAATTCTTTTTCGTTTAATCAAATAATTTCAGTAAGAAACTATATTTGCTACAAATTTGTATCGAAAATGTTTTATTAAAATCGGGTATATATATTTTTTTAATTCTGGCCATAAATGTTTCATAACAAAAGAGCTAATATCATTTGGAATTGAAAAATATAATGACCTCAGAAACAGGTATTTCAGATAGTTTAAAAGGTAATTTTATTTTTTATTTCAATTTATTGCTAAAAACAATAGGTATTTTTATATATGTTTTCATAACTGGATAGTGTATAATTGCGTGCAATTATGAATTTTATAAAAAATATTGAGGATTTTTTGTTTAACATTGTTAGTCTTGTTAAAACCACTATAAATAGCATAGTTCCCCCTCTATTTATGCCTCAAATGATCACGGTTTATCTTATACTGTATATAATACATGCCAAACTATACTGTTATTCAAATTACAAAGATAATATCCTTATTTCCCTTGAGATGAAAATCCTCGTGTCATCATAAACTATATCAGCAGTGAGAAAATCATATGACTATTTAAGCATGAAAACGCATTTTCATCTAGGCACATGAAAAAAAAAACAATCTTGAAAATGGTTAATTGAAGAAACATTTTTGTTGCCTACAACTAAAAAACATTGAGGTCTCGTTTTCTTTTAAGCATTAATGTTCTTGTGTAAAGCTCATTATACAGCATTCTTTACTTAGAATAAAATTAAGGCTTTTCAGATTTGTTAATTTATATTTAAATCATGAATAAATATTTTTATTTAATGTCTAGAAGATTCAAGCAATCTTTATATTTTTTTCATACCTAGATGTTTCATACGGTTTAGAAACTCTCTTTGGAGAAATAAAAAATAAACTTGTAGGGAAAGTAGTTTTAAACTGAATACAGAAAAATGTTCGAAGTATGAACAATAATTTATTTTGTTTTCATATACGAAGGGTGTCTAACTTACTTAAAAGTCTTAAAATAACAAGCAATTAGCTATTCGACACAGATTTTGTCGAAAACTGGGTTATTTCGGATACTCATTATGATAAATCTTTAAATTTTCATAGACATACTAAAGAAACCAGATTAATATATTTTATAAAAAATTATCTATTGATAATCCATTTAATCTTTGTACATGTCATTATTCGTCTAATTTATTAAATGTATGTTTTATTACTTGCTATTAGTATAATGTATAAAGAAATATGGATACAAATGTGTGTAAGTGGGATTGTATCGTAACTACATGACTCCACGATGCCAATAGGTGGCTACAATGATTACACTTCTCAACATTTTATCAACAGAGTGGCAATTAAACAGAATGTTGACGTCTGACGTATGGCATCCATAGATCAAATATAAGATGTCGAACTTTATTATTTAAATTAGTTGCTGAAATACTTTAAATAAAGATAACTATGAGTGAACGGAAAACTAGTAAAAGATCTTTTGTAAGTATAAGTAAGATACATGTTTTCCGTATTTAAACTAAATGTTGTTCTTAATCTGTTAGAATTTTGATCATCTTACTGAAATTCCCCAATTCTGATACACACACACACACACACACACACACACACACACATATATATATATATATATATATATATATATATATATATATATATATATACATATATATATATATATATATATATATATATATATATATATATATATATATATATATATATATATATATATATATATAATATATATATATATGTATATATATATATATATATATATATATATATATATATATATATATATATATATATATATATATATATATATATATACATATATATGCATATATATATACATACACACAAATATATATACATATATATATACATACACACAAATATATATACATATATATATACATATACATAACAATATGTACATATATGCATACATATGTATATAAGTTTGTCTAAATTGAAAAATTAATTTTATGTATTGCTGTAAATAAATTATATGTTTAGCCTATAGTAATTTATATACTGTTTTAAAAAATTATTGTTCATTCAAAATTTAAAAAATACAGAAATGTTTTTACTTTTTTTCCCTTTCATTGCTTTTATATAAATATAAGATGCCAATAATTAGAGCAATAATCACAATTTTTATTATTGTTTTTTATCTGGTTTTGTTTCAAAAATGGCCAATACTTTAAGCAACAACAAAGTGAATCAAAATTCAACAAACTGGAATTGAAGAAGAGCTCCGGAGATGTTTCGAGTTTTCGTGCTCCTTTTCCAATTACTTTGCAAATATTGAACATAAATGTGTGAAAATGAAAATATAATTGGTTTATTGATATTCCATGTTGTTCAACATTTAATCAAAAACTACGATGACAGAAGAAACAACAACTTATTTGAATAAAAAAAAGTTTCAAATTTTCTATATACTCAAGAGTGAAATATGTTATTTTTTATAATTGTACTAGGAGTGTTGCAAATGATTATTTTTATTTATAAAGTATATATCTGTATAAATAAAATAGTTGAGTTATTCGTGCTGTATGAATGGTTCTTGCATTATCCTTGTCACAAAAGTATTGTTCTAAAGGACTGTAATAAAATTAAGTTTTACTAAATTATGGTTTCTCTTGTTCAAAACATAATTAATCTTTGATTTTATATATAAGCAAATATTTCATTTTGTATAACTTTAGAACCCTTCCATTTGGATTAAAACTAGTTTATAAGGAAGAACTATAATCATGACTTTTTTATAACAATTACTATAAATATTCTAAAATAAATTATTTTTTCAGAAAAAATATTTTTTTTTAATTTAGTAGTAAATTATATTATTTAAAAAATTGCTTGGCTCCATATTAAATGGTTTTACCTATGGTGCGGATAATTTCACACGAATGCCATGATTTTATATTCAAATAATTTTAAACGTAGGTGCTTTGCATGTAAATAAGGGCCTAATAAATTTAATTATGATAAGAAAAGGGTATTTTCAAATATCAGCATATACTATGATTTTAGTATCTATTAGCTTTCATCGTGCAATGTTTTAAGCATATTTTAAAACATTTTAGAGATATACTGATCCAGAGAATATTTTATAGAAATAAATAAGTAAAAGAAACTAACAAAATCTATATAAAAAGGCACTTTCTATTTTAGAATTTAAATGTAGATCTATTAGAACTGAATAAATGTTGAATGAATGACTCATCCTGAAAGAAATACGATATATTTTTACTGTTCCAATACACTAAACATATTCTAGACAATACCTATGTAATTAATGCTCTTTATATTGACATTACAAACCAAAGAACCGGTTGGGCAACATGGCAATTTTAAAATACTTAATTAGACAATTCTGAATTAACATCCATAAATGTATAACAGAAACAGTGCAAATGTATTGAAATGTCAAATCACTTTCGTATTTTACACTTTGATATCTTAAATTAAAATATATGTTCAGAATTGGAAAATGTGTTATGAAATGAGGATTAGTTAAATTTAGGAGTTTTACGCAGTCCTATGCGTTATTTTATTATAAATAGTGTGATTTTATCTTTGTAAATTTTACGTTCATACGACTTCACAAAAGAATTTTCTAATGCTCCCTCATTTCTAAAACACGCATATTCACCCACAAGTGGAATTCCCATTTTAGTGGAGTGCATTAAATTTTAAATATATCAACTCGAATTTAATGATGGTACACACACAATTGCTTTTTTTTGTTGCTGTTTTCCAGTCTATTTCAACAACTGGCCGTTCATGCTCTCCTAAGTGCAGATGAGAGAAGATGCATCGCTCTCAGGTGAAAGCTCTTGTGAAATACTAAAATGTAATTAAAGTTGTTTAATTGTAGTTTCTCTTAATTATGTACTAGTAATTTACTAATTTGATAAAAGTGCTGAATGCTGGGGAACGAGAAACATAACAATGAGTTGTTTAAAAGATTTGAATAATGTTGCAAATCTCTCCATCAAATGCTGAAATAAGTTTAAAACAAGTTCTTCAGATACAAGTTATAATTTAATTTATTATAGAGGCTCGGATGATATATTAGACAGAATAAATTACAAGACCGATGCTAAAAAATTATCTTTCAAATTAAATTTATTGAATTAATAAGTATTTCTAATTTTTCTAGAAGCAGAATTTAATTATTAAATTCAAACATTAATAATTAAAAATTAATCATCAATTATGTAGAATTTTATAATTTAAAAATCTGTATAGAAGAGCAATATCTCAGATGACCGCTGAGCAATATTTAAATGAATTTAACACATTGAATCGATGAAAATGTCATTTAAGTACTATTTTGTATAAGATGATGTTTAAGTTTGGTGGAATAAAATTTAACATTAAAATTTTTATCTTTTAAATAAGACTGTATGTCCAAACGGTACCTCTGGTGGTAGCATTTAATGCCATTATTCCAAACATTATTTTCTCCGGATAACGGAACAGGCGATTAAATTTATTTCTCACATAGTAAGCAGGTAAAATGCTTTTTACCATTTTGATGTCACTTCTTTAACCATCACATTTAATTATTTTTTACTATTTTTTACTTTAACTTCAATATCTTCATCTTCTGCATTACTGTCATACGTTTTATCACTGAACATAGATATTACGAAAATAATTTTCTTTTATATTTGTCTTAAATAATAGTTTAGGTACATATATGATAATTTTAAATTTAATTATCAATTATTTTTTTTGTAATGAAAATTGTATCACCGGCATTACCAACAAATTCTATCTAACTTCGGGGTGTAGTTTAAATGATAGTTTCATTCATTTACTTCCATTAATTATTGTTAAAAAATAGAAAAAACTTTACGATAATTTCGACGTAGCTATGGAAACTGTGAATTATCTTTCTAAATAAATTTAACGTGATTCCAAACTTTATTTACAGTATCGGGAAACTTTAGAGGAGTGTAGAAATAAACAAATTATTGAGCGTGTACTAGATAATTCTAATCCAAATAAGATAACATTTTTTACTAGCCTCATATGGTACTTTACAATTTTGGAAAATTGAAAATTTTACTGATATCATCATATTATGGGCATATTATAGTTACATATATTACTACTGGGAAATGGTGTAGAATTTAATCAAAGATATAAAATTTTGTTAAAATTAAACTACTTAATTATGCTATATTATTTTAACTAATACTTTAAAAGTGCTCACACTGTAAACTTAAACAAATTTTGTACTCAAAGATATTCTAATGTAACTATTTGAATTCAGCTGTTTTCCTCCGTATTAGAATTATTTGTCTTAAAAAGTGGTATATTAGCATTGTATATCTTGCTTTCATGTAATTTCAAGGAATATTTTTTAGTGATTTCTCATTTCAAAAATTCTGAAGTTTAATTCTAAGAGGGAAAGCCAGAATACTCATAAGGTGACAATTCCACTGTTGTGTGAAATCACAGTATATAACAAAAAAATACAATCAAATAAAGGTGACTCTAATAAAGTTCTTTTAAAAGTACCTGTCAATGGTCTTCACTTGCTTAGTTTCAGAGAGTACTATTAAAGATCTATAAATTAACTTAAAGATTAGAAGAAAGATTGAAATTCAATTCAAATGCAGTTTACTTCTTATTTTTATGACAATTTAAATATGAAATCTGAACCAACCTTATCTTATATGTCAAGTTAAAGAAAAAGAAAGAATATAGGTAAATTATAGAATTAATTATAAATGTATTCAATAAACCTACATATATGCTTAGACTTACTTTCTACTTATATTGCTTAGATATACGTTCAGATATGAAAAATCACGAAATACTTTCTCATTTCACGCTTGTATCCATATTTATAAAACATTCAGAATTTTCATCGAAAATTTTATCTAGTATGTAATGAGAATTATTTCAATTAGTTGTTTTCCTTCGTGTAATGAGTTATTTCGTTATAAATGTCATTCTTCTGTCTTTGAAAAATATTACAACAGATTTCACAAGAGAATTTCTTCATTTCTGAAACCCGCGTACTTAACCTCAAGTGGAATTGTTATTACAGAAGTGTGGTTTGCATTTTAAATATATCAACTCTCATTTAATAATTCTGTTCTCCGAATTTATATTTTTTATTTCTGGTTTCTAACATCTGGTTGCTCCTGTTTTCCCCAGTGTAAAAGGAGAGATGTATCATTGTCATATGAAAGCATTTTTGAAATACTGAAATGTAATTAATGTTGTATAATTCTAGTTTACAAATTATGTATACATAATTCACCAATAGTTGTAACATGTACATAGCATGAAACAAAAGTTATATCTTGTGTTTACAAATTTTGAACAATGTTTCAAAATCCTCTGTGAAATGGTGGAGTATTTGATTAGAAATTTTTATCGATATATTGGCATTTGTAGGATTTATTCAAAACACTCAAGTACTATTATTGTCTTTTCCTAAATATACATCATAACACATACACTTTTTAAATTATTGTCATGCTACCTAGATAGATAATATTTTATATAATAGGATATATAATTTCTTAGAGATAATATGTTTTTATGTAACAAATTATCATTTACATAAGAGTTTTAATGGAAAAGAAAATACATCAAATTATTGATTAAAGAATTATGGGCACAAAATCGAGAAAAAAATCAAAACATCTAGTTTAAATGATTATTTTTTCTGATGTAGATTAATTAAATTCCATCTTAATGTTTATGTAGTTTTCTACTACATTTTACACTCTTATTTTTCAAATGTTTTTTTCTATTACACATTTAAATTTTCTGTGGCTAGATTTCTTAACGACTGAATCAGAACCTATACATAAATAGTTACAAAAAGACAAAATGTAGGAAATAATCATGTTCGATAAATATTCCAATATTAAAATATTTGATTAGAAATTGTCAACGATATATTGACATTTGTATGATTTATTCAAAACACTAAAGTAATTATTTTCTTTTCCTTAAATATTACCCATAACGCATATATTTTTAAATTATTATTATGCTAGCTAGATAGATAATATTTTATAAAATATGATATATAATATCTTAGATAATATATTTTCATGTACAAAGTAATCATTTACATGAGAAATTTTGTGGGAAAGAAAATACATGAAATTCTTGGACAAAGAATAGTGGGCACAAAATCGGGAAAAATATTGAAAAAAGTTATTTAAAGGAACATCATTTCTAATATAGGAAATTTCCATCTGAATGTTTATGAACATTTTACACTCTTATTTTTCAAATGCTTTGTTTCTATTACCTAATTAAAGTTTCTGTAGCTTGAATTTTTAAACACCATATAAATAAAAAGTTTCTCAAGGACAAAATGTTGTAAATAATCATAATCATGTTCGATCAATATTCCAATATTGAAAAAATAAGATTTTGAAATTGTTTATGATATTTTGTTTTCAGGTATGAAATTTTATAATGTTTCATTTGAAGTTGGAAAAACTTACAACTGGAAAATAATATTAATGTTAAGATAAGTTAGAATAATTATTTGTTTTAAATTATGAAATACAATTGAGAAATTTTATTTATTTATTCAAATTTACAATGTAAATTAATATAAATTAGTTTTAATTTTACTTTTTTTCAATGCATATCTTAAAGCCATAAAAGTAGAAGAATATTTATAGAACTTTCTATCATTTTATTTAATTATGTATTTATTATTAATAACTAAACACTAAAACTGAAAAATTAGAAAAATTAAACAATATTAGCTGCTTTATTTTATAATTATGTGCATCTCTTTTAAATTCCTTTGAAATTTTATTATCATATATTCTTAAATTATAACCATTGTTATATAATTATTAAAGTATTGTTACTTTTAGAAAGGCTAAGAACCGCGGTAGTTCAGTCGGCAAAGTCACCGCTTGCGTAACTGGGGTGGGGGGGGGTGCAGTTTCGGAGCTCGAACCAACCTATGATCCGCCTGGTTCGTTAAAGTTCACTAGGACATGTAAATTATGTTCGCGGTCACAATGTCCTCCAAGTTCTCAATCAATGCCTCTTGGGGGTGGCAGGCTAAGCCTAAGGGGTGCTCTCCTTGAGCCCTGCTTCAAAATTACGGGGATCCACTCGAGCATGAGTCGTACTTTCACCCTTGAGGTGCTCGTTGAGACGAATGTGGCACCCCTTTGCCTTAAAACGTCTAGCCTGCTGCTTAATCGTGCTTGGTTTGACCTATTGGCGTAACACAACAACAACAACAGAAAAGATAAAGCTACTTTGCAATGTTACCCAAAATTTAAGAAATGTAAAAAATCAATTTGCATAAATATGAATTAAATTTTTAAAGAATATTGTTGATTACAGTTCTTTTATTCTATTTTCCACCTCTAACTATTTTTAAGCACGGCAAACACTAATTGGGTAGAGTTCTTCTCTGCTATGCCGGAGTTGTCGGGTTAAAATTCAACTGCATGCCAGTAGTAAGTATCCTTTCATAATCTCTTTCAAGCAGTAAATACAAGTCTCATTAGCTTCATGTAGAAAAAGTCTACGACGTACTGCTACAAACTAAACCAAACAAATTATTTTAATACGCTAAATTTTTAACCGTAGTTCTTCATGAATATAAGTTTAATTCTGAGCATAAAGATGACACATTTCATATATAAATATTTATCTATAAAGAAAACAATTAATATTACAGCTACTTAAATTAGAAGAATACAATAATTTCTTGGATTAACAGTATGTGTAATTGCAAATCAAAATTTTAGTTTTTTATGTGTTAGCTATACTTCATAAAACTATTAGTTTCTAATAGGGGCCACAATTTTCTTCTCTTAGTTTTAATACCATGTTTTTCAAACAAATAATATATCATTTGTGACAAGTTATAACCGATAATATTTTTGCAATGGCTTAATATTAAACAAAATATTTACAGAGGGCAATGTTAACATAACTTTACCCAAATTCTTTTTTAAGTTAAATGGAAAAAAATTAAAGGATTAAGGACAGTGATTTTATTCTAAAAATAAAACCCTTTTTAGACAATGGTTTTAGTTAATTTAAAGAAGAAAAGTGTAATATGTATTTTTACTATTAAATTACAATATATAGTACACTTAAGGCAACAACTTTAAATTTAAAAACAGATAAAATATATACCTTAAAATACACACAACTTATTCATTCCGTAAGGTTTTAAAATTTTAAAAGAAATTCCACAATAAATATAAAACAGCCCGGAAATCGAATAAAGTATTAGAATCCGTCATAATATTTTAAATATTTACTACAACTTTTTCTAGAAATTCGAAGATTCTGAAGGATTTTTGTGTTTACCTTAAATTGAATTTTTCAGGGAATCTTATGTAAACAAAAATTCAATCTTTAAACAGAAACATTTTCGCAGGAAATTTTATTAACATCTTGCATTCTGTTTTCGCTTTGATGTCTATACGTTGGAATCAATTAAATTTTGTCTCCATATATTTGGGACCTAGATTATTTTATAAACTCGGAACGAAAATATTATATTATTCTATTGTATGAGACAAACGTTTCTGCTGGCTTGGGAAAATTTATAGAACTTTTTAAGATAGGAATATTTGTAGTTCAAATACACTTAGCAATGCATATTTTTAAGACACAGAGAATAAAAAATGTTTACAAATTTTATTAACATCCTGCTTTCTATTTCCATTCTGATGTCTATACGTTGAAACCAATTAAATTCTGTCTCCAAATATTTTAGACTTTAAGCATTTTAAGAACTCCATATGAAAATGCTAGGTTATTCTATGGTATGCATCAAACTTTTCTGCTAGTGTGTGACCATTTATTGAACTTGTCGAGTTAGGAGTATTTGTAGTTCAAATACACTTAGAAATGTATATTTTTTAAGACACAAAGAATAAAAAATATTTATATGCAAAATTTTATTACCTGCTTTCTATTTTCGTTTTGATGTATATACGTTGAAATCAATTAAATTTTCTCTCCATATTTTTGAGACTTTAAAAAATTTTAAAAACTCCAAGTGAAAATATTAGATTCTTCTATTGTATGTACCAAAATTTACTGCTAGTTGGGAAAATTTATTGAACTTGTCGAGTTGGGAGTATTTGTAGTTCAAATACATTTGGAAATGTATACTTTTTAACATAGAGGGGCTAAATAATGTTTATATGCAAAAAAGGAAACTCTTTGAAGACAAACAGTACTAAAATAACAAATTGTTCAATATTTCTTTGTATATTTTTATATTGTATAACTCAAATTACAATGGTTGCTGAATTTATATTTATAAAATTCTAAATTTTTAACTATATTCTTATAGTTTGAATATGTTATTACATCAAATATATAAGACTAAAGTTAAAACGTATGTGGAATTTAAATTTCTAATTTTATTCAATTTTTAACTATATTTTTATAATGAGAATACAATGTTACGTCAAACATATAACACACTAAAATCTATTAGATAATTAATTTTGGTTAAAGTGCGAGAGTGTAATATTTGTCCATTAACTTTCGTTAAAATTGTTCCTTGGGAATATTATAATAATTAAATGCTTTTAAAAGTTTTTAAAATTCATCCGTAGAATATATATAGGTTCAAAACTTTATATCGATTTTTATTTGCATTAAATACTAATTAAATACAAAATATCATTTCAAGTTATACAATGCTTCAGAAATTGTTTCAACCGTATAAAAATATTAAATCCTCTGTAACCAGAATATTACTCTGCGATGTTAGAGAAAGAAGGTTAGGTTTTTCTAATGGGTACGTGTACGAGAAAACATAAAAAGGTTTCTACTTTAAAAAGTAACCCATAGAAAAGACAATAAAAATATATTTTTGAGTGGGTGATGTATAGTAGAAATACCGTTATGTCTTTAACCCGATATTTAATATATAAATTAAATTTGGCTTTCGCCAACTTAAGTTTAAATCTTAAAAACACAATAGGCAATAAAAAGGAAATGAGAAGTTACTGAATTAATGGATTTTATTGATATTAATGTAAAATTTAAAATAATTAAGAGAAGCAATTGATTGAGTATTTTTGAAAGATAAAAATTAATAAAAAGAAAGGAGAAAATAAAAAGGAACTAAAAAAAATAAGACAATTATGGAGGACGGAACTCCGAGTTCTTCTCTAAGCTGGAGCCAGGTCTCTCTCTTTTCTTACATCCTGTCTGTTCGGATGAGAACCGCCAGTCCGGAAATCTACAAGTCAAGTTCAAGTAAAAAAAAAGTATCTCTTGTGTTCTGCAGGCTGAAACTTGTTAACCGCTGATGGCTGGAAAACTCATCAACTTTCCTCTAGCGGCTAAAACCGCCAAGAGCAACTAAAAGATGCCAATGTGTGGCGTGGGATATGTCATATCACGAAAGGGCGAATTTATAATATTGCTATAGCATAAAGGACAACGCCAAGTAATATGGTATGTGGGTTATTGATTGAAAATGTAGCGGCTTATGCGATAAATAAGAGATTTGAAAAAAATTTTTCAATTTACAACTCCTCTTAAATCTTAAAATACAGTTTCAGTCAAAGAGAAAATAACAATTTACACTAAATCACAAATTTGTGATGAAATCACAGTTTATTTAAGTGATAGTGAATGTTTCAGTCTATTTAGATGAATGTTATGTGTTTCCTTTGTGTTTTCGGAATTCAAGTAATATTCAAGTAAAATCAAATGTTGGTTTGTTTATGTATCAATTTGTTGAGTTACGATCCCTCGCCAAATTTCAAACGCACGCTGAAGCACGCCACGCACGCAAGCTGCACAAGCACGCCAATTTCGCCTGTGGTTGAAGCACCAAAAGATCCATGATTAAAACAGGAGAGAGTGGGCTAAGAAGAGGATGAAAAAAAAACTGGTTTTTCTACTCACCCAACGTGATGATTGGGAGCATGGATGGAAAGTTACAAACAAGGAATTTTAAGGGAAGCTTATAGAATTAACTAAATGGAACAGAATTAAAATTAAGTAAATGGAACGTTATGACCCCCATTAATAGAAATTATCCAAAATTTGGAATAAGAAAGACTCCCGAATTATTTTGAAATTAAAAATTCCTTACACAGTTTGAGAGAGTGAAAGATATTTCTTAAAGTTAATTGTGCATGATAGTATAACATCAGTACTCAGTGTATACATAACTTAATTTTTTCAGAACAAAAAATCATTTCATAATTTTAATCTAATTTTGATTTTTAATCTCGGTGGCCTTAATGAAATAAACTGATTAATTTTAAAATTACTATTATTCGAATATGTAATTATTTAAATAACTTATATAATTATAATATATAAAATAAATATAAATATATATAAATTATAAATATTATATATAAATTATACAAATTTATAAATTATAAAAATAAATATAAATTATATAAAATTTATAATATAAATTATAATTATAAAATATAAATTATATAAATATAAATTATATGAATTATATATTATAAATTATATAAATATAAATTATATGAATTATGTAAATATAAATTATATAGATTATATAATATAAATTATATGAATAATATAAATATAAATAGACATAAATTTAATAAATTATATTCTATTATCAAATCGTATACTTGCACATGTTCCATTCTTTTATATATATAATAATAATTAGTAATTTGTGAGAATTATTTATGGGTTAATATATATCACAGATACATTAATGTATAATTATTATGTATAAATTATATAATTATAATATATATATATATAAATATATATATTATATATATATTATATATATATATATATATATTATAAAATATATATATATATATATACAATATATATGAAATTTTAATATATATATATATATAATGTGTGTGTTAGTATATGAGAATATGCCCACCTTGGATGCGAAAATGTGGATTGCAGGTTTTAGTGTGACTAAATAAGCATTTATCATGCTTGAGTTGATCCGCAAATTTAATCCTGTGTAATTTATAAATCTTAAAGATAATTTTGCTTTGCAGGCAATTAATTTCAACACTTTTACAACAACTTAAATAAAAGTTTTTAATCTATTTAAATAAACACTAAAGAAAATATATTTGCTTTTAAAAATATATAAAATATATAAAATTAGTTAAGGAATTTTACATTGTGTAAAGTTCTGTGTTACTTAATTCAAAGAACTAACGAAATACATTTCATCCTATCGTGAATTCCGAATAATTTATCCAGAATTATTTTACTGTAAACAAAAGAAAGGAATATAAACGTATTTAAATCGAAGTGATAATTGTAACATCTGAGACTGTAAAATATTTTAAAATCTAATATTACACTTGTAGATAATGTACACAAAACTTTTGCAATTTCATATAATATATGTGCATCTTATAAATTCTTTTAGTTTTCACATAATATGACATTTTATACTTTTTTAATAATGCTTCCCATTTCAAAAAACACTACAACTTGAATAGATGATATTATCATTTTATTTACTTTAAATTACTTTTAATAATTCTGTATAATTTTATTGAGACATATAATCATCTGTTTAATACAATTAGTGTTCCTTTACATAAAATAGTGTGTAATGTAATACTCATCCCTATCCAGATTCATTCTAGACAATTTTTAAAATTTAAAAGAAAAGAATATGTAATATTAAAAGGAAGAACTCATGTTTCATCAATGTGAGATTATATTATATTACTTTTGGGCCACAACAATAAATTTTGGCGTATTTATATACATATGAACTATTTACTGCAGACTTATACTGAATTTTATACTCAATTATATTTTAAATACAATACCTAATAAATTTAAAGTAATATGAATTCGAACTCTTTTTTTTAACTCTTTATAAAAGTAATTGACATTTAAACACAAAATACTTTATCACTGTTCTCCCAAATCTAGGAAATTCAAATTTGAATAAAATTCATGTTCTTTAGAATATTTATAAATCCCGGCATCTTTTCAAATATTGTGCTATTTCCTTTCTTTAGACAATATATACCATCTACGTGCTTTTATTAATGCAATATAACTTGTTATATCCGTTGAATCTGTTTACTTTTTCTTTAAAAATTTGATTAAATTTTAATACTATCTATCCATCTATATATCTACAACTTATATATATATTATATATATATATATAATATTATATATTATATATATAAATCCGTTGAATCTGTTATACTTTTTCTTGGTAACATTAATTTGATTGAAATTTTATATACCTATCTATCTAAATATATACTACAACTTATATATTTTTATATATATATATATATTTATATAATATATATATATCAATTGAATCTGTTTACTTTTTCTTTAACATTAATTTGATTGAAATTTTAAACCTATCTATCTATCTATCTTTATATCTACCCTACATATATAAATTATATATATATATAAAATATATATATATATATATATATAATATTAATATATATTTCTTAATATATATATATATATTTCTATCTTAGACACCTATATATATATATAACTGCTTTTTTATATATATATATATTTCCGTTGAATCTGTTTACTTTTTCTTGGTAACATTAATTTGATTGGAATTTTGATATACCTATCTATCTATCTATCTATCTATCTATCTATCTATCTATATATATATATATATATATATATATATATATATATATATATATATATATGCATGTGTGTGTGTGTGTCTATCAATCTCTGTCTTTCTAGATATGTATACAAGGTATTCCAAAACGACGGCATAAATCTGCACAGCTAGATTTTTAATTGGGAGTACTTAAAAATTTCCCAAACAGACGTTCCTGTACGATACATAGTTTAGTAGAAAAATACGAAAAACAAAGTATGACGTCACAGCCTGTGAAAGAATAAAATACTTTATTGGACATATCAACAACAGTGCCTGCATATATTTCCAGACTATAATGTTTAAAACGTTTGCCATGTATTTTGTTTTATGCATGCGCCATGGAATGACGTTAAGCCGTCATTGAACTGATAATTAAAAGGCTACATTTTGCAGCTGCCGGTAATCTTCGTATGGTGGCCATGTATTCCGCTCGTGACTACTGCGACATGTACTTGATGCACGACCGATGTAATGGAAATGTCTTACGAACTGTTAGAGAATATGCCCGCGCATATACTCCTGTTGATATGTTCAATAAAGTATTTTCTCTTGCATTGGAATTGACGTAATACTTTTTTTTCGTAATTTTCACGTAAACTATGGATCGTACAGGAACGCTTCTTTGGGTAGTATTTATGTACTCCCTACGAGGAATTTAGCTGTGCAGAGTTAATGAGGTCGATTTGGGAGACCCTATATATATATATATATATATATATATATATATATATATATATATATATATATATATATTTATATATATATATATATATATATATATATATATATATATATGTCGTGGTCCCAGTAACTACATACGTCCTGACATCAGCTTCATATCTTTATTAATTCACTTCAAACGCTAATCAACAATGGCGTCTCATATTGGCGCACAATCTGCTAACAAAGGCAGTTTTTACTGCTTTGAGGAGCCACAGGTCTGCCTATAGTAATTCCTTATCGCTCTCTGCACATACACTGCGCGTAAGCCGTATTTATATGACTAATAACGGAAGGCGCGTTACTCCCATTAAAAGAAACCCTAATTAAAATCTTATATTACTCTATATTTTAAATCCTGACACACACACACATATATACATATATTATATATATATATATATATATATATATATATATATATATATATATATATATATATATATATATATATATATATATATATATATATATATATATATATATATATATATATATATATATATATATATATATATATATATATATATATATATATATATATAATATTATATTTGTGTGTATGTACATTCTTTAAAAGAAATACTGATTAATAGAGATAAATTCATATAGACAGCTGCATCTAAAATATTACAGAAAATGTTTGGATGAAGAGTTAAGTTTACTGTTTAGAACATGTAAGCTAAGTCCAGAAATTAATTCCTGTCTTAGCTTACATGTTGAATAATTAATAAAGTGAAATTGAATCAATGACATGATTCTGAATATCTAAGAAAGGTACGCAGTGGGGTTTAAATCGTACAGACCACAATACCGAACGTAAGCTTCTCTCTAGTTCATCCATTGTCCGTCAGTGAAAGAATTTGTGACATTTAAAAAAATTCTTGTATTCTTGAATAATGAATGGATAAGAACTCCTAAAGGGATATTATTTAATTAAAAACTGTCTTTATTTAAAAAAATAGAAAAGAAAAAAAATAAACGAATGTAAAGTAAAATGGCAAATTTATACATCTGAAAATTACCATTTCTTTTTTTTGTTTCTCCTTGAAAATTCTTTAAAATGACATCATGAGTAAGCTAAAATAAGTTTGGAAATGTAATTAAATTAGTGATTCAGTCGGATGTACGTCCATTCACCTATGAAAAGAGAAACTGATATGTATCTCACATAATCACACCAAATTAAACAATGAAAAAGATTTGGAAAAGACGGTAAAAAGAGACGGTGATTCTTATTAAAAAATATTGTTCTGGTAAGAAAAAAAATCTTTTACAAATGTTTCTTTGATTTAAATGACACTTGTGATAGTTTAAAAATGGTTGAAAGGAATTTTATTCTTTCACTCTGATCCTAATGAAAAGAATAACTCTTTTGTCTTTTAGATATTTTTCAGTGTTGAGAATAATCAGATAACGCTTTAAAATATGGAGTGAGATGTTCTATTACACAAAAAGCAGTGTCTGTAATAACAATTGATGTTATTAATTCCGTTTCATAAAAAATAAATAAAAATAAAAAAATGACTATCATTGACTGAAATTTTATGTTTTATTAAGAAGGTATTCTAAAATAGTTCTGATTTATACCAAATAATGTAGATTTATCAAACCTTCCCTTTGTTTTAATTTATTTTAATTTTATGGAAATACTATAGAATAAATCGGAACAGTAAAGAAAATAATGTATCTGTAAATTAAATATTAGACAAAAAATTAATAAAATAATATTAAAGCATTATTTCACAAGAATAAAATTTAAAAATACCAATTAACATGTATAAATAGGATTAATAAGAAAAAAATTGATACAAAAAGTAGCTTTTAAAAATTACGTAAAGAAAATGTTTTGTACTCTGTAATTTTATGTTTTATTACAAAGATATTCTAACATACATCTGATTTTTACCGAAGAACGTAGATTGATCAAACCTTCCCTTCTTGAATTTATTTTAAATTTATGGAAATAATATAGAATATATTAGAAAAGTAATGAGAATAACGTATTTTTAACATAGATATTAGACTAAATATTATATTAATACATTTTTTTGACAAGAATAAAATTAAAAAACACCAATTAACATGTATAAACAGGAATAAAAAGAAAATATTTGAAAGATTTGATACAAAGCAGGTTTTATAAACTACATAACAAAAATTTTTTATATTATGTAATTTTATGTTTTATTAAAATGATAGTCTGACATAGATCTGATTTTACACCTACTGCAATTGTTTCATCCATAACTCAAATTAACATGTTTGTTATATATTACGTAAATGTTATTAAAATATACTCACTTAACTTGCAATAAGATGTAAAAAATAATTTAAAAATTTCGCCATTGAAATATGGCTCCTATTTTATTTAAATGTATAGTTTTATTTTCCTTTTTAATTTTAAATATGTATTTTTACTTAAGTAAGTATGAATTATGTATTACTACCTAACCCTCTGACTGCTCATCCCGCGATTTTTGCGGGCATATGTTTTTCTTCCTTTATTAACAAGAACATTCAGTCTTTTCATCGTTTAACCAGTGGAATAAATTGTATATAGCATTATACATTTAATTAGGTAATACATATAATTATATGACTAGAACTATTATAATAGAGATAATATTAGATAATATAATTATAGATAGTATGTTATAAATAGAAATTAACTATATTTCAATTGAAATTTATTAAAATATAAATATTTTTGTGATAACATCCGAAATTAGTTTTTTTCTGAAAGCTTAGTTTCTCATGATAAACGTCAATATAATAAATCTTTTCTAGAAAAAAAATGAGTATTTCAATTCTACAATTTATATATACTTAAACTACGCTACAAAAAAATTCAATTTTTAGAGATCTCGGTTTACAAATTGAGCAGTCAGAGGATTAAGTAAGTATGAATACAGAAAATTAAGTTCCTAGAGCTAGGAATTTATCTTAATAAAGTGTTTTGGAATGTTTCAAAAATTTTCTAACAAAAAGTACAAATTTACCGAAATAAAATACATAATCATGAAAATTGTGTATAAATAATGCTAAAATAGTTAGTGAAATTAGTAAAGTTAAGCTTTCCGAGTGAGAAAAGGGCATTAATCGATTTAGAAATAAAATAGAGCATGCACCCTAACTCGGAAAATTAATATTCAGCATACACCCTCATGCGGCTTGAGGTATTTATTAAAAGTTTTCAGAATTCCTCTAATAAAAGGTTCAAAGGAAATTCCACACGTAGTTAAATACGCGAGTTAAGAAATTGTGTGCCTGTAGAGAGATTCTTGTGGTAAGTTAAATTGAATGGCACTGGGGAAGATTTGAATGCATGATATGGTATTACACGAAAGCGACGATTCAACCATGAGAATTGAACGTTCACTGTGTTGTTTAATAGTCGTAAAAATGCATTTCGGGTAGAATTAATTTGTTTCATTTCGGGTTAAATGTTTAATTTGTGTCCTTTGTAGAATTACAGCGCTGTGCGGTACATTATAAAGAGATTCTTTGTTTTGTAATTTCCAAGTTGAATGAAGATTTGAAATGCGTGCCCCTTTAAGAAATGTTGAAAGATTGAATTAATGTATTTTTATATTATTTTATTTGTTGATTATTCAAATCCTTAAGTTTACCATTCTAAAAATAAATTTGTATGTGGTTAATATGGAATTATTGCAGTCTTAAAATACTCTAGTTTAGACTGGCTACATTTTTTTTAAAATTTTCAAAAAGCTTTGCATGAAAAAAAGTAAGTTTTACAAATCCGTGTTTAATATGTGGATTTAATACACATGAATATATAATCTAGCTGTAACCTTAGCTGGTTCTCAGGTAACTGGAATCGTAACTAACCAAAAACGGTTGGAGGACTCTAACTGAGGTATAAAAGCAAGGATTTTACGATTGGGTCTTTTCGACAAAATGTAGGTGCTCACCTGGTGCTTCCGTATTTAAAATTTTAGTGATCCCTGGAAAGGCCTCCCCATTTTGTGAGATTCTTTAGTTTTTTTTTCGACTGTGATTGTCGTAGTAATTTTATGCAAGCAACAATTCTCTACTTTTCGACTTGTTTTGGGAGAATCAGAATCCCTTTGTATATAAACAGTATTTACTCCAGAAAAAATAGAAGTGATTTCCAATTCTATTATAACTGTGATCCTTCTTCACGCTACTTCTTCACTCAAGAACATTGAAGGCGTCACTATATTAATATTAAAATCATTTTTCAAATCTAACTTACACGTTATTGATATTTTCAATAAAACACCTTTTCTGGATTCTTTGTTGGTAACATACAATTTGGGATTGGATTATTAATAAAGAGATGCTTTTCAACGCAAATATGTACAACAATTTTCTTATTCTAATTGGTCAACGCTTAACTTATACGTTTTATTTCCCAGTCCGAATCATGAAATACCTACAAAGTTTTAGGAATTATTGAAACGAATTTTTAAACGTAAGACTTATTTCTAATTTTTGAAATTTACTATGAGACAATATTTCTTAAGACATTTATATTAACATTTTTACTAAACATTTATTATAGATATTTTTTAGAAGTAAAGCAGTGATGTATAAAAATATCAAAGACCGATATCTTTCATAATAAAAGAAAAGCATCATTTTTCAAAAATGCTGTTTCTGCACACAGGTTTTATTCACCATACACTAAAAGTGGTTTCACCTATGTGCTTTAATATATCACACTGAAATAATTTAATATAAAGGTGTTAATAACAACCCAACCAGCTCAACACTTAACCCTATACATTTTGTTTCCCAGTCATAATCATGAAATACCTACAAAGTTTTTGGAATTATTGAAACGAATTTTTAATTGTAAGACTTATTTCTAAATTTTGAAATTTACTAAGACATTTATATTAACATTTTTACTAAACATTTATTATAGATATTTTTTAGAAGTAAAGCAGTGATGTATAAAAATATCAAAGACCGATATCTTTCATAATAAAAGAAAAGCATCATTTTTCAAAAATGCTGTTTCTGCACACAGGTTTTATTCATCATACTCTAAAAGTGGTTTCACTTATGTGCTTTAGTTCATCACACTGTAATAATTTAAACATTTAAACATTTTTACTAAACATTTATTATAGATATGTTTTAGAAATGAAGCAGTGATGTATAAAAATATCAAAGACCGATATCTTTCATAATAAAAGAAAAGCATCATTTTCCAAAAATGCTGTTTCTGCACACAGGTTTTATTCACCATACTCTAAAAGTGGTTTCACTTATGTGCTTTAGTTCATCACACTGTAATAATTTAAACATTTAAACATTTTTACTAAACATTTATTATAGATATGTTTTAGAAATGAAGCAGTGATGTATAAAAATATCAAAGACCGATATCTTTCATAATAAAAGAAAAGCATCATTTTCCAAAATGCTGTTTCTGCACACAGGTTTTATTCACCATACTCTAAAAGTGGTTTCACTTATGTGCTTTAGTTCATCACACTGTAATAATTTAAACATTTAAACATTTTTACTAAACATTTATTATAGATATGTTTTAGAAATGAAGCAGTGATGTATAAAAATATCAAAGACCGATATCTTTCATAATAAAAGAAAAGCATCATTTTCCAAAAATGCTGTTTCTGCACACAAGTTTTATTCACCATACTCTAAAAGTGGTTTCACGTATGTGCTTTAGTTCATCGCACTGTAATAATTTAAACATTTAAACATTTTTACTAAACATTTATTATAGATATGTTTTAGAAATGAAGCAGTGATGTATAAAAATATCAAAGACCGATATCTTTCATAATAAAAGAAAAGCAACATTTTTAAATGCTGTTTCTGCACACAGGTTTTATTCACCATAGTCTAAAAGTGGTTCACTTATGTGCTTTAGTTCATCACACTGTAAAATTTAAACATTTAAACATTTTTACTAAACATTTATTATAGATATTTTTTAGAAGTAAAGCAGTGATGTATAAAAATATCAAAGACCGATATCTTTCATAATAAAAGAAAAGCATCATTTTTCAAAAATGCTGTTTCTGCACACAGGTTTTATTCATCATACTCTAAAAGTGGTTTCACATATGTGCTTTAGTTCATCCCACTGAAATAATTTAATATAATGGTGTTAATTACCGCATTTTTTTTTCCTAATAAGATATTATATCTTCAAAGTATTTCCTCAATAGCTAATACGATTTATGTTTTAAATAATTTAACTTCAAAAACATCTTTTGTAAAAATCTATAATAATAAAGGTTAATTTAAATGAATTATTTTATGCTTTAATATTTCTTTGTTATTATTATGTAAAAACTAACAAATTAAAATTGTTCATTAAATATTAAAGGTTCAAAGAAATTGAGTGTAAAAGTAGACAATTTTGAAATATTTTGCTGTATTCTATATAAAATAGCAGAATAACACAATCTTCAAGGGCGTCATTGAAGCAACACATCAAGAAGATTTTATTTCCTTTTAACTCCGATTTAAGCCTGTTCGAAGGTTTTTATACATTTGAAAACATCTTAAGGCTTCTTATTTTTATAAGCTCTGTATTTTCTTTATAAATTATTGCTTATTTGTATTATTCCACATCAAAGAATTCAATATATGTTTCTTTTTTAATAAATATTTTTCCTATATACATTTCATTGATATCTATTAAAATTAATATTAAAATAATGGTCTCTTATTTTTAACAAAATAATAAACCAAAGATTTCTTTGCCAATCATCATACCTGAATTCTTGAAAGCAGTTATATACCCAGATGTAATGTTATAGCATGTTATAAAATTGTGTTTTTCTCTTTAAACAAAATTAAATGGAAATTCTTCACTTAATACATGATATTCGGTATCATATATTAAGTATTTAAAAAATTAAAATTGATTGACATATATGTGACAAATATTTGCATTTTGTTGCAAAGCAAATTAAACTATTTTCAAGTACCACTGCTCTAATAAGAAAGCTGTAAATAATATATCATTTATGGTTAATGTGTTAGTCTATATAATGTTCAGGAACTATTACATTTCATTGAAACATTTTGTAGAACACGGATTTTTAAATGCCTAATATTTCTTTGGAGTTATTTATTTAAAGGCCTGATTCTAAGAAATTCAGCAACATTTTAAGTCTGCATATTTTTAATAAATACTTGTGTCCACGACATACACATTTCTCATATTAATAAAGCCTTTTTCAAAACTTTTTTTACAAATTTTTTAAAATATTCTTAAATTACTCTAAGCTTATGCGCTTTATGCAGTTATTATTGGCTCGATATATACTTTGGATCACAAAATTCACATTTAGTTTTGTTCAAATAGTTATGTAGGTAGTGATTTGAAATGATATTCCTTAATTACGTAAATTAAACTCCATAATTATTTGTCCATCATAACGAGAATAAACTACTATTGTTACATAGAATAAAAAACCTAGTCATTAGGTTTTAGAAATATGTAAACTGATTTTGATGTAGTTTATTATAAACTAAAATTTGCTTTTACAATTTCTATACTGGATAAGTATTAGCTCTGAATATCTAATGGAAGTATCGGAAGTGCAATAAAACTATATATGATAGATTATTATTAAAAAGTAATTGAAATAAATTTCAATATACTTCTACCAATTATATTTTTTAGGTGACTTTAAAACCGTTATCTTTTTGATTCCCATAAAAGTTTTTTTTTTTTAAATAATTAAATACATATCCATATCTTAATTACTATATTGCTAAATTTGGAATTTATTCCTTTAAAAAAAAACTTTTACATACAGAAATTAAAACTCCCTTCAAATCAATCTATTTTCATTTATTTAAGCTTGCTGGAAGTTAAGAAATTGAAATTTTCTTTGTTTCATTAACAACTTTTTAAACATTTTTTTTCAAATTTTAGTCAATTAGTTGTATTAGGTGTAAATAATTCATAAGTTCATAAGTATTCAAAGCATAAAATAAATCCCATTTTATGTCATGTAAATGTAAATACTATGAATTCTCAAATCATTGTTCTTGATAAAATTAAATAACAATGATTATGCGTAAAATATATATGTGTGATATGAATAAAGTAATTTAATTACAACAGTATTTGAATATACTTAGCATCTCATTAAGTACAAATAATACTTAGCAAAATACTTAACACTCTAAAAAATATTTTGTAATTAATACTTTATACCACGTTAAAGGTAAGAAAAATAATGTTCTACTGCCTCTAGTTATGGATTTACACTATGGCTGTCAGTATTCGATTATGAAATGCATGATTATATTTTTCACAAAACTGCATGTGCCAGGAAAAGTAATAATTACTCTGGTTGATTCCGCCATCCTCAATGTTTTCATGATCTTTTTTCATGTCGGTGCATAATTTCTCCAGTATTGTGACCCTACTAGTTGTGAAGTTACTAATCCTCTAGAGGTTACGAAAGTCCCCGATGAGCCATATATCATTAAGCATCTACCTAATTTTGAAATATTCTGATTAATTTAAAAATCATAATTTTACTAGTTCTCTTCTATTCTAATAAATATATACAAGATTTTTTTTAGAAATTATTCAGCGCATTGCATGTTTCAGTAATACTCAGAAAAGGATGCTCGTTTATATTTATTGGAAATAGAATTTAAAACCTTTATAAACAAAAAAAAAATAATCTAAACTTTAAAAACACCAAAAACCTTCAACATTACTACCATTGAAATTTCCACATGTCGGAGCAATTAAGGATTGAGTGTACAGACCTCAAATTCCGGATATCAATAACCTGAAAAAAAAAATAAATAAAAAAACTTGCTGGGCACGTTGCGTTTTTGTGAGAATTATTGAATGTCTAAAGCGCTGTTGTTTTCTTCTGATCAAGAATTCAATATAATTGTACACCATTTTCTTCTTAATTTTTAACATGAGACATGTTTAAAAATTTTAACCACCCTGTACTTTTACAGACACAACATAACGTGACCAAAAGATCCTGACAATCGAGATGAAAATTAATTTGGGATCGATAAGTCGTTGAAAAAATAGTATTGGTTCTCTAAAAAAAATTTGGGCCAGATGAAACAAATGCGAGAAAAAAAAAGATTTTAAATCCATTGTAAAATATATTTGTGTCCGTTTTCAGTGCATTTATGAGTAAATATAGCCTAAAACTCTATGATACAGAAACTTTTATCCAGAAATATGTAAAAAACCTAAAATTAACAAAAAAGTGTTCCAAACAGAAAAATTTTAAACAATATATATATAATAAATAAATAAACAATAAATAATAAATTTTTGAAGCAAACTTTTGGACTTTAGAGTGAGCAACAAATAAGTACCTGCATTGAAAACAAAACTAAAACAGTTTTTATAGGTGTAATAAATATTGTTTTATACGTTTTGCTTCGATAAATTTTAAAATAAGAAAGGCTATTTATAGTTTAAATTTTTTATTGCAGTATTGATAATGAAAAATTTCAGAATGAAAGAGAAGAGATACTGTACCTTTCTTACATAAAATAGAGTTTAAGGTAAAATTTAATATTTAATTTTTCCTTGAAGTGTGGGAATTAACTATTCTCTTAATGCAGGATTTTTCAGACAATATATTGCTTTTTTAATTATTTGAACAAACGATCCTTTTTATTTCTTTGAACTTTAAAGAATGTTAACTGTGAAAGAATAATTTAATAAAGTAGTTTAATCCAAATTGTAATTTTTATGTTTTTGCAAAAGTTAAAGGAAACTATGCAGTATTTCTGTATCCTTATTTTTTAGTTTATATAAATTATGTAAAAGGTTTGATTTTTATAATTTAGAAATTATTTCACTAAAGAACTTTTATTTCGACTAAAAAATAATTTAGTATTATATATGTGACATTTTATTTCGCAGTTTAAATATATAAAGTGTGACAATAAAAAAGAAATACTAAAACACAAATTTCACTGTCGATAAAAATTATATTATTTTAGATTTTGTGAAAATATAGGTTGATAGGTTACATAGGGAGATTTGTAATATTATTTGCAAATACTTTTTCTGTTTCCGAAAGCTTTAATGTCTCTCAAACTGTTCGAAAAGACTAAATATAACTTAACATACTTGTTTTTTTCTTAACGTTACATAACATATTTTCACTTAGTTGAAGACTAATTTTGATTCAATGAAATGTTTTACTCTTTTTTTAGTAGTTTATTGAGAAGTTTCCATCGTTTTTAAAAATTATGCAGCACACATATGAAGCATGACTTTATGTGAAGCAAAGCATTTAAAAAATGCTTGAAAAATAATATTTTAAATTTATATATTAGAAATGAATTTCTTTATCAACTAGAAACTAGTTACTATTACTATTTCTTTATTTTGTGAACCTTCATTGCATTTACATCAAAAATTTATTTTATTTTATACCACTATAAAAGTTATTTTTTTATTTTTCAGTTTATTAACGGTGTTTTTTTTTAGTTTTAAAATGGAAATGTCATGGTAAAATCCTTTATAATTTTGAGTTTGATTGATAAAACATAGATTTTAGTTTATCAGGATATAAAAATATGCTTTTGCTGTTACTAATATCACTACTAAAGGATGACAATAATTAATACAAGATGCTAAAGAACTTAATTGATTAAAGAATTCTTGCGTCTTGCAATTTAGAGCGCACAGCTAGGATGAAGCAAAGACAACCTAGTTACGAATAACACTACTAATGAATAAGAAAAGATTCTTGACAACTTGATTTAAGGATAATAGTTTCTTCCTTTATTTTAAACAGCACTCTTAGGATTAAACATCTACAACCTAGTTACTAATGTAACTACTAATGGAAGTTTCTTACTCATGCAATAAGACAAGATACAGAAACAATCAAGTCCCGAACTGGGCCAATATACGGTATCTCCCGGTGGTGGTGGGCAGATAGGGAGTATTGAGCCACCCTGTTCATCCGGTCACCCCCGAAATACCCGGAGTGCGTCCGTCGCACGGTAGGAGCAATAAACGAGCGAACGCAGAAAACATTTCACTGTGAGATGGAATTTGGAAGACTGCTGAATGCTTAGCGGCCAAGTTGAAGACGGAATAAATGAGGGTTGGTGCGAACCACGAAGAGCAAATGAAAGACTAAGAAGACTAAGGGATCTTACTCATTGCATCTGAAGACGGGGAACCGAAAAGCCAAAAGAGGAAGACTGTAAATTTAGTGAGGCAATTGTCGCAATCCTGGGTCTCGTAACCATCACACCTAAGTCTTTGCTATGGAAATTGGCCGTGATCGAAAAATACCTTGCTGTACCTCATTTAACCTTGCAATAGTTCAAAACAGGAAAGACAGGGAACGTTTTAAAGGAAGAATTTGCTTCTTTCATATTAAAAAGCCGAGTGAAGGTGAAAGAAATACTTTTAAATCAGTATAGGTTCTCGTAAATGAAAAGCACTTAAGAAGAAAAACCTACCGTCCTCCCCCAGAGGTATTGTCGTAACTTGGAGAAACTAGTAATAGTTTAAGACCATGGATCTATTTTACGTGCTTTAGCCGCTGATAGAGAACAAGCAGGTCTTTCAAAGACTACAGCTGTAAATTCACAACCTTTTCTCTACTAGGTAAACGCTTTTGTGAACTGAGGTACCGTTGATAAAAATAGAGTTTCCTGTGCACTTACTATAAAAGTTATCGCTTGAAGAACTGAATATATTTTTTCTCTTAAAATATGTTTTCTATGTAATTTTATATATCAAATACTTTATACTACAAATCTAAACATGTTTTAAAAAATAGAAGGTTATTAAAAAATGCAAAGAGTTCATTCTAGTTGGAGTGGAATTTTCTGCTTTCAGGTAAATCTCAAGAAGGCTGTTATAAATAAATATTATACAGAATATATGTCTGTTATGAAAGGTACTAAGTCCCTAAATCCTTTATGAAAAGTGGTATTATATACCTCATAATCTATCATGAAGGATAGCATATTTTAAGCTGAAATGTTAACGTGCTATCGTATGAAAATTCCAACTATATTTTACTAAAAACTTAAAAAATTGAAAAGATATTATTTGTCAAAAATTATGAGGAAGCTATTATGGTTTGAAGTCTGTATCAAATTGGACTATATATATGATTTCAATCAATGATTTTCAATGTATCAATTTGGACTATATATAAATGTATTTACGAAAAAATATTCTAACTAGCTAAATCTAACACGCTAAACTTCCTTAAAAATAATACCTGATAAATATCTAAGTATTTTTTGGATTTTGTACTTATCGATGATGATAAAAATTTATACATTTTGTAAAAAACAAATAAAGCATAAATTTAAATAAAAACAATTGAAATGCATATATGGTTTTACATATTGGAAAGAGGTTTAAAAAGGTGCTGCATTTGCATCAGAGTACAGATATAAATACAAACTAATGCCTGTAAGACACTAATAGAAACAAACTAAACGCAATAAACACTTAATAAAATTGTTTACGTTATCTACGTTATTAATTGAATAGCTGAAAGCGCACAATGGTGAGTTTAGTTTTTCAACATTTTTTGTACACCTTCTCTGTAGCTGGGAAATAATTGCCTGAGTTCAATCTCTTGAATTTTTATCTTAAATACTTTACATTTATTTTAATATTGAAAACATTTAGTCATTCGATTATAGATAATAAATTATTTTTAAACACTCATGTTTTGGTGATTGAGAACGCCAGTGCTTTAGAAATTAGAAAAAAGAAAGGTTCTAATCGCAATTAAATAAGTGTGGTTGAGTCTGAATAAAAGGAATAATTCATTGATTCATTGAAGATTAGAATCTAGGAAAGGAAAAGAATATTAATTATATTTTACACTTCACATCCTACATTTCTTTACTAAATAATGTAGCATGCTATTTTAATAAATAAGTTTTATGTTTACTATTAACATATTAGTTTTTAAAGTGGTATTGCCAACACCGATAACCTTATTTGTAGAAAAACTTGTAATGTCAATCTGTAAATATTATAAAGCGCATAAATAATCAAGAGATATTTAAGTTTAATTACTAAATAAATATGAATTCATGAAAAGTGCCATTTATTTCCTTATCCGTACATTTAAATTATTAAATTTAAAATTTCTAATTATGTCCTTTTTATTTAATGCACTTAAAATCTTAAATAAAAGGAGTTTTTAAATTATTAAATGTATAAACATTTTTCTAAAAATAAAACCAAAAACTTAATAATTCTATTCTTTGGAAATAGATAATAATAACTTAATTTGAAGTATTTTTAAATAATGAAAAGAAAACATTTATATTGCGAAAACAGAAAAACAAAATTAGGAAAAGCTGGTTGATAATAATTCGTTAAATTAAATAATGGATTTTTTTATGAATGACCTCATAATTTTACATTCATTTTATTAATTTTACCAATCCATCAGGAATTTTTTGAAGTGTTTCAGAATTGTTTTCTCAAAGACATTTGTAAGAAAAAATATTTTATTTGTTTACTGCGGTACAATCGTATTAATTAGTTAATTAATTAATTTCGAGACTATTGCAATCTATACATGTTTAGTTGGGTTTTAATTGTGCAATAGCAAATTTTATCCTTTAATATTTTGTCGAGTTATAAAAAAAAATGTTCATTTACATAAGTGTACTTAGAATAAATTAAGTATTATTAAGTATTATTGAAACAAAATGACATTTTTCTTTTTAGAAATGTTTTCTTATTAATTAATTAACTAAAGATTGTTCAGGTGAAATGAATTTCTAATTAAAAAAAGAGTCAAAATACAAATATAATATTTTTTTTCCGATTTAATAAATATTTTACTTTTTCTGCATTCAATATTTTGTAATTATTGCCTGGTTTCAACTCTCTAAGCATATCATTTCATATGAAAGTAAAGTAGATTATCAGAATTTGTTAAACAGAGCTGTCTTGTGATAAAACGAACATTTTATTTTTATTTCTGTGACAGTAATAGTGTGAAACGTTAATTGTTTGAAATTCTAAACAAATATATTAACATATCAGACTGATTTTAATGGAAAGTTGAGGTAAATGCTATCCAAATATTCAATACTGTTAAAAAATGACCTCATATACCGTTATCAAAAATTGTTTGTGTATTTTATTTTTTTAATTTTTATAAAATAATATAAAATATTTGAACAAATATAGATTAATGATATACATTAATTAGGTATATTTTAGGAAGAAAAAAGGAAAGCAATTCTTTCTCACATTTTAACAAAAGTATATAAGACAGTAACTTAAACAAGTTTTTGTCATGTCATATGTCAAATACTGCAACAAAAAAAGAGTTAGTTAAATAATACTTTGAGTAAATTCAATTAGCTTTAAAGACTGCTTAAGGATGATATGGCATATATTTATTAGATTTTCTTTTCATCTAATCTACATCATTGTAATATTCAATGATATTTCCATTCAAAATTTTTTCATTCTTTTTATATTTTTTAAAATTTCTGTATCCAAATTTTTTTGTATAATAATTATCATGACTAGAGACTTTAAAAGTGCTAACAGTCACGTAAAACAAAAAACTGTTTTAACAAGACTTGCCTTTCACCTTATTGTTAATTAGCTGAGACGTGTTCTAGTTTGATATTATTTTCAAAGAATACATAATTTTTCATACTTTTCTACTTGGTGATCAAGGGATTGAAATGGTAATTTAACAGGTTTTTTTTTAATTCTCGGTATGATTTTACATTAGAGAGATATCAATGATATCAGTCTCATGAATTTTTTATATCTACACATTATTTTCTGGGGTGTTTTTCTCAATTAAATTTATAAAAAAATTAACTTTAAAATTTATGAAATTAACAATTTAGTTGCTTAAATAATAATTTAAACCACTAACACTGAAAACTCAGTACATATACCCAGCTTGCACGGAAACGTTGCATTTCCGTTGGCTACAAGTTGGCTGTTGGTCTTTGGTTGGGTAAACGTTAAAAAGGGGAAGATAAATGATGTTATTTACTTACCAAAATGTCTTGTTGGACATCGGTAATTCTAAAACATTGACCAACCTTTGAACCAACGTTGGAAATTTTCTTTTTACGCCTCTTTCACAAATCCCGGCATACCATTGGCTAAGAAATATAAAAGTAATAACCTATAGTTACGCACATGTGCAGAACCTGCGCCAAATGAGTAAGGTGTGTATATATATATATATATATATATATATATATATATATATATATATATATATATATATATATATATATATATATATATATATATATATATATATATATATATATATATATATATATATAATATATATATATGTATATATATATATATATATATATATATATATATATATATACATATATATATATATATATATATATAAATATATATATATATATATATATATATATATATATATATATATATATATATATATATATATATATATATATATATATATATATATATATATATATATATATATGTATATATATATGTATATAATATATATATATATACATATATATATACTATATATATATATATATATATATATATATATATATATATAAATATATATATATATATATATATATATATATATATATATATATATATATATATATATATATAATATATATATATATATATATATATATATATATATATATATATATATATATATATATATATATATATATATATATATATATATATATATATATATATATATATATATATATATATATATATATATATATATATATATATATATATATATATATATATATATATATATATATATATATATATATATATATATATATATATATATATATATATATATATATATATATATATATATATATATATATATATATATATTATATATATATATAATATATATATGGAAATTAAATGCTATATATATATATATTTATATATATATATATGTCTGTTTGTGTAAATGGAATGTATTATTACTTGCATTTGATGAACAATTTTAATTTACATTTTAATTAATCCACATGAACCTATTTTTAAAGAAATTTTTGATACTATTGTTTTAATATTAAATTATTTTGTATTATTATAAATGTCTATGTGAATGGAATGTATAATTTTAATCATATGCAATTTTGAGTTAAATCTTATATATTGTATATATACTTACATCTTAGCGAATATAAGTTATATATATATTAGTATTAAAATTTAATTAGTACACATATAAATCTAATATATAAGGACATTTTTGATGTTATATATATATATATAACTCTATTTAAGTATTTGTAGATTTACACAATATCATTAAATAAAAAAATATTTTTAAAATTTCACAATGCAACAGATATATATAGATATTAAGTATTTCACAAAGAATATATATTTTACAGCAAATAATTACATAAAAATGAAAGGAAATAATAAAATGATTTATAAAGGAACACAAAAGAGACAACATAATTTCCACTTTCATATGTATACTTGGATTTGTACATGGCTTTATTTTGTATGGCTGCTTGTCTGTTTGTGTGAATGAAATGTATTATTACTTGCATTTGATGAACAATTTTAATTTACAATTTAATTAATCCACATGAACCTATTTTTAAAGAAATTTTTGATACTCTTGTTTTAATATTTAATTATTTTGTATTATTATAACTGTCTATGTGAATGGAATGTATAATTTTAATCATATGCAATTTTGATTTAAATCTTATTTTGATTACTTACATCTTAGCGAAATAAGTTACGATATATATTAGTATTAAAATTTAATTAGTACACAGAAATCTAATTTTAGGGACATTTTTGATGTTATTGTTTTAACTCTATTTAAGTATTTGTAGATTTACACAATATCATTAAATGAAAAAATATTTTTAAAATTTCACAATGCAACAGAATGAATAGATATTAAGTATTTCACAAAGAATATTTTACAGCAAATAATTACATAAAAATGAAAGGAAATAATAAAAGGATTTATAAAGAAACACAAATGAGATAACATAATTTCCACTTTCATTGTATAGGATTTGTATGGCAACATCTTTTCGTTTTCTATTAAATAAAAGGAAATTATGTATTTCATTTAAAATCTTTTTTGTTTAATCAAAGTTATTCACTATCAAATTATATTTGCTACAGATTTGTATGAAAAATGTTTCATTAAAATCGAGTATATTTTTTTAATTCTGGCGATAAAGGATTCATAACAAAAGAGTTAATATCATTTGGAATGGAATAATATAATGACTTGAGAAACAGGCATTACAGTTAGTTTAAAAGCTAAATTGTTTTATTATTTCTTCAATTTTGTCCTAAAAAACAATAGATATTTTGATATATTTTTGCTTTATTCGATAGTGCATAATTCCATGCAAATGTAAATTTCATAAAACATATTGAGGATCTTTTGTTTAACATTATTAGTCATGTTAATACCATTATAAATATCACACTTTACCTACTATATTTGCCTCAAATAATCACGGGTTATCTTATCATGTGTATAGTACACACCAAACCATACTATTATTCAAATTACAGACAGAATACTTTTATTTCCCTTGAGATGAAAATCCTCGTATTATCATAAACGATATTAGCAGTGAGCAAATCACATGAGTATTTAAGCAGGAAAACGCATTTTCATCTTGACACATAAAAAATAAAATATTGAAAATGGTTAATTGAAGAAGCATTTCTTGTGCTTACGAATAAAAACGTTGAGATTTCATTTTTTAAGCATTAATATTCTTACTTAAAGCTCATTATACAGCATTCTTTATGTAGAATAAAATTAAGGCTATTCAGATTTGTTAATGTATATTTAAATCATGAATAAATATTTTTATTTAATGTCTAGAAGATTCAACCAATCTTTATATTTTTTTCGTAGATGTTTCATACGGTTTAGAAACTTTCTTTGGAGAAATAAAAAATACACTTCTACGGAAAACAGTTTTAAACTGAATACAGAAAGATGTTTAAAGAAGGAACATTAATTTATTTTGTTTTAATATACGAAGGGTGTCTAATTTACTTAAAAGTCTTAAAATAACAAGCAACTAGCTATGCAACACAGATTTTATCGAAAACTGGGTTGTTTCGGATACTCATTATGATAAATTTTTAAATTTTTATAGACATACTAAAGAAACCAGATTATTATTGTTTATAAAAAATTATCTCTTGATAATCCATTTAATCTTTGTATATGTCATTATTCGTTTAATTTATTAAATGTATGTTTTATAACATAATATTAGTATAAAATATAAATAAATATGTATTGAAATGTATGTGCGTCGGCTTGTGTCATAATTAAATGACTCTACGATGCCACTATGATGATACATCTCAACTTTTTTATCAAAAGAGTAGCAACCAGACAGAATTTTGAAGTATGACGTTTGAGAGTGATAAATCAAATATAATATGTTGACCTTTATTATTTAAATTAGTTGCTGAACTAATTTGAATAAAGAAGACTATGAGCAAACGGAAAAATTAGTAAAAGATATTTTGTAAGTGTAAATAACAAAAAATATTTACCTCATGTAAACTAAATATTGTTCTTCATCTGTTAGTGTTCTAATCATCTTACTAAAATTACCCAATTCTGATACACACACACACACACACACACACACACATATATATATATATATATATATATATATATATATATATATATATATATATATATATATATATATATATATATATATATATATATATATATATATATATATATATATATATATATATATATATATATATATATATATATATATATATATAATATATATATATATATATATATATATATATATATATATGTATATATATATATATATATATATATATATGTATATATATATATATATATATATATACATATATATATATATATATATATATATATATATATATAAATATATATATATATATATAAACATATATATATATATATGTCTATATATGTGATATATAATATATATTTATATATATATATATATATATATATATATATATATATATATATATATATACATATATATATTATATATACTGTTTTAAAGAAATTTTTGTTTATGGAAAATTTAAAAAATACATCTTATCCAGCAAAGTTTTTACTTTTTATTCCTTCACTTCTTCTACAGAAATATAACATAAAAATAATTAGATTATTGTTTTTCATCTGGTTTTGTTTCAAAAATGGTCAATACTTTAAGCCACCACAAAGTGAATCAAAATTCAACAAACTGGAGAGCTCTGATGATTCTTCAAGTTTTCGTGCTTCTTTTCCAATTATTTTGCAAATATTGAACAGTAATGTGCGAAAATGAAAATATAATTGGTTTATTGATATTCTATGTTGTTCAGTATTGATTCAGAAACTACGATGACGGTAGAAACAACAATATATTTGGATAAAAAAATATTTGCTTCAAATGTACGGAATATTCAAGAGTGAAACGTATTATTATTAATAATTGTAAAAGAAGTGTTTCAAATGAATATTTTATTAAAAAAATTGTATATATGTATAAATAAAATAGTTGAACTATTCGGGATGTATGAATGGTTCTTGCATCATCTATGTCACAAAATTATTGTTCTATAGGGTGTAGTAAAATTCAGATTTACTAAATTATGGTTTCTCTTTTTAAAAAAAAGAATGTAATTTTTGATTTTCTATATAAAAAATATTTCATTTAGTATAACTTTAGAACCTTTTCATTTGGATTAAAACTAGATTATGAGGAAGAAGTACAGTCTTGACTTTTTTTTATAAGAATTACTATGAGTATTCTAAAAGTACATTAGTCTTACAGGAAAAAAATTTTTTTTTTAAATTTAGTTGTAAATTGCTCCATTGTAAGTGGTTTTACCTATTGTGCGGATAATTTTACAAGAATGCCCTGATTTTTATTTCAAATAATTTTAAATATATCTGTTTTGCATGTAAATTAGGCTCTAATATATTTAATTATGACAAGGAAAGTGTATTTTCAAATATCAGCTTATATTAGGATTTTAGTATGTATTAGCATTCATCGTACAATACTTTAATCATATTTTAAAACATTTTAGAGGTATACTAATTCAGAGAATATTTTATAGAAATAAATATGTAAAAGAAACTAATAAAATCTATATATAAATGCACTTTCTATTTTAGAATTTAAATGTAGAACTATTAGAACTGAATAAATCTTGTATGAATGACTACATCTTGAAAGAAATACGGTGTATTTTTACTGTTCCAATAGACTAAACATATTCTAGACGATACCTATTTAATTAATGCTCTTTATATGGACATTACACACCAAAGAACCGATTGGGCAACGTGGAAATTTTAAAATACTTAATTAGACAATACTGAATTAACATCCATAAATGTATAACAGAAACAGTGCAAATGTATTCAAATGTCAAATCATTTTCGTATTTTGCACTTTGATATCCTAAATTAAAAAATATGTTCAACGTTTATCAAAATTGGAAAATGTGTAATGAAATGAGGATTAGTTAAATTTAGGAGTTTTACGCCCTCCTATGCGTTATTTTATTATAAATGGTGTCATTTTATCTTTGTAAATTTTACGTTCATACGACTTCACAAAAGAATTTTCTAATGCTCCCTCATTTCTAAAACACGCGTATTCTCCCACAAGTGGAATTCCCATTTTAGTGGAGTACATTAAATTTTAAATATATCAACTCGAATTTAATGATGGTGCACACACAATTGCTTTTTTTGTTGCTGTTTTCCAGTCTATTTCAACAACTGGCCGTTCATACTCTCCTAAGTGCGGAGGAGAGAAGATGCATCGCTCTCAGGTGAAAGCTCTTGTGAAATACTAAAATGTAATTAAAGTTGTTTAATTGTAGTTTCTCTTAATTATGTACTAGTAATTTACTAATTTGATGAAAGTGCTGAATGCTGTGGAACAAGAATTATAACAATGAGTTGTTTAAAAGATTTGAACAACGTTGCAAATCTCTCTATCAAATGCTGAAATTAGTTTAAAACAGGTTCTTCAAATACGTTATATTTTTATTTATTTTATATGCTCGGATGAAATTTGGGGCAGAATAAATTACCAGACCGATACAAAAAACAGTCTTGTAAATTAAATTTATTGAAATAATACGTATGTCTAGTTTTCATGCAGCAGAATTTAACTATTAAATATAATTATTAATAATTTAATTATTAAATTTTAATTATTCATATAATTACTTAGATTTTTATAATTTAGGACTCAATATCGACTTGGTTTGGTTTGGAGTGCTACGGTCTACTTTTTGCAGCACGAGGGGTAATGAGACCTGGACCTACTGCTTAAAGCCGATTCCGAACTACTACGATTATCCATGCCACACTGGCTTCGAACCCAAGAACTCCGGTTCTGAAGGTCAGAACCTTAACCATTCGGCCATTGTTCGGCAAAATAATTCGGAATCAATATCGAAGAGGAATATGTTAGATGGCCATTGAGCAATATTTAAATGCATTTAAGACATCTTGTTGAAATAATACTCTTTTACAATAAAAATCTCTAATGGGAAAACAAAGTTCCAACACTAAGGAAATAACTGATTAATATCTACCCGACATTACTTGCAGATTCATTTCTAAAAAATCTACAATAACACAAAGCATATCCTAATATATAAGCTTCTCATTTCGCTTACATTAAAAGGATGAGTACCAGAAGAATGAACAATAGTGTAGGCTTGCTTACGTGGGTAGTAATGCTGAAATCGGAGATTCACTATAAAATGACAGTTATGGGACCTATAAATTACACCTATAAACCTCTAAATATAACTCAAACTAGGCCTTTTTATATTTTATTCAACACACAGCACGACATATTTATACGACAGGGGATTTAGAACTTTTCCCATTTAGACGAAGCACTCACATATACAACAGAAAAACAGAACTCACAACAACTTACATAACTAACAACTAACCAAAATAAAAAACAACATTCTTCAGAACATTCTCTGTTTTCTTTTTTTTTGTAACAGCTGGTGCCATATCTTGGTATTAGTGACAACTAACGTCAATTACGCAGCACATCGAAACACTGAAAAAAGTTATTTAAGTACTCTTTTGAATAATATCATGTTTAATTTTGGTGTAATAAAATTTAAATTTTGAATTTTTATATTTTAAATAAGTCTGTATATCTAAACGGTACCTCTGGAGGTGGTAGGTCAAAACTAGGGGTACTCTACTTGGTCCATCTTTCTAAATTACTTCGACCCGCTCCTAGATGGCCAACCTCTCGAGACAATGGCAACCATCTTTGCATGTGTTCTTATAACACTACAACACTTTATGCGTCATATAATTAAACAGAATGAAAACCGAACATTATACATGACAGACCTATCACAGAATACTCTTATAACAATTGTTTTGCTTACAGAGTTTATGTACAGATCTAACTATGCAAAAAAACATTTTAATCTGTTATGCGAGAGTTAATCCTTTATTACATATAGATGCATATCTTAAGTATATGCTATTATGGACTGCACAGAATAAATTAAATATAAAGTTTATACAAATTTGAATATTGCAGCATGTCAGGTTAGTAATCAGCTATCGTTTTAAACATCATATAATGTCATTTATGAAAAGAGAAAAACATTGAAAAAGGATTTATAATGAAATATATAAGTTCTGTAAAATTGAGTCTTACAATAAATAAAGCAATTTGTCGGTTTATCGCTTCTGGCAAATCACTAACATTACTACTGGTAAAGTAAGCGTTTGCGGGGTGTCCACTTTTGTAAGTGACACCAAACCTGTATCACAAAATTTCTTACTACTTTTGTTCAAAGCAGAACATCCTAAGAATACTTTAGCTACTCTTGTATATTAGGATTTCTTCATAATAGCACCGAAAGTTTTTTCATTGTTGTGTCAAAGTTAATGAGAAATTCTTTACTATAACATCTAATACGTTTGCCTAACTATACTTAATTTAAAATAAAACGTAAATACTCAAGTATGAAATTTTTTCATTTAAATATGATACTATAATATCATAATCTAAATATACCATATAAATCATAACACTGAAAGTGTTTTCAATGTTCCGTCAAAGTTAAGCAAAGACAGTTTCTTTACTATCACATCTAATACCTTTACCTAACTATACTTAATTTATAATAAAACGTAAATACCCAAGTATGAAATTTTCTGTATTTAAATATGATGCTATAATATAATAATCTAAATATGTTTTATAAATAATAAAAACACTGAAAGTTTTTTCATTCTCCCGTCAAAGTTAAGCTAAGAAAGTTTCTTTACTCTAACATCTAATATTTTTACCTAACTATACTTAATTTATAATAAAACGTAAATACTCAAATATCAATTTTTGTGCATTTCATTATGATACTATAATATAATAGTATAAATACATCATATAAATCATAATAGCACTGAAAGTTTTTTCAATGTTCCGACAAAGTTAAGCAAAGAGAGTTTATTTGCTATCACATCCAATACTTTCACCTAACTATACTTAATTTATGATACAACGTAAATATTGAAATATCAAATTTTTTGCATTCAAATATGACTTGGAAAAAAAAACTAATTTTACACACAATATTAGTTTTGAAGTAGAAATACATCTCAACCAGTTTCATTTTTCTTACCCTTCGACAGTGTGGCACTGTAAACTATAACAAATGAAATCAAATAAATGTAACTCAATAAAATTCGTTTTATAAATACATTGTGAGCGGTCTTCGGTTCCCTAGTTTCAGAGAGCACTATTCAAGAACTATAGCTTAATTAAAAATTAGAGGAAAGACTGGAATTCAATTAAAATGCAGTTTGCTTCTTATTTTTATGAGAATATAAATATGAATTCGGAACAAACCTCATCTTGTATGCCAAATAAAAGAAAAAGAAATAATAAGCGGTAAATTATAGAATTAATTATATCTATCACCAATAAACATGCATATATGCTTATACTTACTTTCTATCCATATTGATTAGCTGTACTTTCTATGCATATCGAGATATGAAAAATCCCGAAACACTTTCTCATTTTACGCTTTGATCCGTATTTATAAAACATTCACAATTTTCATCGAAAATTCTACCTCGTATGAAACGAGAATTATTTCAATTAGTTGTTTTAATTCTTGTAATGAGTTATTTCGTTATAAATGTCACTCTTCAAACTTTGAGAAATTCCACACAAGATTTCACAAGAGAATTTCTTTACTTCTGAAACAAGCGTATTTAACCTCAAGTGGAATTCTTATTATAGAAGAGTGCATTGCATTTTAAATATATCAACGATCATTTAATAATACTGCTCTCCGAATTTATACTATTTTTTTCTGTTTTCTAACATCTGATTGCTCCTCCTTCCCCAAGTGTAAAAGGAAAGATGAATCATTGTCATATGAAAGCACTGAAATGTAATTACTGTTGTATAATTCTAGTTTCCAAATAATGTATACACAATTTATCAGTGGTAGTAACATATACACAGCATGAAACAGGAGTTAAATTTTGTGTTTTTTACAAACTTTGAACAATGTTGCAAATTTCTTTGTGAAATAGTAGAATATTTCATTAAAAATTTATATCGATATATTGGTGTTTTTATGATTTATTCAAAACACTCAAGTATTATTATTGTCTTTTCCTTAAATAACCACCTTAACACATACACTTTAAAAATTATTAACATGCAACCTAGGTAGGTAGTATTTAATATAATATGATATTCATAACCATGTTCGAAAAATATTCGAATATTGAAAAAATTAACTCTATAAATTGTTTATAATATTTGGTTTTCGGATAAGGATTTTTTATAATGTTTCAATTGAAGTAGGAAAAAAATTATAATCGGAAAATAATATTAATGTTAAGATAAATTAGAATATTTATTTCTTTTAAATTAGGAAATAAAATTGATAAATTTTATTTATTTAATCAACTTTAAGATGTAAATTGATATAAATTAGTTTTAATTTTACTTTATTTCAATGTATATCTTAAAGACATAAAAATAGAAGAATATTTATAGAAATTTCTATCATTTTATTTAGTTCTTTATTGATTGATAGCACAAAAACTGAAATATTAGGAAAATTACACAAGATTCGCTGCTTTATTTTATGTGCATCTCTTTTAAATTCCTTTTAAACTTTATTATCATATATTGTTGAAGAAATTATAACCATTCAGATAAATTTATTAAAAAATTGTTACTGTTAGAAAGGTTAAGAGCTGTGGTAGCTCAGTCGGCAAAGGCACCGCTTTCGTAGCTGGAGGGTTTTGATTAGAAGCCCAATCCAGCCTAAGATACGCTGGGTTTATTAAAGGTAACTGGGGCACGTACAATACTTTAGTAGTCACAATGTACTTCAAGTTCTCAATCAATACCTCTAAAGGGTGGCAGGCTAAGCCTGAGGGTATTTTGCTTGGTCCCTGATTCAAAATTACGAGGACCCATATGAGCATAAGTCGTACTTTCACCCTAGAGGTGCTAATTGAAACGAAAGACGCTGTGTTAAATCGAGTAGCTTCCGGTTCAATCGTGCTTACTTTGATCTAGTGGCATAAGACAACAACAACAACAAAAAGGATAAACCAACCCTGCAAGGTTACCCCAAATTTAAGGAATGTAAAAATTCAATTTGCATAAATATGAATTAAATTTTTAAAGAATAATTTTGATTATTGTTCCAGTATATTTTTACATCTCTAACTATTTTTAAGCACGACTATAATTGACTGGGTTGGGCTATTTTCTGCTATGTGGGAGTTGTCGGTTTAACATTCAACCTCAAGGCCTGCTTCAAAATTACGAGTACCCACTAGAGCATGAGTGGTACTTTCACCCTTGAGGTACTCGTTAAAACGAAAGTGGCACCCCTTTCTCTTAAAACGAGTAACATGCGGCTTAATCGTGCTTGGTTTAACGTAGTGGCATAACACAACAACAACAACAACAGAAAGGATAAACTTACCCTGCTATGTTACCCAAAATTTAAGAAATATAAAAATTGAATTTGCATAAATATGAATTAAATTTTTAAAGAATATTGTTGATTATAGTTCTTTTATTCAATTTTTCCATCTATTTTTAAGTGAGTTGTCGGGTTAAAATTCAACCGCATGCCAGCAGTAAGAATCCTTTCATAATCTCCTTCAAGCAGTAAATACGTCTCATTAGCTCCATGTAGAAAATGAACATGGCTATAATATACATCTATCTATAAAGATAACAATCAATATTACAACAGTCTAAATTAGAATAATGCAATAATTTCATATATTAACTGAATGTGTAGTTGCAAATAAAAATTTTATTTTATTATGTAATTATGTTTTATCTTATTATGTAAATTAGCTATATTACATAAAAGTGTTAGCGGCCACAATTTTCTTCTCTGAGTTTTAATACCATGTGTTTCAAACAAATAATATATGCATTTTAACATGTTATTACAAATAATATTTCTGAATTTGCTTAATATTAAACAAAATATTTACAGAGAGCAATGTTAATATAACTTTATCCAACATATTTTTTAAGTTTAAAGGAAAAATAAATTAGTGTATTAAAGACATTATTTTTATTCTAAAAATAAAACCTTTTTTAATCAATGGTTTTAGATTAAATAAAGAAGAAAAGTGTAATATGTATTTTTACTATTAATTTACAATATATAATACACGTAAAGCAACAATTTTAAATTTAAAAACATAAAAAATTTATCTGGAAATACATACAATTTATTCATTCCGTAACGTTTTAAATTTTTGAAAGAAATTTCATGATAAATATAAAACAGCCCGGAAACCGAATAAAGTATTAGAATTCGTCATAATATTTTAAATATTTACTACAACCTTTTTCTAGAAATTCGAAGATTCTAAAGGATTTTTGTGATTATCTTAAATTGAATTTTTCAGGGAATCTTATGTAAACAAAATTCAATCTTTAAACAGAAACATTTTCACAGGAAATTTTATTAACATCTTGCATTCTGTTTTCGCTTTGACGTCTATACGTTGGAAACAATTAAATTTTGTCTCCATATTTTTGGAACCTAGACTATTTTATAAACTCCGAACGAAAATATTAAATTATTCTATTGTATGAGCCAAAAGTTTCTGCTGGCTTGGGAAAATTTATAGAACTTATTGAGATAGGAATATTTGTAGTTCAAATACACTTAGAAATGTATGTTTTTTAAGTCACAGAGAATAAAAAATGTTTATATACAAAATTTTATTAACATCTTGCTTTCCATTTTCGTTTTGATGTCTATACGTTGAAATCAATTAAATTTTGTCTCCATATTTTTGAGACTTTAAATATTTTAAAAACTCCAAGTGAAAATATTAGGTTCTTGTATTTTATGTACCAAAATTTTCTGCTGGTTGCAAAAATTTATTGAACTTTTCGAGTTGAGTTTATTTGTAGTTCAAATACATTTGGAAATGTATACTTTTTAACATAGAGAGAATAAATAATGTTTATACGCGAAAAAGGAAACTCTCTTTGAAGACAAACAGTACTAAAGTAATAAATTGTTTGATATTTCTTTGTATATTTTTATGTTGTATATCTCAAATTACAATGGTTGCTGAATTTGTATTTATAAATTTCTAAATTGTTAGCTATATTCTTATACTTTATATATGCTGTTACATCAAATATATAAGACTAAAGTTACAACGGATGTTGAATTTAAATATATTAATTTATTAATTTTTAACTATATTTTTATAATGAGAATACGATGTTACGTCAAACATATAACACACTAAAATCTATTAGATAATTAATTTTGATTAAAGTGCGAGAGTATAATATTCGTCAATTAACTTTTAAAATTGTTCCTTGGGAATACCATAATAATTAAATGCTTTCAACTTTTTAAAAATTTCATCCATAAATATATATAGGATCTAAACTGGATATCGATTTTTATTTTCGTTAAATATTAATTAAATACAAAATATCATTTCAAGTTATACAATGTTTCAGAAATTGTTTCAGCTGAATAAGAATATTAGATCCTCCGTAACTCGAATAATACTCTGGGATGTTAAAGAAAGACATCTATTGTTTTGATAATCATATTAATAGGAAATCTAAAAAAATTGGAATAAGAAAGACTCCACAATCATTTTGAAATTACAAATTTATTACATAGTTCGACAGAGTGAAAGACATTTTTTTAAAGTTAAGAGTGTATGATAGGAAATAGTTTTTAGTACAAAAAATAATCACTGTATACATAACTTAATTTTTTCAAAACGAGAAGTCATTTTATAGTATTATTATAATTTTGCCATTTTTTATCTCGTTGTGGCCTTAATGAGAGTAATTGATTTAATTTAAAATTATTGTTATTCAAATATGTAATAACTTATTTCAATAACTTATAAATATAATTACAATTATATAAAAATTATAAATATAAATAAGTATAAATTATAAATATAACCATATGTTAATTATACATGTAAATATATATAATTTATAAATATAAATTACATAAATTATAAATAAAAATTATGTAAATTATAAATATAAATAAACATAAATTTAATAAAAAAACTTCTATTATATTCTACCCAATCCTAATCTTGCATATGTGACCTGTGTTTTATATAAAAAAATTATTAACTCTACTTCAGTAACGATTATAAATATAAATTATATAAATTATAAATATAAATAAACATAAATTAAATAAAAAAATTTTATTGCAACCAATCCTACACTTGCATATGTTACCTATGTTTTATATATAATATTAATTATCTGTACTTCAGTAATTCGTTAGTAGTTAGTCAACTATCATAGGTAATGTATTAATATATTTTGTTTTTTCCTATAAACACACACACACACACACACACACACATATATATATATATATATATATATATATATATATATATATATATATATATTAATATATATATATATATATATAATAATAAAATATTATATATATATATATATATATATATATATTTTCATATATCAGTGCATAAGTAAATTTGAATACTGTCTAAATTAATGAATCTAAAAGATATATCTTTGCTTTGCAGGCAATGAATTTCAACACTTTTACAACTACTTGAATAAAAGTGTGTAATCTATTTGAAATTGGAAACACTTAAGTAAATATATTTGCTTTTAAAATAAGACTAAACCATCATAGCAAAATTAGTTATGGAATTTTACGTTGTGTAAAGTTCTGGGTTATTTAATTCAAAGCACTAACTAAATACATTTTATCTTATAGTAAATTCTAAATAGTTAAGCCAGAATTAGGTTACTCTAAGCAAAATAAAGCAATATAAACCTATTTAAAACGAAGTGATGATTGTAACATCTGAGATTGAAAATAAATACAATACAATATTGTATGAAATCAAACAAAAACAAGCTTTACGACTCATAGTCTATTCAAGAGGAAAAAACATGCAGAACCCACTGAACGGACGCGTCGACGGGGGTTCGACAGCGAATTCCTGTTCGAAAACGGATCTGTCGACCCCTGTTCGCAATCGTATAACTCGTATCGCACACTTCTAAGGAAAAAAAAGTATTGCAAAGCAATAATAAATGAAAGAAACTAATTTTGAGTAACGGAACTCCTTTACCTTGCAGGGAAAATAATTTAAAAGTAGCCTGACAACTTTTAAACCGGCAACTCTAGTGTGGTACGGTAAGTTCCATCTGGAATTTACGAAAAGGGTGACTGTTTTGAAAGGGAAAAAGGTGGGGAGGGTGGCTGGTGGATGGGTTAAAATGGGATATGTCCTTCCCTAACTGTAATGATTGCTTCACACCGTCTCCACATACTCAACCAGTTGGTCTAAAAATTTTTGAGGTCGGAGTGCCCATTCCTCTACCAGCAGTTGTTTGAGTTGTTGGGTGTTATTCGGATAATTTACGCTGGCTGCAATGAGTTTCCCCAAAGCATCCCACACATGTTCGATCAGATTTAAATTAGGGGATTACGC
>CM063504.1:75724490-75734490 GCA_032207245.1 Pardosa pseudoannulata
CCTCCATAATTGTCTTATTTTTTTGTCCATTTTTGTTTTCTCCTTTCTTTTTATTAATTTTTATCTTTCAAAAATAAACTCAATCAATTGGCTTCAATTAATTTTTTTAAATTTTATATTAATATCAATAAAATTCATTAATTCAGTAACTTCTAATTTCCTTTTTCAATACCTATTGTGGTTTTAAGATTTAAACTTAAGTTGGTGAAAAGACAAATTCAATTTATATATTAAATATCGGGTTAAAGACAGAATGTGTATATCCACTATACTTCACCCACTCAAATAATATATTTATTGTGTCTTTTCTATGGGTTACTTTTTCAGGTACAAACCTTTTTATGTATTGCCCGTAAACATACCCATTAGAAAACACTAACCTTCTTTCTCTAACATCGCAGAGTATTATTCGGGTTACAGAGGATTTAATATTGTTATTCGGTTGAAACAATTTCTGAAACATTGTATAACTTGAAATGATATTTTGTATTTAATTAGTATTTAACGCAAATTAAAATCGATATCCAGTTTGGATCCTATATATATTCTACGGATGAATTTTAAAAAATTATAAAAGCATTTAATTATTATAATATTCCCAAGGAACAATTTTAACGAAAGTTAATGGACAAATATTACACTCTCGCACTTTAACCAAAATTAATTATCTAATAGATTTTAGTGTGTTATATGTTTGACGTAACATCGTATTCTCATTATAAAAATATAGTTAAAAATTAATAAATTTATAAATTTAAATTCCACATACGTTTTAACTTTAGTCTTATATATTTGATGTAGCAACATATTCTCATTATAAGAATTTAGTTGAAATTTAGAAATTTATAATTGTAAATTTAACATCCGTTGAAACTTTTGTCTTATATCTTTGATGTAACAACATATTCTCATTACAAGAATATAGTTAAAAAGTTAGAAATTTATAAATATAAATTCAATATCCGTTGTAACCTGAGGTATGCAATATAAAGATATAGAAAGCTATATTGAACAATTTGTTACTTTAGTATTGTTTGTCTTCAATGAGAGTTTTTGTCTTTACGTATAAACATTATTTAGTCTCTCTGTTTAGAAAAGTATACATTTCTAAGTGTATTTGAACTACAAATACTCCTAACTTAAAAAAGTTCAATAAATTTTCACACACCAGCAGGAAAGTTTAGTGCATACAATAGAAGAACCTAGCATTTTCATATGGAGTTTTTAAAATACTTAAAGTCTGAAAAATATGGAGACAGAAATTAATTGATTTCAATGTATAAGAGTCAAAACAGAAATAGAAAGCAAGATGGGAATGAAATTTTGCATATAAACATTTTTTATTCTCTGTGTCTAAAAAAATGTATTTAGTAAGTGTATTTGAACTACAAATATTCCTATCTCAATAAGTTACATAAATTTTCTCACGCCAGAAGAAACTTTTTTCTCATACAATAGAAGAATCTAATATTTTCATTCGGAGTTTATAAAATAGTCTAGGTCTCAAAAATATTGAGACAAAATTTAATTGATTTCAATGCATAGACATCAAAGCGAAAACAGAATGCAGGATGTTAATAAAATTTCTTGAGAAAATGTTTTTGTTTAAAGATTGAAATTTTGTTTACATAAGATTCTCTGAAAAATTCAATTTAAGGTAAACACAAAAATCCTTCAGAATCTTCGAATTTCTAGAAAATGGTTGTAGTAAATATTTAAAATATTATGATGGATTCTAATACATTATTCGGTTTCCGGGCTGTTTTATATTTATTATGGAATTTCTGTGAAATATTTAAAACGTTACGTAATGAATAAATTTAGTGTATTTTAGGGTAAATATTTTATCTGTTTTTGAATTTAAATTGTTGCCTTAAATGTATTATATATTGTAATTTAATAGTAAAAATACATATTACACTTTTCTTCTTTACTTAATCTAAAACCATAATTTAAAAAGGGTTTTATTTTTAGTATAAAATCAATGTCCTTAATCCTTTAATTTATTTTTCCTTTAAACTTAAAAAATAAGTTGGGTAAAGTTATATTAACATTGCTCTCTGTAAATATTTTGTTTAATATTAAGCAATTTCAGAAATAGTATCAATTACAGCTTGTTAAAAACGCATATACTATTTGTTTGAAAAATATGGTATTAAAACTCCGAGAAGAAAATTGTGGCACCTATTAGAAACTAATACTTTTTTGAAATATAGCTAACACATAATAATTTTGATTTGCAACTAGAACATACAGTTAATCCAAGAAAGTAGTGCATTCTTCTAATTTAGGTAGTTGTAATATTGATTGTTCTCCTTATAGATAAATATTTATATATAAAATGTGTCATCTTTATGCTCAGAATTAAACTTATATTCATGAAGAACTACAGTTAAAAATTTGAGTATTAAAATAATTTGTTCGGTTTAGTTTGTAGCAGTACGCCGTAGTCTTTTTCTACATGAAACTACTGAGACGTATTTACTGCTTGAAGGAGATTATGAAAGAATACTTACTGCTGGCATGCGGTTGAATTTTAACCTGACAACTCATTTAAAATAATGGAAAAATCGAATAAAAAACTATAATCAATGATATTCTTTAAAAATTTAATTCATATTTATGCAAATTGAATTTTTACATTTCTTAAATTTTGGGTAACATAGCAGGGTTGGTTTATCCTTTCCGTTGTTGTTGTTGTGTTATGCCACTAGGTCAAACCAAGAACGATTAAGCAGCAGGTTACTCGTCTTAAGGCAAAGGGGTGCCACTTTTGTTTTAACGAGTACCTCAAGGGTGAAAGTACGACTCATGCTCGAGTGGGTTCTCATAATTTTGAAGCAGGGCCCAAGCAGAACACCATTAGGCTTAGCTTGTCATCCCCAAGATGTATTGACGGGCAACTTTGAGGACATTGTGACCGCGAACATATCTTACGTACCCCAGTCATCTTTAACGAACCAGGCGGATCTTAGTTTTGTTCGAGCTCCGAACCTGCAACCTCCCTTCTCAGTTACGCGAGCGGGTACTTTGCCGACTGAGCTACCTCGATTCTCAGCCTTTTTAAAAGTAACACTGATTTAATAAATATACACCATTGGTTATAATTTCTTTAAGAGTATATGGTAATAAAATTTAAAAGGAATGTAAAAGAGATGCACATAATTATAAAATAAAACAGCGAATTTTGTTTAATTTTTCTAATTTTTCAGTTTTAGTGTTTAGTTATTAATAATAAATACATAATTAAATAAAATGATAGAAAGTTCTATAAATATTCTAACTTATCTTAACATTAATATTATTTTCCAGTTGTAATTTTTTCCAACTTCAAATGAAACATTACAAATATTCATACCTGAAAACGAAATATCATAAACAATTTCAAAATCTTATTTTTTCAATATTGGAATATTGATCGAACATGATTATGAGTATTTACAACATTTTGTCCTGGAGAAACTTTTTATGTATATGTTCTTATTCAGTCTTTAAAAAATCAGGCTACAGAAACTTTAAATATGTAATAGAAACAAAGCATTTGAAAAATAAGAGTGTAAAATGTTAACACTCTTATTTTTCAAATAAATATCCAAATGGAAATTTAATTAACCTACATCAGAAATGACATTTCTTTAAACTAAATTTTTTTTTAATATTTTCCAGAATTTTGTGCCCACTATTCTTTTTCCAAGAATTTGATGTATTTTCTTTTCCACTAAATTCCTCATGTAAATGATTACTTTGTACATGAAAACATATTATCGCTAAGAAATTATATACCATTTTATATAAAATATTATCTATATAGGTCGCATGATAATAATTTAAAAAGCGTTATGGTTGATATTTATGGAAAAGAAAATAATACTTTAGAGTTTTGAATAAATCATACAAATGTCAATATATCGTCAACAATTTCTAATCAAATATTTTACTATTTCACAGAGAATTTTGCAACATTGTTCAAAATTTGTAAACACAAAATGTAACTTTTGATTCATGTTGTGTACATGTTACTACTATTCTTAAATTATGTATACATAATTTGTAAACTAGAATTATACAACATTAATTACATTTCAGTATTTCAAAAATGCTTTCATATGACAATGATTCATCTCTTCTTTTGCACTTGGGAAAACAGGAGCAACCAGATGGTAAAACCTAGAAATAAAAAATATAAATTCAGAGAGCAGTATTATTAAATGAGAGTTGATATATTTAAAATGCAAAGCACACTTCTATAATAAGAATTCCACTTGAGGTTAAGTACGCGTGTTTCAGAAATAAAGAAATTCTCTTGTGAAATCTGGTATAAAATTTTTCAAAGATAGAAGAGTGACATTAAAACGAAATAACTCATTACACGAAGGAAAACACCTAATTAAAATAATTCTCATTACATACTAGATAGAATTTTCGATGACAATTGTGAATTTTTTATAAATATGGATCAAAGCGTGAAATGAGAAAGTATTTCGTGATTTTTCATATCTGAACGTATATCTAAGCAATATACATAGAATGTAAGTCTAAGCATATATGTTGGTTTATTGAATGCAGATATAATTAATTCTGTAATTTACCGTATAATCTTCCTTTTTCTTTTATTTGACATACAAGATAAGTTTGGTTCAGATTTCATATTTATATTGTCATGAAAATAAGAAGTAAACTGCATTTGAATTGAATTCTGGTCTTTCCTCTAATCTTTAAGTTAAGCTATATTTCTTTAATAGTACTCTCTGAAACTATGCAAGTGAAGACCATTGACAAGCCCTTTTAAAAGAACTTTATTAGAATCACCTTTATTTGATTTCTTTATTTATCTTTTTTTCTATATAGTGATTTCACGCAGCAAGGGAATTCTCAACTTATGACTATTCTGGCTTTCGTTATAAACTGAAGAGCAGTTTATTGTTTGCCTATTGTCTGCCGTAAACATGAACATGGATGGATGTTAAGGGCAATAAAATAGTTCGTGGCATTGCTAGAAATTGTTCTATGGTTTACACTGCCACACTGTCGAAGGGTAAGAGAAAAGGAACTGGTTCAGATGTATTTATACTTCGAAACTAATATCATCTGTAAAAAGTAATTTTTTTGTTTAGAGAACCAAGTCATATTTAAATGCACAATTTTTGATACTTTAGTATTTATGTTTTATTATATATTAAGCATAGTTAGGTAAAAGTATTAGATGTGATAGAAAAGAAACTTTCTTAGCTTAACTTTGACGGAACATTGAAAAAACTTTCAGTGCTATTATGAAGAAATCGTTATATGCACAAGAAGCTAAAGGATTCTTAGATTATTCTGCTTTGAACAGAAGTATTAAGAAATTTTGTGATGCAGGTCTGGCATCACATACAAGAAGTGGGCATCACTCAAAATGTTTATGATACCAGTAGTAATGTTAGTGATTTGCACGATGCGATAAACCAACTCCCAAATTTTTTCATAGAAATGTGTTAGCAGATTGAAAGCTGGTAAACAATTTTCAAATAAGTCACCTGACAGTGAAATAGAGACTTTATGAGATTCCTTTCGGTAATCAATAGAACTATTCCTGCATTTAACTGTGTGTTCATAACCAAAAATCCTGCCTCATTTCATACTAACTGGTGTTAACCACATCTTCTTTATATCATGTTCATTTCTTCATTTTAGCTTCTTTTTTGGCATATTCAAATTATTCATTCTTAAAATCTCCTGACAGATAAATTCTTTGTATGGAAATTTTATTTAAATTTACTTTACCCACTTTTAATTAAATATCTTTTTCCAAATAGAGAAGCATCTTGGAGAGGTATTTTCAAGACTGTTTATGTTTTCAATAAACTTAAAATATATCTAAAACTGTTATTTTATGTTATTCATAAATACGTCAAATTATATATTTACAATACGTAAAAGACACCACATTCAAATAACTTTAATTTCATTTTAGTATTTCAGAAAACTTAACACCTGACAACGATGTGGCTTCACTTTACAGTTCACAAAACCACAAAACAATCAGCTGCTGATATAAGAGGGTAAAAAATAAAATAAGTAATTATTAGTATACTATTAATAAATCTGAGTTTACGTGTTTAAAATTTAATTCATTCACATAGAATAAGAATTCCAACTTGTGGTTAAATATATATGTTTCAGAAATGGAAAGTCATAAGATAACTTTTTAGTGAAGTGTTAGGGATGCGAAGTTTACAAAGATAAATATTTACAATTTACTATTAACTAACCCTAAGAGCGTATGAAACAATTTTAATTTAAACTGTCCCCTTCCTATATCGATTTCAAGTTTGTTAAAAATATCTTATTACCAACGTATTTAAACCCAAAATATACATTTCTCTTTATAATTCATGGGTACGTTTCTAATAGAAAGAGTACCTAAAAACATAGTCCAGTAATATGGAATATAACATTTTACTTAATGAGCAAAACATGGTTTTCCTCTGAAACATATTTGAAGATTGCTTCCACATTTATGCTTCAGTCATTTCCGTAACTAGTTGACAAGATTTATCTGAGTTATCCGTACACAAAGAATAATCTGTGGTGTGTAATTATTTGTTGAATTTGAAAATGACTATTTATCTTAAAATATAATTTGTAATTTATTCTAACATGCCTATGCAGTGATGTTATTGATGCAGATGATAAATGGTCTGAAAAACGTTATACAAATAGACCTTTCAATGAAGATCTAAGCTGAATAGCAAAAAAAAACTGTATAGACATGAGTAACCAAATGAGGAGATAAGGAACCAATCAGAAGATGGCGCTGCAATCGGCAACACCTATATAAAGCAACAAGTGCTTTGCACAGTTGTTAGATCGTTTACTGCTGCTACAATGGTAGGTTATCAAAATTTATGTGAGTTCGAACTTAATATTATTGTCGGTGGGTGAAAGATAGAACATATCACTTCCAAGGGAGAGATGAATTTAAATTTTTTACATTTCAGGAGGATACCGTGAATGTGAGGAATTCGGTAAAACATCAAACTAACGACGCTGATGCGGTCGTGCAAGAATGGAACCAATGGCAACTGGGCAGAATCATTAAATGTGAGATATATGCAACCCTTCTCAAATTGCTGCTGATTTCAATCCTGGGGCATCAACAAGTGTCAGAGTATAAATTATGCAACGAAACATCATGGATATAGCCTCCGGAGGTGAAGTCCCACTCGTTTACAATTGATGACTGCACTACACGAAGCTTTACGCTTCTCATATCCAACAACACCGAGATTGGACTGTTGATGACTGGAAACGCTTTACTTGGTCTGACGTATTTTATTTCAAATTGTAATTCGGATGGGCGTGAACCGGTATGAAGACAACTTCATGTATCCGTGGACATTGCATGCCAACAGCGAACAGATGAAGCTGGCAGAAGCTCTGTCATGGTATGGGAAGCTTGCATTTGGAGTGATATTGTATACCTGATACTTCTAGACACGACTCTGACAGGTGACACGTACGTAAGCATATTGTCTGATTGCTGCACCCATTTATGTCCATTGTGCATTCCGATGGATTAGCGGAATCCCAGATGGGCAATGTGACACCTACAATAGAATTGCTACAGAGTGGAGCACTCTTCTGATTTACTTTCTGAGCACACTTCTGCTGACCACCATAATCCCCAGCCATGATATTATTGAGCATACCTGGGATGTCTTGCAACCTGCCCTGCTGTTCAGAAGCGATCTCGACCGCCTCGTACTGTTAGGTATATATGGATAGCACTGCAAGATTCGTGGTGTCAGTTACCTCCAGCAATAATTCAAGTAGTAGTTGAGTCTACGACGCATTGTGTTTTGGCGCTTTTGCTTGTTTTCGGGTCGCCTACACGATATTAGGCATGTGTACAAGGTTTTTTAGTCTCTAGAGTGTATGTTTATGTATTACAGAATTTCTCAGAAAGAGAATTCAGAAGAAAGAGTATATTACAGAATTGGTGAAACATAAAAACAACTTACCATGTGCAATATGACTCACTGTCTTACTACCTATGTACCTAATCTATTATTTAAGCAAAATATAAAAGAAAATTATTTACGTTATATCTATGTTCAGTGATAAAACGTATGAAAGTAATGCAGAAGATGAAGATATTGAAGTTGAATAATGCTTGGAATAATGGCTTTAAATGCCATTACCAGAGGTACCGTTTGGACATATAGTTTTAATTAAAAGATAAAAATTTTAATGTTAAATTTTATTCCACCAAACTTAAACATCATCTTATAAAAAATAGTACTTAAATGACATTTTCATCGATTCTATGTGTTAAATTCATTTAAATATTGCTCAGCGGTCATGTCATCTGAGATATTCCTCTTCTATACAGATTTTTAAATTATAAAATTCTACATAATTGATAATTAATTATTAATGTTTGAATTTAATAATTAAATTCTGCTACTAGAAAAATTAGAAATACTTATTAATTCAATAAATTTAATTTGAAAGATAATTTTTTAGCATCAGTCTTGTAATTTATTCTGCCTAATATATCATCCGAGCCTCTACAATAAATTAAATTATAACTTGTATCTGAAGAACTTGTTTTAAACTTATTTCAGCATTTGATGGAGAGATTTGCAACATTATTCAAATCTTTTAAACAACTCATTGTTATACTTCTCGTTCCAGAGCATTCAGCACTTTCATCAAATTAGTAAATTACTAGTACATAATTAAGAGAAACTACAATTAAACTACTTTAATTGCATTTTAGTATTTCACAAGAGCTTTCACCTGAGAGCGATGCACCTTCTCTTCTCTGCACTTAGGAGAGAATGAACGGCCAGTTGTTGAAATAAACTGGAAAACAGCAACAACAAAAAAAAAGCAATTGTATGTGCACCATCATTAAATTGATATATTTAAAATTTAATGCACTCGACTAAAATGGGAATTCCACTTGTGGGTGAATACGCGTGTTTTAGAAATGAGGGAGCATTAGAAAATGCTTTTGTGAAGTCGTATGAATGTAAAATTTACAAAGATAAAATGACACCATTTATAATAAAATAACGCATAGGATGGAGTAAATGTCCTAAATTTAATTAATCCTCATTTCATAACACATTTTCCAATTTTGATAAACGTTGAACATATTTTTTTAAATTTAAGGTATCAAAGTGTAAAATACGAAAGTGATTTGACATTTCAATACATTTACACTATTTCTGTTATACATTTATGGAGGTTAATTCAGAATTGTCTAATTAAGTATTTTAAAATTGCCATGTTGCCCAATCGGTTCTTTGGTGTGTAATGTCAATATAAAGAGAATTAAGGAAATAGGTATCGTCTATAATATGTTTAGTGTATTGGAACAGTAAAAATACATCCATCGTGGTTCTTTCAAGATGTAGTCATTCATTTAAAATAGATTCAGTTCTAATAGTTCTACACTTAAATTCTAAAATTGTAAGTGCTTTATATATAGATTTTATTAGTTTCTTTTACATATTTATTTCTATAAAATATTCTCTGAATCAGTATATCTCTAAAATGTTTTAAAATATGCTTAAAGCCTTGCACGATGAATACATACTAAAATCCTAATATATGCTGATATTTGAAAATACTCTTTTCTTATCATAATTAAATTTATTAGACCCTTATTTACATGCAAAGCACCTACAATTAAAATTATTTGAAATAAAAATCATTGCATTCTTGTGAAATTATCCACAACATAGGTAAAATCATTTAAGACGGAGCCAAGCAATTTTTAAGTAATATAATTTACTACTAAATTTAAAAAAAAATATTTTTTCTGTAAAAATAATTTACTTTTAGAATATTTATAGTAATTGTTATAAAAAAAGTCATGATTATACTTCTTCCTTATAATCTAGTTTTAATCCAAATGGAAGGGTTCTAAAGTTATAATAAATGAAATATTTGCTTATATATCAAATCAATTATGTTTTGAACATGAGAAACCATAATTTTGTAAAAC
>CM063504.1:75739490-75776990 GCA_032207245.1 Pardosa pseudoannulata
CTTCAGCAATGGTCGGTACCTTAAGATGACAGTTGATACACAACTTTCTCATTTTGGCGCAGTTTCTGCACATGTGCGTAGCTATAGGTGATTACTATTATATTTCTGAGCCAATGGTATGCCGATATTGTGAAAGAGGATAAACAGAAAATTTCCAACGTTGGTAAAACAGTTGGCCAACGTTCAGAATTACCGATGGCCAACCAGACATTTTTCAAACTAAATACCATCATTTAACATCTCTTTTTCAACGTTTACAAAACCAAAGACCAACAGCCAACTTGTAGCCAACGAAAATCCAACTTTCCGTGCTAGCTGGGTATATGTACTGAATTTTTAGTGTTGTGGTTTAAATAATTATTTTTAACAAAGATTGTTAACTTCATAAATTTTAAAGATAATTTTTTTATCAATTTAATTGAGAAAAACACCCGAGAAAATAATCTGTAGATATAAAAATTGATGAAATTGATATCATTGATATCTCTCAATGTAAAATCATACCGAGAATTTAAAAAAAACTGTTAAATTACCATTTCGAGCCCTTGATCACCAAGTAGAATGTATGAAAAAAATGTATTCTTTGAAAAAATATCAGACTAGAACATATCAGCTAATTAACAATAAGGTGAAAGTCTTGTTAGTTAAAACAGTTTTGTTTTGTTTACGTGACTGTTAATTCTTTTAAAATCTCCAGTTCTAATTATTACAGAAAAAAAAAATTTTTGGTTACAGAAATTTTAAAAACTATAACAAGAATGAAAAAATTTTGAATGGAAATATCATTGAATATTACAATGATGTAGATTAGATGAAAAGAAAATCTAATAAATATATGCCATATCATCCTTAAGCAGTCTTTAAAGCTAATTGAATTTACTCAAAGTATTATTTAACTAACTCTTTTTTTGTTGCAGTATTTCACATATGACATGACAAAAACTTGTTTATGTACTTTTTTATATTTAACTAAGTCTTTTCTTTTTGCAGTATTTGAAATATTTCATGACAGAAACTTGTTTATGTTAATTTTTTTATATACTTTTGTTAAAATATGAAAATAATTGCTTTCCTTTTTTCTTATTAAAATATACCTAATTAATGTATATCATTAATCTATATTTGTTCAAATATTTTATATTATTTTATAAAAATTAAAAAAATAAAATACACAAACAGTTTTTGATAACGGTATATTAGGTCATTTTTTTTAACAGTATGGAATATTTGGATAGCATTTACCTCAACTTTAATTAAAATCAGTATGATATGTTAATATATTTATTTAGAATTTCAAACCATTAACATTTCAAACCATTACTGTTACGAAATAAAAATAAAATGTTAGTTTTATCACAAGACAGCTCTGTTTAACAAATCTCTGATAATCTACTTTACTTTCATATGAAATAATATGCTTAGAGAGTTGAAACCAGGCAATAATGGTACAAAATATTGAATGCAGAGAAAGTAGAATATTTATTATATCGGAAAAAATAAAATATTATATTTGTATTTAGACTCTTTTATTAATTAAAAATACATTTCACCTGAACAATCTTTAGTTAATTAATTAATAAGAAAACATTTCTAAAAAGAAAAATGTCATTTTGTTTCAATAATACTTAATAATACTTAATTTATTCTAAGTACACTTATGTAAATGAACATTTTTTTTTATAACTCGACAAAATATTAAAGGATAAAATTTGCTATTGCACAATTAAAACCCAACTAAACATGTATAGATTGCAATAGTCTCGAAATTAATTAATTAACTAATTAATACGATTGTACCGCAGTAAACAAATAAAATATTTTTTCTTACAAATGTCTTTGAGAAAACAATTCTCAAACACTTCAAAAAATTCCATGATGGATTGCTTAAATTAATAAAATGAATGTAAAATTATGAGGTCATTAATAAGAAAATCCATTATTTAATTTAACGAATTAGTATCAACCACATTTTCCTAATTTTGCTTTTCTGTTTTCGTAATATAAATGTTTTCTTTTCATGATTTAAAAATATTTCAAATTAAGTTATTATTATCTGTTTCCAAAGAATAGAATTATTAAGTTTTTGTTTTATTTTTAGAAAAATGTTTATACATTTAATAAATTAAAACCCCTTTTATTTAAGATTTTAAATGTATTAAATAAAAAGTACATAATTAGAAATTTTAAATTTAATAATTTGAAAGTAATGAGAAGGATATAAACTGCCATTTTCATGAATTCCTCCATATTTACTAATTAAACTTAAATATCTCTTGATTATTTATGCTCTTTATATTATTTACAAATTGACTGTACAAGTTACTTTAAAATTAAGATTAACAATTTTGGCAAAACCATGTTAATAACTGATATCTTAATAGTAAAACTTCCTTTTTAAATTATTATGCTGCATTATTTAGTAAACAAGTGTAGGAAGTAACGTATAAATTTCAATTAATATAATTTTTCTTTTGTGCATACTATTCTTCAATGAATCAATGAGTTATTCCTTTTAATCACACTCAACCACAGTTATATAATTACAATTGGAACCTTTCTTTTTTTCTAATTTCTAAAGCACTAGCGTGCTTAATTACCACAAAACATGAATGAAAAATCTTTTTATGATCTATAATTATCGAATGACTAAATGTTTCCAATACTGAAATAAATATAAATCATTTAAGATAAAAATAGTAGAGATTGAACGCAGTTATTTCGCAGCCACACACTATCTGTAGAATAAATGTTGAAAGAGGAAACAGCACTGTGCTTTTTCAGCTACTCATTTAATAATGCAGATTCTACCTATTTTATTAAGTGTTGATTGCGTTTGTTTCTATTAGTGTCTTACAGGAAATAGTTTTGTATTTATATCTGTACTCTGATGCAAATGCTGACCTTATTAGACCTCTTTGCAATATGTGAAACCATACATACATTTCAATTGTTTTTATTTCAATTTATGCTTTACTTGTTTCTGACAAAATGTATAAACTTTTATAAATATCAATATGTACCAAAAACAAAATAGAACAAACAGGTTATTATTTTTAAGGAACTGTAATTTCAGCTAGTTAGAATAATTTTTTCACAAATACATTATATATATATAGTCCAAAGGGATATAGACTTCATTCCATCAAAACGTTTACATTATAATTATTTAACTCATTATAAGTTCTTTTCTATTTTTTGAATTTTTAGTAAAATGTAGTTGGGATTTTCAGATGTTAGGACGTTAACACTTCAGTTTAAAATATGCTATAATTCATGACAGATTATGAGATGTATAATAGCACCTTTCATAAAGAACCTAGGGTCATCGCACCTTTCATTAAAGACATATATTCTTTATAACAGTCTTCTTGAGATTTATCTGGAAGCAGAAATTTCCACTCCAACTAAAATGGATTGTTTGCATTTTTTAATAACTTTCTATTTTTAAAAGCATGTTTAGATTTGTAGTATAAAGTAATTTATATTTAAAATTGCAAAGAAAATATTTACTAAGAGAAAAATATATATTCAGTTCTTCATGTGATAACTTTTATAGTAAGTGCACTGGAAACTATATTTTTATCAACGGTACCTCAGTTCACAACAGAGTTTACCTCGTAAACAAAAGGTTGTGAATTCATAGCTGTAGTCTGGGAAAGTCCTGGTTATTTTCTATCAGCGGCTAAAGCACGTAAAATAGATCCATGGTCGTAAACTATTACTAGTTGGTCCAAGTTACAACAACACCTCTGGGGGAGGGCGTAAGGATTTTCTTCTGAAGTGCTTCTCATTTACGAGAACCTGTTTAGTTTTAAATGTATTTCATTCACCTTAACTGTGCTTTATAATATGAAAGAAGCAAATTCTTCCCTTAAATCGTTCTCTGTCTTTCCTGCTTTGAACTATTGAGAGATTAAACGATGTACTGCAGGGTATTTTTCAAGCTCGCCAAGTCACGAAGGCATCACACAGTGAGCCAAATTTCCATCGCAAAAACTTACGTGTGATGGTTACGAGGCCCTGAATTGTACAATTACCTCACTAAATTTACAGTCTTCATCTTTAGGCTTTTCTGTTCCCCGTCTTAATTTGCTATGAGGAAATTCACTTCAGCTTCTCAGTCGTTCATTCACTCCTCTTGGTGTGTACCAACCCGCACTAATTCCGTCATCAAGAGGCCCCCTAAACATTCAGCAGTCTTCCAAATTCCATCTCACAGCGCTATTTTTCTGCGTTCGCCCGTGTATTGCGCCTTCCGTGCGACGGTCGCATTTATTTCATGACGGATGCACTCAATGGGTTTTTAATGTTACGCCAACAAAGTACTCAGTAGATTGAAGCACTAACATTGACAGCGTACTATACTATATTGTTAATTCACTTATGTGGCAGTGAATCTACTACTCACTATCTGCCCACCACCACCGGGAGATAGCTGGAGGCCTCACGGCTATATTGGCCAAGTTCGGGACTTGATTGTTTCTGTATCTTGTCTTATTGCATGAGTAAGAAACTTCCATTAGTAGTTACATTAGTAACTAGGTTGTAGATGTTTAATCCTAAGAGTGCTGTTTAAAATAAAGGAAGAAACTATTATCCTGAAATCAAATTATGTCCCTTTCAGAATCTTTTCTTATTCATTAGTAGTGTTATTCGTAACTAGGTTGTCTTTGCTTCATCCTAGCTGTGCGCTCTAAATTGCAAGACGCAAGAATTCTTTAATCAATTAAGTTCTTTAGCATCTTGTATTAATTATTGTCATCCTTTAGTAGTGATATTAGTAACAGCAAAAGCATATTTTTATATCCGGATAAATTAAAATTTTATTTTATCATCAAAAAAAATTATAAAGGATTTTACCATTACATTTCCATTTTAAAACTAAAAAAAAACACCGTTAATAAACTGAAAAATAAAAAAATAACTTTTATAGTGGTATAAAATAAAATAAATTTTTGATGTAAATGCAATGAAGGTTCACAAAATAAAGAAACAGTAATAGTAATTAAACTCTAGTTAATAAAAAAACATCATCACTAATATATAAATTTAAAATCTTATTTTTCATGCATTTTTGAAATGCATAGCTTCATATAAAGTCATGCTTTATATGTGTGCTGCATAATTTTTAAAAAACGTTGGAAACTTGTCAATAAACTACTAAAAAAAGAGTAAATCATTTCATTGAATAAAAAATAGTCTCCAACTAGGTGAAAATATGTTGTGTAACTTTAAGTACAAATATGTTAAGTTATATTTAGTTTTTTCGAACAGTTTGAGAGACATTAAAGCTTTCTCAAACAGAACAATTATTTCTTGCAAATAACATTACAAATCTCCCTATGTAACCTATCAACCTATATTTTCATATATTCTAAAATAATATAATTTTTATCTAGAAATTTGTGTTTTAGTATTTCTTTTTTATTGTTACACATAATAGGTTTAAACTGAGAAATAAAATGTCGCATATATATACTAAATTATTTTTTCTTCGAATTAAAGTTGTTTAGTGAAATATTTTCTAAATGATAAAAATCATAGATTTTACATAATTTATATGAATCAAAAAACAAAGCTACAGAAATACTGCATAGTTTCCTTTAACTTTTGCAAAAACATAAAAAATACAAGTTAGATTAAACTATTTTATTGAATTCTTCTTTCCACGTCTACATTCTTTAAATTTCAGAGAAATAAAAATGATCATTTGTTCAAATAATTAAAAAAGCAATATATTGTCTGAAAAATCCTCCATTAAGAGAATAGTTAATTTCCACACTTCATGTTAAAAATAAATATTAAATTTTACCTTAAATATTATTTTATGTAAGAAAGGTACAGTATCTCTTCTCTTTCATTCTGAAATTTTTCATTATCAATACTGCAATAAAAAATTTAAACTATAAATAGCCTTTCTTATTTTAAAATTTATTGAAGCAAAACGGATAAAAGAATATTTATTACACCTATAAAAACTGTTTTAGTTTTGTTTTCAATGCAGGTACTTATTTGTTGCTCACTCTAAAGTCCAAAAGTTTGCTTCAAAAATTTATTATTTATTGTTTATTTATTTATTATATATATATTGTTTAAAATTTTTCTGTTTGGAACACTTTTTTGTTAATTTTAAGTTTTTTACATATATCGGGATAAAAGTTTCTGTATCATAGAGTTTTAGGCTATATTTACTCAATACCCTCAAAACGAAACAACAAATATATTTTACAGTGGATTTAAAATTTTTTTTTTCTCGCATTTGTTTCATCTGGCCCAAATCTTTTTTAGAGAACAAATACTATTTTTTCAACGATTTATCGATCTCAAATTAATTTTTCCTCTCGATTGTCAGGATATCTTGGTCACGTTATTTTATGTCTGTCAAAGTACAAGGGGTTAAAATTTTTAAACGTGTCTCATATCAATAAATAAGAAGAAAAGAGTGTACATGTATATTGAATTCTTGATCAGAATAACACAACAGCGCTTTAGACATTCAATAATTCTCACAAAAACTCTACGTGCCCAGCAGTTTTTTTTTCAAAATTTCAATTGATATTCAGTGATTCTTTTTTCAGGTTATTGATATCTGGAATTGGAGGTCTGTACACTCAATCCTTAATTGCTCCGACATGTGAAAATGTCAATGGTAGTAATGTTGAAGGAATTTGGTGTTTTTAAGTTTAGAAACCTTTTTTTCATGTTTATAAAGGTTTTAAATTCTATTTCCAATATATATAAACTAGCATCCTTTTCTGCGTGTTATTCAGACATGCAATGCGTTCATTAATTTCTAAAAAATATTTTGTATATATTTATTAGAATAGAAGAGAAATAGTAAAATTACGTTTTTTAAGTTAATCAGAATATATCAAATTTAGGTGGATGCCTAATGATATATGACTCATCGGGGACTTTTGTAACCTTAAGATGATTAGTGACTTAACAACTAGTAGGTCACAATCCTGGAGAAATTATGCACCGACATGAAAAAAGATCATGAAAAAATTGAGGATGGCGGAAATAACCAGAGAAATTATTATTTTTCCTGGCACATGAAGTTTTGTGAAAAATTTAATCATGCATTTCATAATCGAATACTGACAGCCATAGTGTAAATCCATAACTAGAGGCAGTAGAACATTATTTTTCTTACCTTTAACGTGGTATAAAGTATTAATTACAAATTATTTTTTAGAGTGTTAAGTATTTTGTTAAGTATAATTTATATTTAATGAGGTTTTAAGTACATTCAAATACTGTTGTAGTTACTTTATTCATATCACACATACATTGTTTACGCGTAATCGTTGTTTTTTTAATTTTGTCAAGAACAATGATTTGAGAATTCATAGTATTTACATTTACATGACATAAAATGGGATTTATTTTACGCTTTGAATACTTATGAATTTAGGAATTATACACCTAATACAACTAATTGACTAAAATTTTGAAACAAATGTTAATAAAGATGTTAATGAAGCAAAAAAATTTCAATTTCTTAACTTCCAGCAAGTTAAATAAATGAAAAAAGAATGATTTGGAGGGAGTTTTAATTTCTGAATGTAAAATATTAAAAAAAGGAAAAAAATTCCAAATTTAGAAAAATATAGTAATTTTAAGATATGGATATGTATTTTAATTATTAAAAAAAACTTTTTTAGGAATTAAAAAAATTAAAGGTTTTAAAATCATCCTAAAAAATATAATTGATAGAAGTATATTGAAATTTATTTCAGTTACTTTTTTGATAATAATCTATCATATATAGTTTTATTGCACTCTTGATACTTCCACTTAGATATTCAGAGCTAATGTTTATCCAGTATAGAAATTGTAATAGTACATCAAAATCAGTTTGCATATTTCTAAAACCTAATGACTTAGGTTTTTATTCTATGTAACAATAGTTTTTTCTCGTTATGATGTACATTATTATTTAGTTTAATTTAAATAATTAAGGAATACCATTTCAAGTCACTATCTACATAATTATTTGAACAAAATTAAATGAGAATTTCGTGATCACAACAATATATCGAACAATAATAACTTATAAGTGCATAAGCTGAGAGTAATTTAAGTATATTTTACAAATCTGTAAAAAGAGTTTGAAAAAGGTTTTATTAATATGAGAAATGTGTATGTCGTGGACACAAGTATTTATTAAAAATATGCAGACTTAAAATGTTGCTGAATTTCTTAGAATCAGGCCTTTAAATAAATAACTCCAAAGAAATATTAGGCATTTAAAAATCCGTGTTCTACAAAATGTTTCAGAGGAATTCAATAGTTCCCGAACAGTTATATAGACCTAACACATTAACCATAAATGATTTGTTATTTACAGCTTTCTCATATTAGAGCAGTGGTACTTTGAATAACGAGTTTAATTTGCTTTGCAACAAAATGCCGCTAGATTAATCACACATATGTCCAATCAATTTTACTTTTTTAAATACTTAATATATGATACCGAATATCATGTATTAAGTGAAGAATTTCCATTTAATTTTGTTTAAAGAGAAAAACACAATTTTATAACATGCTATAACATTACATCTGGGTATATAACTGCTTTCAAAATTTTCCGGTATAATAATTGGAAAAGAAACCCTTTGGTATATTTATTTTGTTTCTAAAATAAGACACCATTATTTTAATATCAATTTTAATAAATTTCAATTAGAATGCATATAAGAATAAAATTCTGTGGTCAAAAAAGAAACATATATTGAATTCTTTGATGTGGAATAATACAAATAAGCAATAATTTATAAAGAAAATACAGAGCTTATAAAAATAAGAAGCCTTAAGATGTTTTCAAATTTATAAAAACCTTCGAACAGGCTTAAATTTGACTTAAAAAGACACAAAATCTTTTTGCATGTGTGTTGTTTCAACGACGCCCTTGAAGATTGTGTTACTCTCCTATTTTATACAGAATACAGCAAAACTTCTTGCAGATTACACTCAATTTCTTTGAACTTTTAAACTTTAATGAGCAATTTTAATTTTTACTTTACATAAAAGAGCAAAAAAATTTAAAGCATAAAATAATTCAGATTAAATTTATTTATCATTATATTTTTTACAAAGATGTTTTTCAAGTTAAATTATTTTAAACATAAAACGTATTAGGTATTGAGAAATACTTTGACAAAATATTTTATTAGGAAAAAATTCAGTAATTAAATCATTATATAATTTATTTCAGTGGGCTGAAATAATGCACATAAGTGAAACCATTTTAGTGTATGACATAAAACCTGTGTGTAGAACAACCTTTGAAAATGCTGTTGAATCACAAATAAATTGGATAGATGCCTTTTGTCTACCCAAAAATGATGACATTTACGACATGGACTGTCAAATATTGTGGAATAGATTCGACATTTACTCTCTTCCTGCGGCCATCTTTTTTTTTGGCGATTTTGGCCAAAAACCCCATTTTTGAAAGTCGCCAAACAAAAATAGCGTCAGAAAATGGCGTTTTCAGAAAGATCACTTACAAAAAAAAAACATGGCCGGCACCGCGTGGTATTTAAGAAAACATGTAAAAAAGGGAGTAATAAAATGGCGTTTTCAGCAAAAATTTGAGTAAGAAAATGGCGTTTTCAGCAAGAAAAAAACATGGACTGTTAGATATTACAAATAAATACAATTACAAAAAAAAATTTTGTGAGGGGGGAAACCCCCCTCAATCCTCCCGAAAATGTAAAAAAAAAATACATACATTTTAGTAAAAACTCAGATTAGGAAATAACGAAAAGAGGGGCTGTGGGCTCAACAGTTAGCAGTAAATTCTTATTTCATCATACATATAGTTGCATTAGAAAAAAGAATCATACGTATAGTTGCATTAGAAAAAAGTGCAAACAAAACTAATTAATACACTCTTGCTGTGAATTGACAACTATTTACCTTACTGATAATGAAATTTTGAAACGTGGAATAATTTGCAAGGATTGAAGGTATTCTTTGATATCTATGGGTATTATTTAGATTAGCAGAGCCTACCTTAATAAAACTTTTTTATGTAAATATTTTCTAATTAAGTAGGTAACTGCCAATTTGCCTTCTCAATATCTAGATTGTAATTTCCAATTCGTTAATATTTCAAAATTGAAAAATCATTTTTATTTATATGAACATTTTCTATCTTAAGTACGAACGAATCTAAATTGGAAACGAACTAATTAATTTACAGTATAAAAATTCCAAATCTTTGAATAGATATTCATGTGTATTAAATCCGCATATTAAACACACATTTTATAACCTTACATTTTATACAAGGTTGTTTGAAAATTTAAAAAAATGCAGCTAGTTCAATCTAGAGTATTTTAAGACTGAAATCACGCAGACTGCTAAGTACATATTTATTTTTAAAATGGTAAATTAAATTGAGGATTTGAATAATCAACAAATAAAATAGAAAAACACATTAATTCAATTATTCAACATTTATATCTTAAAAGGGGACACAGTTCAAATCTTCCTTCAATGTGGAAATTACAAAACAACGAATCTCTTTATAATGTACCGCATAGCTCGGAAATTCCACAAAGGACACAAATTAGGCATTTAACCTGAAATGAAACAAATTAATTCTACCCGAAATGCATTTTTACGACTATTAAACAACACAGTGAACGTTCAATTCTCATAGTTGAATCGTCGCCTTTGTGTAATACCATATCATGCATTCAAGTCTTCCCCAGTGCCATTGAATTTAATTTCCCACAAAAATCTCTATACAGGCACACAATTTCTTAACTTGCGTATTTAACTACGTGTGGAATTTCCTTTGAACATTTTATTAGAGAAATTCTGAAAACTTTTAATAAATACCTCAAGCGGCATGAGGGTTTTGCTGAAAATTAGTTTTCCGAGTTAGGGTGCATGCTCTATTTTATTTCTAAATCGATTTATGCCCTTTTCTCACTCGGAAAGCTTAATTTTACTAATTTCACTAACTATTTTAGCATTATTTATACACACCTTTCATGATTATGTATTATGATTCGGTAAATTTGTACTTTTTGTAAGAAAATGTTTGAAACATTCCAAACATTCCTAGCATTAGGAAATTAATTTTCTGTATTCATATTTACTTAATCCTGGGACTGCTTAATTTGTAAACCGTGATCTCTTTAAAAATTGAATATTTTTTTTGTAGAGTAGTTTAAGTGTATATAAATTGGAGAATAGAAATACTCATTTTTTACTAGAAAAGAGTTATTATATTGACTTTTATCATGAGATACTAAGCTTTCAGAAAAACTAATTTCAGATGTTATTACATAAAAAATTTATATTTTAATAAATTTCAATTAAAATATAGTTAATGTCTATTTATATCATACATTTATTATCTAATATAACTATAATTCTAGTCATATATTTCTATTTATTACCTAATTAAATGTATAACACTCTATAGAAATTATACCTCTTGTTAAACGATGAAAAGGCTGAATGTGGTTCTTATCAAAGGAAAAAAGCATGAACAGTCACAGGGTTATGTAGTAATATATAATTCATACTTACTTATGTAAAAATACATATTTAAAATTAAAAAGAAAAAGAAAACTATACATACCATATTTCAAAGAGAAATTTTCTAATTATTTTTAACATCTTATCGCAAGTTATTTGAGTATATTTTAATAACATTTAAGTACCATATAACAAACATGTTAACATGAATTATGGATCAAACATTTGCAGTAGGTATAAAATTCAGATCTATGTTAGACTACTATTTTAGTAAAACATAAAATTACAGAATAAAAAAAAAAAATTCTTTACGTAGTTTATAATATCTGATTTGTATCAAATCTTTATTTTCTTTTTAATCTTGTTTGTACATGTTAATTGGTGATTTTTAATTTTATTCTTGTCATAAAAATGTATTAATATAATTTTATTAATATAATTTTATTAATATTTTGTCTAATATTTAAGTTACAAATACATTATTTTCATTATTGTTCTGATATATTCTATAGTTTTTCAATAAAACTAAAATAAATTAAAAAACTGGAAGGTTTGATAAATCTACATTTTTGGTATAAATCAGATCTATGTTAGAATGCCTTTTTAATAAAACATACATTTACAAATTATAAATTTTTTTTCGTAATTTTTAAAAGCTGCATTTTTTTATCAAATATTTTTTTTTCTTATTCATACGGTTTATTCATTTTAATTCGTGTGTTTTAGTTTTATTCTTGTAATAATATGGATTAATATAATTTTATTAATGTTTTGTCTAATATTTAAGTTACAAATGCATTATTTTCATTACTGTTCTGATATATTCTATAGTATTTCCATAAAACTAAAATGAATGCATAAAAGGGAAAATTTGATAACTCTACATTCTTCGGTAAAATCAGATCTATGTTAGAACAACTTTTTAATAAAACAAAAAATTATAGAATATAAAAAATTTTCTTTACGTAATTTTTAAAAGCAACTTTTTTGTATCAAAATTTTTTTTAATTAATCCTGTCTATACATGTTATTTGGGTTTTATTTTAATTTTATTCTTGCCATAAAAATGTTTTAATATAATTTGTTTAATATTTTGTCTAATATTTAAGTTACAAATACATTAATTTCATTACTGTTCTGATATATTCTATACTTTTTTCAATAAAACTAAAATAAATTTAAAAAAATTAAATTTTGATAAATCTACAAATTTTCGGTATAAATCAGATCTATGTTAGAATGACTTTTTAAAACATAAAATTACAGAGAATAAAAAAAAAAAAAAATTCTTTTCGTAATTTTTAAAAGCTGCATTTTTTTATCAAATCTTTTTTTTCTTATTCATCCGGTTTATTGATTTTAATTCGTGTGTTTTAGTTTTATTGTTGTAATAATATGGATTAATATAATTTTATTAATGTTTTGTCTAATATTTAAGTTACAAATGCATTATTTTCATTACTGTTCTGATATATTCTATAGTATTTCTATAAAACTAAAATAAATGAAAAAAAGGAAGAATTTATAAATCATAAATACATTCTTCGGTAAAAATCAGATCTATGTTAGAATAACCTTTTTTAATAAAACATAAAATTTCTGTCATGATAGTCATATTTTATGTTTCAGTTAATTTTTTATGAAACGAAATTAATAACATCAATTGTTATAACAGACATTGATTTTCGTGTAATAGAACATCTCATTCCACCTTTTTAAAGCATTACCTTATTATTCCCAACTCTGAAAAATATCTAAAAGGCAAAAGAGTTATTAATTTCATTAGGAGTGGAATAAAATAATAAAATTCTTTTCAACCATTTTTAAACTATCACAAGTGTCATTTAAATGAAAGAAACCTTTGTAAAAGAATTTTTTTTCTTAACAGAACAATATTTTTTAATAAGAATCACCGTATCTTTTTACCGTCTTTTCCAAATCTTTTTCATTGTCTAAATTGGTGTGATTATGTGAGATACATATCAGTTTCTCTTTTCATAGGTGAATGGACGTACATCTGACTAAATCACTAATTTAATTACATTTCGAAACTTATTTTAGCTTACTCATGACGTCAGTTTAAAAAAATTTCAAGAAGAAGTAAAAACTTAAAAAAAAATAAATAAATGGTAATTTTCAGATGTATAAATTTGTCCTTTACATTTATTTATTTTTTTCTTTTCTATTTTTTTAATTAAAGACAGATTTTAATTAAATAATATCCCTTTGGGAATTCTTATCCATTCGTTATTCAGGAATTCAAGAACATTTTTTTAAACGTCACAAATTCTTTCACAGACGAACAATAGGGGAAATAGAAGGATGGTTACGTTCGGTATTGGTGTCTGTACGATCAAACCACACTGCATGACTTTCTTAGATGTTCGTATTCGTGTCCCTGATTCAATGTCACTTAATTATTCAACATGTTCGATAACCGGAATTAATTTCTGGTCTTAGCTTACGTGTTCGAAATAGTAGACTTAACTCTCCCATCCAATATTGTCTGTAATATTTTAGATTCAGCTATCTGTATGAATTCATCTCTAATATATTAATCCGTAATTCTTTTAAAGAATATATATACACATATAAAAGTATAAACTCTGCACAGCTAAACCGCATAAACTCTGCACAGCTAGATTTCTCGTTGGGACTACATAAAGACTACCCAATGAAACTTTCCTCTACGATCCATAGTTTACGAGAAAATTACGAAAAACAAAGTATGACGTTATTTCCGATGTTAGAAAAATACTTTATTGAATATATCAACAGCAGTATATGCACAGTTATACTCTCTTACAGTGCGTAAGGCATTTCAATTACATCGGCCATTCATCAGATATATGTCGCAGCAGTCACGCGTGGAATACATGTCCACCATACGAAGAATACTGGTAACGTTACGATGCAGCCTTTTAAATACCAGTTCAAAGGCAGCTTATTGTCATATTGCGACATGTACCTGATGTACGGCCGATGTAATGGAAATTCCTTACGAACTGTTAGGGAGTATGCCTATGCATATATGGCTGTTGATATGTTCATTAAAGTATTTTTTCTTGCATCGAAAACGACGTCATACTTTGTTTTTCATAATTTTCTCATAAACTATGGATCGTACAGGAATGCTTCTTTGGGTAGTATTTATGTACTCCCAACGAGAAATCTAGCTGTGCAGAGTTTATGCGGTCGTTTTGGGGTACCCTGTATATATTACATATTTGTATGTGTACATATATTCTTCAAATGAATTACGGATTAATATATTAGAGATGAATTCCTACACATAGCTGAATCTAAACTATTACAGACAAAATTGGATGGGAGAGTTAACTCTACTATTTTGAACATGTAAGCTAAGGCCAGAAATTAATTCTGGTCTTAGCTTACATGTTGAATAATTAATAGAGTGACATGGAATCAGTGACGTGATTACGAACATATAAGAAAGTCATGCAGTGTGGTTTGATCGTACAGACCCCAATACCGAACGTAACCGTCCTTTTATTTTATCCATTGTCCCTCAGTGAAAGAATTTGTGACATTTAAAAAAAATATTCTTGTATTCTTGAAAAACGAATGGATAAGAATTTCCAAAGGGATATTATTTAAATAAAAATTATCTTTATTTTCGAAAAAAATAGAAAAGAAAAAAATAAACGAATGTAAATGACAAATTTATACATCTGAAAATTACCATTTAATTTTTTTTTTTTTAAAGTTTTTACTTCTTCTTGAAATTTTTTTTAACTGACGTCATGAGTAAGCCAAAATAAGTTTCGAAATGTAATTAAATTAGTGATTCAGTCAGATGTACGTCCATTCACCTATGAAAAGAGAAACTTATATGTATCTCACATAATTACACCAAATTAGACAATGAAAAAGATTTGGAAAAGACGGTAAAAAGAGACGGTGATTCTTATTAAAAAATATTGTTCTGGTAAGAAAAAAAATTCTTTTACAAATGTTTCTTTGATTTAAATGACACTTGTGATAGTTTAAAAATGGTTGAAAAGAATTTTATTATTTTATTCCTCTCCTAATGAAAAGTATAACTCTTTTGTCTTTTAGATATTTTTCAGAGTTGGGAATAATAAGATAATGCTTTAAAAATGTGGAATGAGATGTTCAATTACGACAAAAAGCAGTGTCTGTAATAACAATTGAAGTTATTAATTCCGTTTCATAAAAAAAATAACTGAACATAAAATATGATTATCGTTGACTGAAATTTTATGTTTTATTAAAAAGGCATTCTAACATAGATGTGATTTTTACCGTAGAATGTAGATTTATGAAACCTTCCCTTTTTTGCATTTATTTTAGTTTTATAGAAATACTATAGAATATATCAGAACAATAATGAAAATAATGTATTTGAAACTTAAATATTAGACTAAAATATACATAAAATTATATTAATACGTTTTAGTACAAGAATAAAATTAAAAAAAAAACGAATTAAAATGAATAAACAGGATGAATAAGAAAAAAAAATTGATAAGAAAAAGCAGCTTTTAAAAATAACGTAAAAATGTAGATTCATCAAACTTTCCATTTTTTAAAATTTATTTTAGTTTTATTGAAAAACTATAGATTATATCAGAACAATAACGAAAATAATGTATTTGAAACTTAAATGTTAGACAAAATATTAAACAAATTATATTAGAACATTTTTCTGACAAGAATAAAATTAAAAAAAAAACAATTAACATGTATAAACAGGATGAATTAAAAAAAGATTTGATACAGAAAAGCAGATTTAAAAACTACGTAAAGAAATTTTTTCATACCCTGTAATTTTATGTTTTATTAAAAAGGTATTCTAACATACATCTGATATTTACGAAACAATATTGATTCATCAAATTTTTCCTTTTATGACTATATTCTAGTTTCATGGAAATACTGTAGAATTTATCAGAACAGTAATGAAAACAATGTATTTGTAACTTAAATATTAGACAAATTATTAATAAAATTATATTAATCTATTTTATTACTAGAATAAAATTAAAAAACAAAAATTAAAATTAATAAACTGGATGAATAAGAAAAAAATGATTTGATACAAAAAAGCAGCCTTTAAAAATTAAGTAAAGAAATACTTTTATAGTCCTCAATTTTATGTTTTATTAAAAAAGGTATTCTAACATAGATCTGATTTTTACCGAATAATGTAGATTTATCACGATTTCCCTTTTATGCATTTATTTTATTTTTATGGAAATACTATAGAACATATCAGAACAGTAATGAAAATAATGCATTTGTAACTTAAATATTATAGAAAATATTAATAAAATCATATTAATCCATTTTATTACAAGAAAAAAACTAAAAATTAAGAATTGAAATTAAGAAAAAGGATGAATAAGAAATAAAATTTGATACAAAAAAGCAGATTTTAAAAACTACTTAAAGAAATATTTTATGCTCTCTAATTTTATGTTTAATTAAAAAGGAATCCTAACATAGATCTGGTTTATTCCGAAAAATGTAGATTTATCAAACCTCCCCTATTTTGAATTTATTTTAGTTTTATGGAAATACTATAGAATATATCAGAAAAGTTATGAAAATTACATATTTTTAACTTAGATATTAGACAAAACATTATATTAATACATTTTTATGACAAGAATAAAATTAAAAAACACCACTTAACATGTATAAACAGGACTAATATGTAAAAAAGATTTGATACAAAAAATAAGCTTTTAAAAATTATGTAAAGAAAACTTTTTTATACTCTGTAATTTTATGTTTTATTATGACATTTTTTATTAAAAAAAATATAAAGAAAACTGATTTATAGAGAAACACGACTTTTAGAAATATTACCATTTAAATAAGTCTTATAATATTTCAAAAACGTTTAGTTAATTTTCTTTGTATTTTATAAACAAAATAATTTTTAAGGCGGGTGTATGTAGGAGCGTAAGTATTAACACTGACGTATAAATGATTACTTATAACATAATATTAAAATGTCTAAAACTTAATCTCACTGTGTATGACAGAATGGAATCATAGACTGTACGTGAACAATAAAACTCATAAAAGTATTTTGATAAGCAATAAATATATATTTTTAGTGCTTAAAAGAAACAGAAGAATATTTTTTGGTAAGAAGTCGTTGGAGTACAGGAGGTGTTAAACAATAAGAGTGTTTATTTTTCTGTTTATGACCGAGGAATTACGGAAGTATAAATTACGATCAACCTGTCATTAAGGTAATATCGATTTACAAATCCCATTCTGAAGTTACACGAAATTCCTTTGATTACTATTATTATTATCATTGATTACGAAGCCAAAAATACAAAGGCAAAAATCTCGTATCTGGAGGGTGCGGATTTCCGGCTTTAGCCGGCTTTCGCCATGTTTGTTAATAGTTACTGGGGCACAATATCTTCCTTAGTTTCTACTAGCAAATACAACTTAAAATATGTTAGTGGTCACAACATCCTTTATGTTCTCGAAAGATAACTGTGGGACTGGCAGATTTCTTCTGAAGATCTTTTGCTTGGTCCAATCTGTTAAACCTGAGAGGATCCACTTGAATTAAGCCGTTTCATTCTAGTGATGTTCGTTAAACAATAAACGCACTCACTTTGCCATAATTCATGTCATATATGTTCCACATTTTTGGAGCTACCAAATGGTATTAGCAACAACAAAGCATTTATTTTTCGTTACCTTGTTTATAATTTTATTTGGGGTGATAGAAATGGAGAAACTAAATCACAATTCTCAGAGTTTCAGGTAAGAACCGAGTTCAGTTCAGAGAGTAAGGATAAGGGATAGTTAGGATCTGGTGGGGTAAAATGGGTATATTTTATAATTTACTTAAAAGAAACATCTTACCTTTCAACTATTATATTTTAGCTTTGTAATATATTTCTAGACATTTGTTGTCCACAATTGTTTTCCTTAACAAGTTTGATATTTTTCATCTGTCAATATATACATATATATTGGCAGACATTGTACTTGTGTACAGGTCATTAATACATCTTTCTTTACTAATGTCTCAAAAACTTTCAAAAAACTAATATTTTATTTCTTTTATCGCTTATATTTTTTAATAATCAGCTGCAATATTTTCTGAATAACAATTTTTTTTAAGTTTATTTGCTGTGGTATAGAGTAAATTAATACAATAATAGTAAAATTGAGCTTTTAAACGTAAAAATACATGTGTTTATATGGCTCTTTTGCACATCTGTGACTTTGAACTGTATACCAAAGTCTAAATTTATATAAAACTTGGACCAAGGATGGACCACCTAGTACATCATATGACTGCACAGTGACAGGGCAGATGAATTATATAATGTTTGAAACTAAGATGGGACATTTTCTCAAACAAGTGAAACAGCTGGAAAACCCATTCTTTTGAAATTCAATGGTCACTTGTCTTATAAGACAGTAAAACAAGCAATGGACAATATAATCACCATTAACTGCCTCCCATCAAACTTAAACCATGTCATGCAACCTTTAGATATCGAAGTATTTGCTCCTATGAAATGTGCCTAGCGAAAAATTCTGAAGATTTGGTACAAGGATAGCCATCTTCAAAAAGTGACCAAAGTGACTTTCCTTAACCTACCGAAACAGCTATTTTATACTTTGAAGTTTTCCTTCACAGTATCTTCTGCTAAACAGAGAATAGTGTTAACTGAAAAAGATGGAGAAACAAGAGTAAACAGTGTTACACGGACTTTAACAGTAGTTACTATGAAAGCTTTTTCTACGTACACTTCCAGTGAAACCATTTCGAATTTTGTCATTTCTTGTTTCTATAACCATATTACCACCCTTCCAACAATTTTAATACTGCATTGGTAAGGAAAAATGCTTCAGAGAATGCCAGAAGAAAAAGAAAGTGAATACAAACTAAGCGGAGAAGTAATGACTGTTTGTGATGTAGAAGAACACAGCTCAACTTAATAATAACGGTGGCCATTACGGTTTTTTGCAAAATAAATTGCAATTATATCAGATGTTATTAATGCGTTTATATCTAAAAAATTAAGGTTTCATTACATTTTACATAATTTAAAGCAGTTTTAATCAATACCAATTTTACGCCATCTACTACTCATTTTACCTAATGAGTAAATAAGTATAAAAAAGAGGTAAAAATTATAAATTTGAAATTTAAAAAAATGTATAAAAGAAATTTAACAATAATGGTAATGACTACATTGCATTTATTCATGCAAAATATTTCTTGTTAAAATATTTTGTTTAAGTCAAAAAGACTGCTGAATGAGAAACCACGCTTTTCTGCCCATTTTACCCCACCAGACACTATAAGCACTTTTTGATACATTTCAACATTGGATTTGGTTTGGTTTAGTTTAGATGGCAACGGTCTACTGTTGCGCTCACAAACGCTGATGAGACTGGGACCTACTGCATTAAGTCGATTCGAAACGGCTAAGATCACCAATAAAACCAGTGGGATTCGATTCCGTGAACTTCTGAACAAAAGCTCTCTACCAATTTTTTCAGCATTTTAACATTAGAAGTTATATCAAATTCGAAAATTTCTTGCAATGTGATAAGTAAATTTTGAATGCACAATTAAAATGTTAGTTGTGTTTTCAGACACTAAATAAAAATAGAAAATTAATCACGAGAACCTAAAACATTATAATTCAAACACCTGCGTTCGTATGATACCGTATTAATAATTCAGTGTACATTAATAAAAAAATAAAATCATCAGAGTAACATTTTATTTAATAATTTAAAAATAATCTAAATTTAAAAAATATATATTTCTGCTATGGGACGTAATAATATTTTTAAAACGTAAAAAATATATATCGAGTTATAAAAAAAACATATTTGCCTTTACTTTTAAAAGTTATAATTTACAAATTACTTTTTGTATCAGATAGACGCTATTTGTCTCTCTCTTTATGTGAAAGCAATTGTATTCATGAAACAATATTTTACCTTTTATAGCATAATAAAAAAATCTTTTGTAAGTTTTCAATAAAAGTATTATGTTTCAATTTTAAAATATCAAAAATCTTTAAGTTTTAAATTTGCAGAGTAAACAAACTAGATACTTTTACCTTTAAAAAGCCTACGATATATATATATATATATATATATATATATATATATATATATATATATATATATATATATATATATTATATATATATATATATATATATATATATATATATATATATATATATATATATATATATATATATATATATATATATATATATATATATATATATATATATATATATATATATATATATATATATATATATATATATATATATATATATATATATATATATATATATATATATATATATATATATATATATATATATATATCACATGTCTTTACACTAAAGTGATATTCTTTTTTTTTTCTTTTTTATGTTTTTTTAATTATACTTTAAATACATGAAATAAATACTCTTTTAAGGTTAGAGTGTTTTGAAAGACCCTTTAAAAGATTACCTAAAAAGAGCAGAATTATTTTGTTTTATGATTTTTTTTTAAGAAAATGCTGTTCTAATTGAGATTTTATTTCTAGAATGATAATGTCTCCACTTAAACTAGGAAAAAGGAATTGTTTTGTTAATGAAAATATTGCTGTAGTTTAAATTTAATTAAACTACAGCAAAAAAAAAATTAATTTTACAAACATAAAAGTTGAATAAACTATATAATAATAGCTTAAGTTTTCTGTCTGTTTCTCCTCTAATTTATGAAACTTTTGGACTGAAATAGATAGAGTCATCCATATTGGATTTTTAAAAAGTTAGGGTTTGCAAAATTCAAAGTAAGTCTTTAAAAAGTTCAAAATCCACACCTTACATCTTTTTGAATGTTTTAATGCCATTATTTCAATCCCGCTTTTCCCCAGTTAAGAGTGGGTGATTAATTTTATCACATAATAAATAGGTTAAAATAGCATTTTTTTCTAGAATTATGACGTCATTCCTTTAAAAGTCTCATTTAATCCTTTCTTATTTTAAATTATTCAAATATCGTCTATTTTATTTTCTAACGTTTATTCACTGAACTTAGATATTACGTAAATAATTTTCTTTTATATTCGTCTTAAATAATATATTAGGTACATATGAGATAATTTCATTGTATTTTGTTGCAATGAAAATTTTATCATCGTCATTAACAACAAACTCTTTTCATAAATGTCTAGGAATTTATTTCTCGGACTCATATATATCTATCATTTCAAGGAAGTTATACATCTTTAAAAATTAAGAGGTTTGTTCGTCTGTGTGTTTGTTTTTTATACATAATCACACGGTTTGACTAAATGAATTCAATTCGATTCTAAATTGCATTAACAGTATCGGGAGACTTTAGAGGAGTATGGAGATAATTAAATTACAAAATGAACTTACCAAAAAACAAACCTGCCTCATAGGGTACTTTCCAATTGTGGAAGAATAAAAATTTTACTAATCCCGTCATATGACTGGCTGTATACTAGTTCTAAATACTAATGGTAATCAGAAAACCTTATTCCTATTTTTATTTTCATTTATTTTTTATAGTTTAATAATAGTTAGATATATTTTAAAATACCTCTATTTTACTATTGAAAACACTTTTTTTAAATTCAAAAAGAGCAGTAATTCAAATTTTAGTTTTATTTCGTAACTAAAAAATAACTGAAAAAATAAATTAGTCTTTGCATATTCACTTACTACTTTCTATAAATGAATTGTTATTCAGTTGTTGCAATAAATATTGATCTGTATTTGAATTTCAAATTTACGTCATGGTGTAGTTTTACCTTACCTTTCAAACTTAAACACTTTTCTTAGAGGAAAAGATTGGTTATGCTTTTCAAAGTTTTAGGTTGACTGGTGCGAATTTCACCATTATTTTACAAAACGCATCATTTGAAGTAAGCTTACATACACATGCTCGAAAGCATGGAATTTCTCCACTTCATATTGGTACAAGTGAGAAATATGTCTTTCATAAATAAAATTGTGAGGAAGAATATATTATTTACGTACACAATAACCACTTCCCTTGTTCTTTGTCTTTCAGTTTTGCACACTTCAATGCGTGTTATGTTTTTGAGGATACCTGAAGCCTTAAGACTACTGTAATCGTTTGAATGTGTTATGTAGCCTCTACACTATGACCAATTGTTCACCATTCCAGTACCGGTGACCTTGAACGATGGTTCGTGGATTGCATATAACTAAATGAGGAGATTAAGTGTATGCATCCATAAGATCTATTGTGTACTTTGCAAGGCCATTCTGATTGTCCTTGATATTTAGAGAAAACCAAGAAGCCATGAAGGTTATTTTATCTTCTTCCATCGTGGGCCTAGAGACAGTGGTAATCAGTGGTAATGACTTGCAGTGGGCCATAGTGTGGAGGGGCCTTGACAGCTCTGGAGAAAAATTATAAGTGTTATAATTTAAACTCGACAAATTTATACTACAATTATACTGTGCAGGGCTTTCGAAACAAATTCCTTCTATTATACAGGCATTGTTGTTAAATATCGGCCAGCATGCAGATTATTCGTTAGACAGAACATGATTTATTGCTAAAGATTAATCGTATACTGTCATATCAAGCATCTTTTGGCCAATTATTCCAATTTTTCTTGACTTTTGTAACTTCAAATAAGTATGTAAATACTTACTATTTTTTAAATCGACGTTATAAATTTGGAAAAGTAATTAAATTAATATTTCACTCGAATGGATGTTTATTAAATCGTAAGAGGATAAAACTAATATGCATCTCTCACAATATGATAGCAAATGTATGTATATATATATATATATATATATATATATATATATATATATATATATATATATATATGTATGTATATGTATATATGTATATGTATATATATACATATATATACATATATATATATATGTATATGTATATATATAAATGTATATATAATGCCACATTTCAAACGACACTACCGAGCTCCATGGCGCAATGGTTAGAGTCGCGGGCTACGAACCGAAAGGTCTCCGGTTCGATCCTGCGTCAGGACAAATTTGTTTCCGTAATTTTATGTTCGATTTCTTAAGTAGTCAAGAAGACTTCTAAATTATGCTAATTTTCTGTTGCATTAAAATATTTCTAGAAGGTTCTGTTACCTTATAAAAGCCTCTGTAAAAACTGCGAGCGGCAGTTGTTGTTTTGAGTACGAGCTAGGTAGCTTGGGCTTTAATAAATTGTTATTTCTTAAGCTTGACTCTTGATTGTGTTCCACCTGTACTTTCATCTACGTGACATTTGGTGGAGGCGCCGGGTAGATTGTATTGCAATCAGTCTGGAAGAAACTGAGTGTCGTCGAAGCCGTCGACTCCAAAACCTGCCCCCGGAACACGGACTTTACGAAGGCAAGGCGAGGCAAGTAAAGGCGAGGAAAATGACGGAGCCGGAATTTAAGTCCTCACCGATCCTTGTTACTCCAACCATGATTAGGGAGCCAAGAAAGCCGACTATCTTTAAAGGCGAGCCCGGACAGGATCCAACAGAGTGGTTGAGGGAATATCTCCGGGTATCAAAATTCAATCAATGGGATGATACCCTGAGTTTAGCAAATGTGTATTTCTTCCTAGACGGAACGGCGAAGAAATGGTTTGAGAATAATGAGGGCATGTTGCTATCATGGAAGAAATTTGAAGATGAATTAAAAAATACTTTCGGCAACGAGGAGTTGTATAGAAGGCAAGCCAATGATAGACTCAAAAATCGTGCCCAGGAATTTGGTGAATCTACCCAATCGTACATTCAGGAGGTTTTGAGACTTTGCCAACAAGCAGACCCTAGCATGTCAGAGGACAACAAGATATCTCATCTTATGAAAGGGATAGCCGAGGATATTTACCAGGCACTATTAACAAAAGAAATTATGACTTTAGCCGATTTTATTAAATGGTGCCAGCATATTGAAGAAATTAATCAGAAACGGATTAGGCATCAAAAGTTTTCAAGATTACCCAATGTCGTACCAATAGCCTCCATCGATTCATCGGACCTTGATTTGACGTCCTTAATCAGGAAAATCGTTCGTGAGGAAATACAAACCCTCACCTCGTCGCAAACAGAGGAGCAGGAAATAGGACTACAGTCCATTGAAGCCATTGTCCGAGAAGAAGTGGGAAGATCTCTAAATCCTATTTCTGACGCAGGCTTCCAGAAACCCAGCTCGATACCCAAGCGCCGCATCCAGCCGACGTATAGGAGACCGGAGACTACCCGTGACCAGTTTCGACATGTAACGTATGAAAAACCTAGGAAGACCGACGTATGGCGTACCACAGATAATCGACCCGTCTGCTTTCACTGTGGTCGACCTGGACATGTTGTAAGATACTGCAAAGATCGAAAGGCTATTTTCGATGATTACCGTCGAAACTTTGGACGTGAAGCCCTCTCAAATTACAATAGCAGTCGCGCCGTCGAAGAAAGCAACCGATCAGCCGCTAGATCCCAGTCGCCAAGCCCAAATCGAGGTCGTTCGCCGAATCGCCGCTTCAGATCCCCTTCGCCATACCGAAGACCCAGTCTGTCGCCGAGTCGCAGGAGTGAGGAAAACTAAGCGGTGCGACCTTCACTGGAGGTAAGGCCGCTTGTCTTGAAAACCCTCCTTCGACGACTATTACTAGGATGTCGCGAAATTATGTAGACGTTAGCATAGATAACCAACCCGTACGTGCTCTTGTGGACTCTGGGGCATCTTTCTCAGTAATATCGGACGCATATCGGCGCCAATTGCGGAAAATTATGTTTGTCGAAAACAAGAACGTCATGCTTAAAGTAGCTGACGGAAACTACGTGCAGCCAGTAGGAAAATGTGTAGTACGACTGTGCATAAATGGCCGACACCAACCATTTGAGTTCGTAGTCCTTCGGCATTGCAGTCATAGTATTATCCTTGGTTGGGATTTCCTGGAAGCCTCTCAGGCTGTGATAGATTGTGGTCGCTCTACCCTCCTCTTGGAAGAAGTCTTGCAAAATAACAGAAAGGAGACCGATAATTTAGGCGAGTCCTTTAGGTTATGTGCTTTAGAAGATTTTTCTCTCCCGCCACATTCTATAGCAAGGATAGCCGTGTCATGTCCAGCAGTCCATGAATCTTTAGAAGTCGTAATAGAGTGCAACAAAGCTCTGCTTTTAGAAAGAGGTCTGGCTGTACCATCATCCGTCATGTGGCTGGAAAAAGGAATGGGAGAATTATGGGTTGCAAATGCTAATTTCGATACTAAGCAAATTCCAAAGGATATGTGTGTCGCTAAGGCAGAACCTTTACAGGTGTGTAATCTGAACGCCATCGACGAATTTTCCTCGCCAGAACTCCAACTTGTAACCAATACATTTCAACCAAATCCAGATATGGATTGTCAGCATAAAAAGATGGTGTCTGCCGACTTGACCGTGGACCAACGAACTAAACTTCTGGACGTTCTTCGTGAGTTTGGTGAAGCCTTCAGGACCGAAGACTGGAAGGGAACTTCAAAGATCAATATAAAACATCGTATCAATACTGGAGACCACCCGCCGATAAGCCAGAGGGCTTATAGAGTGTCATCGTCTGAACGCCGAATTATTCAAGAAGAGGCTCAGAAAATGATGAAGAATGGCATAATTAAACCTTCTGAGAGTCCTTGGTCATCACCAGTTGTCCTGGTAAAAAAGAAAGATGGAAGCTGGCGTTTTTGCGTCGATTACCGCCGCTTGAACAAGATAACCAAAAGAGATGTCTACCCACTGCCACGCATCGATGATACCCTAGATTGCCTAAAAGGGGCCAAATTCTTTTCATCAATGGACCTTTACTCAGGGTATTGGCAGGTTGAGGTCGACGAAGCTGACAGAGAGAAAACTGCCTTCATCACACCAGAAGGGTTATATGAATTTAGGGTGATGCCGTTCGGTTTATGTAACGCACCCGCTACATTTGAGAGGATGATGGACAATTTGCTGCGACACCTCAAGTGGTCCATGTGTCTTTGTTATCTTGATGACATAGTTGTATTTTCCGAAACGTTCGAGGAACATATATCCCGGCTGAAGGCCGTTTTACGGTGTATACGGGACGCAGGTCTCAAACTGAACCCGAAGAAATGCCTGTTTGGTGCCAAACAGATCAAGATTCTTGGACACCTAATAGCAGAAGATGGAGTAAGACCCGACCCTGAGAAATTGCGTGCAGTAGCTGATTTTCCAACTCCGAGAAATGTGCATGACGTTAGAAGCTTCTTAGGTCTATGCTCCTATTACCGTCGCTTCATTAAGAATTTTTGCATTAAAGCCCAGCCATTACAGAATTTACTAAAGAAAGAGTCGACGTTCACTTGGGGTGAAATGGAGGTTGACTCTTTTATTAAGTTAAAGGAAGCGCTTACGTCTGATCCTGTACTAGGACTGTATGACGAAAACGCCCCAATAGAACTCCATACGGACGCCAGCGGTTATGGAATTGGCGCTATCTTGGTCCAAATTCAAGACGGCTGTGAAAAAGTAATAGCTTACGCGTCACGAACGCTAACTAAGTCGGAGAAAACACTATTCCACCACAGAAAGAGAATGTCTTGCTGTGATATGGGCGATCCACAAATTCCGTCCTTATTTATTCGGTAGGCCTTTTGTTGTGGTAACTGATCATCACGCATTGTGCTGGTTAGCAGGACTGAAAGATCCGTCAGGGAGGCTTGCTAGATGGTCATTAAGGCTACAAGAATACGATGTCTCTATATCCTATAAGAGCGGAAAAAAACATAAGGACGCAGATTGTCTTTCGAGACACCCCATTGAATTTGACTCTCCTGGAGAGGCCGGAATCATTGCTGCATTTACGGATATCGCTGCCGATCAAAGGAATGATCCGAAGTTGGCAGAATTAATTCATGCTCTAGAAAAGTCTGAGCCTGTGAAGGGAGAATTAACACTCATAAGTGGCGTCTTTGTAAGAAGAATTACGATCCGTCCGAGAAAAAGTGGTTACCTGTAATCCCTGGCACCTGCGACTGGACGTTCTTCGACATTTCCATGACGTCTACTGGGGTCACTTGGGTTCGCTAAAACTTACGACAGAATCAGGAAACGATTCTTTTGGCCTAGACTGTACCGTACTGTGAGACATTATGTTTCTCTGCCGTGGCTGTGTCAAGAAGAAAACATGTACCTCAAAAAATGGTCGCCTTATCTCCATCCCTCCAGCTGTAGCTTTACCGAATCGGTATAGACGTGGGTCCATTTCCTAAATGCCACAGTGGAAATAAATGGATTGTCGTGTGTACTGAATTTAACACGGTATGCCATAACTAAAGCTCTGCCAAAAGCGATGCCAGCGAATAGCCAGATTCTGGTAGCAGATATTTTTTGAAGCATGGAGCACGAGGGTTCTGATCACTGACCGTGGAAAAATCTTGCAATCAAAGCTGGTATCCGAACTCATCTGATGTTGCCAGGTAAAGTATAGCAGGACGACCGCTTACCATCCGCAAATTAATGGGCTGACAGAACGATTTAACAAAACGTTGACAGATATGATGTCCATGTCGATGTCCACAGTGGAAATGGATTGCGTGTGTTGCGTGATTATTTAACACTTATGCATAACTAAAGCTCTGCGATGCCAGCGAAATAGCCAGATTGCTGGTAGCAGATATTTTATATGGAAGCAGGGAGCACTGATCGTGGAAAAGTCTTCCAATCAAGGCTGGGGACTCATGATGTTGCAAGTAAAGCATAGCATGACTACCGCTTAATCCTCAAACATAATGGACTGACCGAACGATGTTCTGACGTGGTTTTATGTCAGACGGAGACTGGGTGATGTCCATGTATGTCCGTTGTGTCGATATAATACTGCAAAGCAGGATATTGCCGTTTACTCGGGATGTTACAGGTTTTACGCCGTTCTTCCTAGTTTATGGGCGTGAAGCCAAGACGACATTGGATACCTTATATCCATATCAACCTGGGGATCAAATGGACGATTACCTTGAGCACTTGGTGATGACAGCCGAGGAATAAAGACAATTAGTTCGCCTAAGAACGTTAAGTGCTCAACAGAAGGATCGAGAACGTTATGGAGACACGCATAGAAGAGTATCCTATCAACCTGGCGATCTAGTATGGATTTTGACTCCTATACGTAAAGTGGGGATTTCCGAAAAGCTCCTGAGACGTTATTTTGGCCCATATAAGGTCCTGAAACGAATATCTGACGTAACGTACGAAGTTGAAGATTTTGACCCTATGTCGAAACGGAGAAAAACCAGGGATACCGTTCACGTCCTTCGGATGAAACCTTATTGTGACCCTGACAATCAAGGCATTGACGACACCTCTAATGATGACCCTCATCGATCAGACACCGAACCTGCCGGATCAGCGAGACCCGAAAGAAAACCCTCGAAAATGACCGACAGAACAAATATGCCTGTGACTCGGTCTAGAGCTAGGGCCGAAGCGGTCGAACGACAGCGGGACGCTGTCGTCTGAGGGAGGAGTATAATGCCACATTTCAAACGACACTACCGAGCTCCATGGCGCAATGGTTAGAGTCGCGGGCTACGAACCGAAAGGTCTCCGGTTCGATCCTGCGTCAGGACAAATTTGTTTCCGTAATTTTATGTTCGATTTCTTAAGTAGTCAAGAAGACTTCTAAATTATGCTAATTTTCTGTTGCATTAAAATATTTCTAGAAGGTTCTGTTACCTTATAAAAGCCTCTGTAAAAACTGCGAGCGGCAGTTGTTGTTTTGAGTACGAGCTAGGTAGCTTGGGCTTTAATAAATTGTTATTTCTTAAGCTTGACTCTTGATTGTGTTCCACCTGTACTTTCATCTACGTGACATTTAAATTTGTCCTGACGCAGGATCGAACCGGAGACCTTTCGGTTCGTAGCCCGCGACTCTAACCATTGCGCCATGGAGCTCGGTAGTGTCGTTTGAAATGTGGCAATATATATACATATATATATGTATATATATACATATATATATACATATATACATATATACATATATACATATATACATATATACATATATACATATATATATATATACATATATATATATATTTGCAAAATGTAATCAAACATAAAACAAATGTATACATAGATCTATTCTGTTTGTGTATTTATTTTGGATAGATTAATGTTTATATCAAAATATATATTTTAATGCAAGTGTTATACCAACTTCTTCAAGTGATATACATGAACATGAAAAATAACACATATTTCCATATACTTAAAAAACTTTAGGTGTAGTGGAAAATTATTTTAGTTATTTTCATTAAATTTGGTATCGTAATGTCTTTAATTTAATAATGGAAAGTCCACTTATCTAGCACATTAGAATCCTGAAAGATCCGTAACATTTTTTAAAGGGGAAAAAAGAGAAACCCATTTTAACCACATTATCATTGTAGTTTAACTTCACTCACTGAACTTCAGAGGATGTATCCCCGGGACAGAATCAATATCTGGCAAGTGGTTAGTGACACGGGATGTTACATGTCAGAAGGGTTCGTGAAATTAACTTCATTTAGAGATTGAGGGCGTGTAAGCAGCGAGTTTCTCTCTGCATTATTCAAAACTCATTAAGGATATTTAAGATATTATAATGTAGTTAAAATGGGTGACATTAGACGTAATGAAAAGTACTATCACCATTTAATCTTCATTTCGTTAATGTAGAGATAGGGGTTTTGACATTTAACAAATATGAGTATGTGTGGGTATATATAGGAAGAGAGTGGTAGAGAGAAAATATTTTCTAATGTGGTTTGTTTCTTCTTATAGTTCCTTTTGATTTTTTTCTATTAAAAAGAAAAAAATTCTGCATTATTTTGACCCTATATAATATATATATATATTATATATATATATATATATATATATATTCTATATATATATATATATATATATATATATATATATATATATATAAATTATATTATAACATTGATATAATAACATTGATATTAAATACTTTTATATTTCTCACTATTTAATCATAGAAATTGTTGGTTAGAAGAAAGTTCGAACAAAATGATGGTATTAGACCTATTATTATTTATATAATTTTTAACTTTCGTAATTATAGATACTTATCTCTAAGTTAACAGTGGATTAAATTATTTTCAACTGAGATTTAGCTATATGAAACGAAATTTACTGCATAAAATCTTTGTTTATGATATTTGCCCGGAGTATTTTGTCCCATACGCTCCAAAGGATTATAATTATAAAATTGGAACAAAAAACAGGAAGTGATTAACAAAACTCAAATCCACATATATGGTTACCTACATTAAAGTTCAAAAAATAATATTTGCATTGAAATTTAACACCTCTTCTTCGAGAAAAAACTGCAAATCGTGTACGTTAAATACAACAGAATACTCGTTTGTGTATGCAGATAAAGTAGAGAAACAGTCTTAACAGAGGATGTTCGCACAATGTTTAGACGATTCTGGTTAGCGGTATTAAAAAATCTTTTGTTGGAAAATAAATAACTGCAATTGTACTATGTTTATAAAAGTAAAAATTATAGCCTCCGGCTTGAGAGGTTTGTTTTTATTCAAAATGGCTCTTTAACGAAGCAGTAGTACGAAGGGTATTGGATAGAACAGTTATGATTATGGATAGAATAGTTAATGAATTGAGAATTTTCTTGAGGTAGAATGATATGTAAATGTTCAATATTACTGAAGAGTAAATAAGGTAACTGCTTACCTTTTGTTTATGCTGGGATTCTCATGACTGTATAAATCCAAACACAGCTGTTGAAACACACACACCTTTTATTTTACAACACTTCACGACACATAGAGAATAAACTGAGACATGAATACAGAATTATGAATTATGTTACGCTTTAAACCCGGTTCATATATGAATAATAGTAGAATACAGGAATAACATTTTAGAACCGACGCCGAATGTCCAACGGTTTTTCTCCTCGACCAAGTTTGTTTTTCCCTCCGCCCAATAGCGCCATCTATCTTTCGGTGGCAAAATTAATCTAACAGGTATAGTTATGCTCTTTCCAAAGATAAGTATTCACACTCCGTTATCCAAAAGACTTGTGAGAGTCATGACTTTGTGATTACTAAAGAGTCTATAGATAATATCGCCAATAAGAAAGGAAAAAACGTAAAATTGGAGCCTCGACTGGGACAAAAGTTCCAAACAAGTATCCAAGGAACAAACGAATATCTTTGACTATTGCAAAGGTACGTTGTCTAATGTTAAAAGCAAATGTCAATATCAAGAGACAGTTGTAAAATCATTAAAAGTCTCTGCGTTCACTATTAACAAAATGATAAACATTTATTTAAATCTTAAGAAAGCGAAAAAACGAAATGTGCATTGTCTTTCTCTAAAGCATATCGCTGAACGTAGGACACTCTTCAGAATTCTATATGAGATATATTTAACCAAAGAAAAATGAAAAACAACACAATTGATGAATCATGGGTGTATTTAAATGATTGCAATCAAAAGTTACATTTATTATCAGAAAAGGGGAGAAAAATTTTAAGTACATTGTCCAAAGTATCGAAATAATGTTTTATAGGGGGATTCATGTTTGTTGCTGGTTTTCCCTATAATAGAAAGTTAAAAATAAAATGAGTTGATAAAATTTCATGATTAACTTTAAATTCTATCAGGAACTTATTTTATCACCAATTTTTCTGAATGAAATGCCATCGATTTACCTACAGTGCCATCAATCTATGCAACTCCATCAAGACAAAGCTAGCAGTCACATATCAAAATCCACTGTAAATTTCCTAAACGAAATGGAACAAAAATCCAGTATCAAGGTCATTCCTTTCACTGATGTACCTACTAAATCTCCCGATGTATCACCTATGGATTTTTCTGCTTTTATACTTTTAAAATCTGCATTGTCCAAACGTCGTACCACAACCCTTTCATGACTCTGGAAAGTTGTTCAGGATGAATGGGATAGAATACCTCTTCTGAGACTTCAAAAAGCATTGTTATTCTGGAAATTATGGTGTCGAAATATAGTTCAGAATAAGGACTATCAAATAGAACATTTCAAACACAAGAATTTTGTGTATTTTAGTTTTGTGACTACAATACATCGTCTAAAAATATGTGAACAGGTTCTGTATAATCGCATGTCACAAAATACACCTTTTGTTCACAATCACTCAGTAAATTTCTGGATTAACTTTGCAGTGATAGCTTAAATTGAATTTTTAACAATGAAAATGTTTAAGAACAAAAGATTAGAGAATGAACTGAAGCTGCGAAGGTAGAAGCATGCCATACTCAGTTCTAGATTTGTAAAGAGATCAATTTAACTTCCAGCGTCGTATGAACTCATTGAAACAGTTCCATGATAGCATATCCATTGAGAAAAAGCCTAAAAAAGGTCGTCCATCCATCATCATTTGTACATTATAGAGAGATGTAAAAAGAGTTCTACAGTTTTTTAGATCTCTAGTTCATCCTAACTGAAATAACAGAAATATTAACTCTGGCTATGAGATCGACGTATGTGCCGACTGTCTTAACACGGATCTACATAATCGAAAGGAATTGAAAAAAATCAGAACAAATACGTACACAAAGTTTTAAAATTTAACTAAATAAATTTTTAGTTATTAATCATTAAATAAAAAAATATTCCCTGGAGCTACCTTTTGCAAAATATGCCATTTATAAGTTAATTCACTATATAGAATATTCATTCAATAGTGTTCTATTTATTCTTCTGCTCTTTATAGTTAACTAGCATATCGTCCGTCATACGACGGGATCGGTAAAATTTTTAAATTTACCAAATTGTAAAGTACGTTATGAAGCAGGTAAAAAAAATGGTTTGTTTTTTGGCTGAGACTTATCTGGTACACGATCAATAATTTATTTATCTTCATACTTCTCTAAATTCTGCCGATACTATGAATGCAGTTTAAAATGACGTTGAATTCAGTTACTCGAACCGCGTGTTTATGTATAAAAAAACAAACACACAAACTTCTTAATTTTCAAAGGTATATATAACTTAAACGCTAGACATTTAGTAGTCTGCGACATAAACACCTATACTTTTATGGACATAATTTGTTATGAATACTGGTGATAAAGTTGTCATTGTAACAAAAAATAATCGAAGTTTAAAATTACCACATATGGACCTAATCTATTATTTATGCCAAAAATGAAAAAAAAAGTTATTTACGTAATATATAAGTCCACAGATAAAATGTATGAAAATAATGCAGAATATATTGAAATAATTTAAAATAAGAAAGGATTAAATGAGATGGTTAAAGGAATGACGTCATAATGATAGAAAAATTATTATTTTTACCTATTTATTATGTTATAATTTGATAAATTTAATAACCTTCTTTAAACCGGAGAACAAAATGTCTTGAAAAAAGTGACGTTAAACACTCGCAAAGGGGGGAAGGTGTGAATTTCGTTAATTTTAAAGAGGTCAGTATTTTTCGCTGTGATATGAAGCATATTTATACCATATTATTTTAGAATCGGATAATAATTTATGAGCAGATAAACTTTACCCACTTTCAATTTTTCCAGCCCTATCTCATAAAGTATCCAATTAGATGCTTCTATCGATTCAAGATTCAACCTCTTGAGAAATTCCAGGACAGAACGACAGATACCATATGCTATTATAATATAAGGGATCTTTAAAGGAGCTGGTAATAACATGCAATAAACAATTAATTATTTATTAACTTGTTTTAGAATAATAATGAAAAGTAATATCAGCATTTCATATTTACCCTTTATTGCATTCCACTGCATCTCGTGTTTTATACATCATTTGTATAGTAATATTGATTCTTAAAAGGACTGGTAAACACATATGCAGGAAAGTTTACTTTAATATTACTAAGTGCAATTTATGTTTATTAATACGAGAGCGTGGTTAATGGATTTTAAACTACAGTTAGTTCTGAATAATTCCTAAAGCCTTTTCAAAACATACGCGAAAATAAATTATCAGCACTTCGTATTAGTTTGCAAATATTTTCATTAACTATTTTAAATTTACTAAATACATTTCTCAGATAAATGATTTGAGTATAACAATATTTAAAATTCTATCTTTTGACGATTTATGGGAACGTATTTGTAATTAACTGAAAGTGAAATATTGTATATATTTAAATAATGCCATGATAATAAAAGAACATATAAAAGAGCCCGTGTAAAGCATCGTTTATAATGTTAAAATATTGTAATTGTTATTATGTGAAGTATCTAAAAATCTTTTATATAAACACAAAGTTTTAAACATATGAATTATGATAATACAACACACTAGTTAGAGATATATTATGTATTATGTATGACAAACAATCATTCAAGGTGTAGAATTGGAATCGTGAACTGTGGTATTAAAGAACAGTGATCTACCATTCGTGTAACGTTTGGTGATCGATTATGATTATTAAAATAAATATTAACTCTTTAGCACCCAAATTAACAAGTTTTGGAATTTTTTATTGAAATTGATAGACATGGGTAGAAATGCATAAATTAAGAGTATTTTAAAAGCATTTTGAAATTTTTTAACTGCAACTATATTTTTTCAGCATTCCTCATTTGGAACCGGAGTTAGTGGGTTCGAGTCCCACTATGGCATGGATGTTCATATCCGTTTGGAATCGGCTTTAAGCAGTAGGTCGTTCTCATTAGCCCTCGTGTTGCAAAAATTGGAACGTAGCTCTTTCAAACCAAACCATCCTCATCTGATGACGCTGGGCGTTTGTATAAAAAAATGTAAACATTTTAAAAATGATTTTTTTACATAAAATTATACAGTTTTAATGTATACATCAAGTAATAGGCAAAATAAAGTTAAAAAAATTTTAACATACAATAAAACTTTCTATTTTACATATTTAAGGATGAATTTTTGTATGAAAAAGAGGAAAATATTGGATGCATAATGTTGCATTGCATTTCATAAATATGTTTTCGGTTTTGAAGAACAGTTATCATATTGGCAACGTCTTTGTTTCTCCCTCTTGACAATAACATGCTGAATGTTGTCAAATTTTTCTTCAGGAAGCACTAGGGACATCTTGATGTTATCTACCTTTGTGTTGGTCTTCCTGGCAATGCTTTTGAATAGGCACCCTTTTTGAAATAGGTTTCTGCAATATATCTTCTAAAATCTTTGATTGGCATAGACTTAGAACCATGGATCTATTTATAAATGACATAGCCATTTACAACAGCCATATCTATCATCCTACTAATAATGCAAAAGGTTCATTCGTCCATACAACTGACTCTTCTCTTTTACGTTTACGGGAATTGTTTTCCTTTTTTTATCCAAAATAATATCATTATTATGAGGTATTCTGGTATTATCTGGGCCATCATTATTATCTGGTATTGTAATTTCTAATGTACCTGCAACGTCTGATACAACAGGAGTACCCAAATTATCATCAAATTGTTCTTCATCTGTTAGATCATCGACATCAGGAGGCATTGCTATAATGTCTGCCTCTATTTCTTCAGAAAAAAGATAAGCAGCTGCATCTTCTAAGGTTTTAAATATTTTATTTCTACTCATTTTTTAGTTTTTCTACATAGATTATCTGCAAAAAAATGTAAAAAATGCTTGAGAAAAAAATCTGAATACTGAATACGAATTATAGCCAAAAGCCCAGCGTCCTCAAACGATGACGGATAAATTTTCCTGATTACTACGGACACATTAACAACTCTAAATAATAATAAACATTCTAATTTCAAAACATGGACTATCTAGATTACATTTATATCAAATTGAAAGAACTTACCTCATAAATTGTTTGCCAAACCTTACTATACAAAATCTGTGGTGTGGTTATCAAACAAGCAAGAAATTTTAATGCATCTTTCCTGCACTTTGGTTACTTAATTTCAAAGAAATATCATATCTGATACTATATAGTGCCTCCATCTATTAGAATTATTGGTAAAAAAAAGAATATTTTTCACTTAATAAAGGGAAATGCTGTTTTTTACAGTATCATCATATAAGGACACTGGGCGCTAATGGGTTAAACATATTCTACATTAACATCAGAAGAAAGGTGTAAAGCTTATTTTTCAATGTGCCTATTTTCTCCTAATTAAATCATTTATAAGTTAAGACATAGAAAATAAATTATGTTTCTAGATTAAAAGTGGGATATAAATAACTTCCGGATGTCAAATGATCGTGCAAAAATATCTCAAAATATTATTGCGTTAAATATATTATATGTCATTCACTGTAATATATTAAGTATTTATTTTTAAGAAAATAATAAAATTTGAGGATGTTCTGAAAAGATCTAAAATATTTTGTTTTGTAAATTGTAATATAATGTAGTTGAATCAAAAGATTTTTATGCCATGACGTAGTACATTTCTAATATTTTTTAAAATGTGTAATACGCTTAGACACGTAATATTAATTTAGTAACAAGCTGACAGAAGGAAATTCCACACAAATAAGGTAATTAGTTATCTCCTGTCACTGGCTATCAAAGACTAGATTGATTCTAAAATGAGGGAAAATCATTTGTAAAACCTTATCTATTTTACAACTGTATAGTTATAGAGGATAAAAAGTTTTTGGTAACCATAATACAGCTTCTAAAAACTTTACATAGATAGAATGTTCACATAGATTCTATAATGATTCTCTAAGAATCCATAGCTTCCTGGATATACTGCATTCTTCTCGTACAAATTAAATCAATGGTCATTTCAAATCTTCTCTTGGATCTTGTTCGAAATTTTATTAGTCACAATTGATAGATTGGTTTGAAATGATTGGGAGCGCTTACTTATTTCGCTACATATAATGATACCATATATTTCCGAACGGCTAAGAAAAATATCAAAACAGTGAGATTTCAGCTAGGTAACTACGAT
>CM063504.1:75779490-75788273 GCA_032207245.1 Pardosa pseudoannulata
CTTTTTAGAGTGAAAGATGTAAATAATGATTTTGATTAAAATGCTTATTAACATTCTTTATATTTCAATTTTTCATTGTCTCCTAAACCTCTATAAATTAGATGGCTTTGATGTGACAAAGAGTCCTTTGCTCTTTAAAACACATATTTTATTTTTTATCTGAACAATTCATGGCTAACTGTTTAGTTCAAAACGAAATTTTCTGGACTAGATTTTAAATTTGCTGTTAGGTTCACAACGAATTTTATTTCTGTCAAATTACTCTCTCTGCATTTTGTTTACTTGTATGGTTATGTCAGTGTATCTCCCCCTTGAGCAAGTCCGCTTTAGTTTCATCAGTTGTGACTGGTAGACCACTCTGTTAACATGATCTTTCAAGGTACATCTTGAGGAAAAGTTGTGATGTAACTGCGTAATATTCAAGGTGGTGTATGGCGTTACCTGAATAAGAATTCACTGATGAGCCTTCATAGGTTGGTTTGTAAAGCGTCACTCTCGTAACTGAAAGGTGGAGAGTTCTGACCTTGTCTTGGCCAAAGACGCCGTGCTGCTGTTGGGGCAGTTGGGGGCACGTTAAATATGTCTTCACTGAAAAGTACTCCAAGTTCTCATACCAAATTATACCTCTGGGGGTACTGAATCAGAGATGGGTTGGTCTCTGGTTTGGATCTAACTGACTTGCGGATGGATAAATGAGTGCATGAATGAGTTCGAACCGGTCCCTAAAAGGGTTGTGTCGTGTCTGTCGTACTTTCAACTTAACGGTGTTCATTAACAACGAAAGGCTTCTGCTTAATTCGAAAGAGCAGCGTTCATTCGGAGTATAGCCAAGTGGCATTAGACCCACCCACCCAAGCAAAATTCACTCATGGAATTAATTTTCTTGTACATTTTCCAGATACAGTTCACTTTAATTTCCTGAGTTACGGCACTACATATTGCTTGTAGAGTATTATCTGACTTGTTATATATTCATCTACCATCTGTTATTTAAAAATGTAACAATCTATTATTTACATCCCAATTTGTGTGTGCATGCAACAGTATCAATTCCAGCAGTTATTATAGAATACATATTGTTTAGATATCAATGATTCTAAATATCAGCTTCAAACACTGGAGTGTACCCATAACAACACTCTGAATATTTCGAGAACTTGTAGGACAAATCTGTGAATGTAGACTTAGAAGCTATGTGAGAGAGATATCTACGGAATGCGGTTAAAATTAAGGAGAAGGTTCACGATAGCAGCCTAAACATCTAGTACTTGTCTGTTGAAGGTATTTGGATCTTTGCTAGTTATTAACTGCCTTCCCTCCCTTACTTTACTTAAGAAAAATTAAAAAAAAATCATCAAAATTTTAATTTTATTATTAATACGCGGAAACGATATAAAACAAAATATGTAGGTTTTAAGATGAAGTTTTAATTTATTACAGGTGTAAAAGAATTAAATTTTATTATTAGTTTGCTATCCCGAGTTATCTCGACAAATGGAAAAAAGTTGAGTATTTGTCTGTGTAGGATTAGATTTAGATTTAGTTTTATGGTGGAGCGGTTCATAAGAGTATTAAGAATTAAGTCTCAAAGAGACCAATACCTGAGATAAATCTAAGCAGCAACTTAACAGGGAAGTTGGCTAATACCCACCGTTCGAGGAAATAATAACCAAGGAATTAAAAAACGCTTAGCAGAGTAGTAATCACAATCCCACAAGTTGTGTAAAGAACTCTCCTCCGCCACGTGACACCCTACATACCAGACTGTCCATGATGAAAATAATGTTAAGGTACCTCTTGAGGCAACAGCGGTTTGCCAACAGACCAATGGCCACCCTTATCTCATTCCTAAACTTAAGTAGCTCTTTTAAACCTTAAACCCCAGTCTTTGTATGATAATTTTTTAAATACGGGACAACAGAAAGTGATACCTAACATTGTGTACACTTGAATCTAGTTCCTTTTCTTACTAGCTTAGGTCTGGAATCTCTTTTTCGGAAGCCCATACTACACTGCCTTGTTGGATTTGATGGTTTTTGCAGTAGCAGGAATAATATCGAGAAAATGCCACAAGGTTAACCTGCGTGGGGAAGGACTAATGCTGATGTGGCAGAAAATACTTCACGATGATTTTTCACAACTATCCCTGTTTATGCATTACTAGTTTACAAGCTGACGTGTAGTATACCATAGGGAAAACAAGTGACCATTCCGCCCAAAGAACTGCGAAATCAACAAGACTTGTCAAACCGCCAATCAAAGCGGATTGTTTCCTTTCGTTTCTTCCAGGCCAAGTAAAACAGCTATAAAACAAATCGTAGTGACAAATTTTCTTCGCCCGATTTTTCTCGGGATGATAATTAACTGCGGTAGTTACCAACCGGGATAACACCTAATAATCAGGCAAGATCTTAAATTATAACATTTAGAATAAATTATTAAATGTATATTTAGACAGATACACATGTTTTTATCTATTTAAAAATTATGATATTGAGCTATAACTTTTGCATTTAAATCTAGTTGCCCTTTTATATACCGCGTGATCCAAAAGTCAGGACAAACTTTAAAAATGAATAATTCGAAAACTAATAAAGATAAAAAGATGCGCTTTGCACCAAAGAAATGGAAAATCAGTCGGGTTTTGTGCGGCAACTCAATGAAAATAGTTCTGTTGTCAAACAACAGATGTCGGTGTCGGAATTTTGATGTAGGACCGGTATTACTATCAGCACTAAAGATACCATCCAGTAAAATGTGTCTGTCATAACTCAAAAAAATGCCACTAAATGCTGTGAATAGTGTGGTTATCCGTCTCACAGATGTAGCTCTGATTGATGGACAGAACGTTGAATATGTACTTTAGTACTAATTTACTGTAATTAAGTTGACTTGTAAGTTGTCATCATTTCTTCATTTGTAAATCATCTTTTGGTGCTATAAAACAGCATAGCGCCATCTGTTCGTCGCTTACACAACTATATTTTTCGTTGCCACACAAAATTTGGTATCTTTGTCATTCGTTTGATGCATACCGTATCTTCATTCGTTTTCGAATTATTCATTTTTAAAGTTCGTCTTGACTTTTGGATCACCCGGTATATTTCATCCCATTTTTCAACTACTTTTAAATATATTTCTTCAGACACCTTGAACCAAGGCAGTTAATATTTACTTTCGTTTTCTCCAGTCAAGTAAAATCCTGATAAAACAGATATTATTGACAAATTTTCTATGCCCGAGTTTTCTCAGGATAATAATTAAGTGCAATACATAAGAACTCGAGATAACTTGGGATAATCAGTCAAGAGGATAAATTATAACATTTAGAATAAATTACTAACTGTTTATTTAGACAGATACACATATTACTATCTATTTATAAATTATGATATTGCGTTATAACTTTTGGATTTAGAGATAATTGCCCTTTTATATATATTTCATCCCATTTTTCAACTAATTTTAAATATCGTTCTTCAGACACTTTGAATTAATAAAAGCAATGAATATTTCCTTTCGTTCAGTCCAAACTAAGAAAAACCGTTATAAAACAAATCAAATAGGCACATTTTCTTCGCCCGAGTTTTCTCGGGATAATAATTAAATGTAGTAGATACGAACGCGAGATAACTTGGTAAAATCAGACAAGCGGATAAATTAAAATATTTAGAGTAAATTAATAACTGCATATTTAGACAGATACACATATTACTATCCATTTATAAATTATGATATTGCAATATAACCTTTGCTTTTAAATCTAACGTTCCCTTTTATATATATTTCATCCCATTTTTCAACTACTTTAAAATATCGTTCTTCAGACACTTTGAATTAAACAAAGCAATGAATGTTTACTTTCGTTTTTCTCCAGCTAACTAAAACCCTGATAAAACAAATCGTATTGGCAAATTTTCTTCGCCCGAGTTTTCTCCGGATAATAATTAAATGCAATACATACGAACACGAGATAAATCGGGATAGTCCGACAAGCAAATATATAATAATATTTAGAATAAATTACGAACTAACTGTATTTTTAGACAGATACACATACTGCTTTCTATTTATCAATTATGATATTGCACTGTAACTTTTGCATTTAAAGCTAATTGTCCGTTTATACATATTTCATCCCATTTTTCAACTAGTTTTAAATATATTTCTTTAGTCTTTGAATTAATCAGAGCAACAAATATTTACTTTCGTTTCCTGCATCCAAGTAAAACAATTATAAAACCCTTATAAAACATTCCTATTGACATATTTTCTTCATCCGAGTTTTCTCGGGGTAATAAATAAGTGCAATACATACGAACATGTGATAACTCTGGATAGTCCGACAACCGGATAAATAATAATATTTAAAATAAATTACTAACTAACTATATATTTAGACAGATACACATACTGCTTTCTATTTATCAATTATGATATTGCACTGTAACTTTTGCATTTTAATGCTAATGTTCCCTTTTATAAATATTTCATCCCATTTTTCAACTAATTTTAAATATATTTCTTCAGTCTTTGAATTAATCAGAGCAACAAATATTTACTTTCGTTTCCTGCATCCAAGTAAAACAATTATAAAAACCCTTATAAAATAATTCCTATTGACATATTTTCTTCCCACGTGTTTTCTCGGGGTAATAAATAAGTGCAATACATACGAACATAAGATAATCCGAGATAGTCCGACAAGCGGATAAATTAATAATATTTAGAATAAATTACGAACTAACTATATATTTAGACAGATACACATACTGCTTTCTATTTATCAATTATGATATTGCGCTGTAACTTTTGCATTTAAAGCTAATTGTCCGTTTATACATATTTCATCCCATTTTTCAACTAGTTTTAAATATATTTCTTCAGTCTTTGAATTAATCAGAGCAACAAATATTTACTTTCGTTTCCTGCATCCAAGTAAAACAATTATAAAACCCTTATAAAACATTCCTATTGACATATTTTCTTCATCCGAGTTTTCTCGGGGTAATAAATAAGTGCAATACATACGAACATAAGATAATCCGAGATAGTCCGACAAGCAAATAATAATATTTAGAATAAATTACTAACTAACTATATATTTAGACAGATACACATACTGCTTTCTATTTATCAATTATGATATTGCGCTGTAACTTTTGCATTTTAATGCTAATGTTCCCTTTTATAAATATTTCATCCCATTTTTCAACTAATTTTAAATATCGTTCTTCAGACACTTTGAATTAATCAGAGCAACAAATATTTACTTTCGTTTCCTGCATCCAAGTAAAACAATTATAAAACCCTTATAAAACATTCCTATTGACATATTTTCTTCATCCGAGTTTTCTCGGGGTAATAAATAAGTGCAATACATACGAACATGTGATAACTCTGGATAGTCCGACAACCGGATAAATAATAATATTTAGAATAAATTACTAACTAACTATATATTTAGACAGATACACATACTGCTTTCTATTTATCAATTATGATATTGCACAGTAACTTTTGCATTTAAAGCTAATTGCCCGTTTATATATATTTCATCCCATTTTTCATCTAGTTTTAAATATCGTTCTTCAGACACTTTGAATTAATAAAAAGCATAAATATTTACTTTTGTTTCCTCCAGCCAAGTAAAACCCTTATAAAACCCTTATAAAACATTCCTATTGACATATTTTCTTCACCCGAGTTTTCGCGGGGTAATAAAAATGTGCAATACATACGAACATGTGATAACTCTGGATAGTCCGACAACCGAATAAATAATAATATTTAGAATAAATTACTAACTAACTATATATTTAGACAGATACACATACTGCTTTCTATTTATCAATTATGATATTGCGCTGTAACTTTTGCATTTTAATGCTAATGTTCCCTTTTATAAATATTTCATCCCATTTTTCAACTAATTTTAAATATATTTCTTCAGTCTTTTGAATTAATCAGAGCAACAAATATTTACTTTCGTTTCCTGCATCCAAGTAAAACAATTATAAAACCCTTATAAAACATTCCTATTGACATATTTTCTTCGGCCGAGTTTTCTCGGGGTAATAAATAAGTGCAATACATACGAACATGTGATAACTCTGGATAGTCCGACAACCGGATAAATAATAATATTTAGAATAAATTACTAACTAACTATATATTTAGACAGATACACATACTGCTTTCTATTTATCAATTATGATATTGCGCTGTAACTTTTGCATTTTAATGCTAACGTTCCCTTTTATATATATTTCATCCCATTTTTCAACTAATTTTAAATATCGTTCTTCAGACACTTTGAATTAAACAAAGCTGAGCCCTTCTTTAAAATTCATTTGCATACGGCGAAATTTATAAACTCTGTTTCTAATAGTATGTAAAAATGTAAAAATATTTTGTTGATTTTCCAGTCATGCTTAGAAGTTAAAACTTTTATATTTTCCCTTTGCCTCCATCTAAACAATATTTTTCTGATAACGAACTTAAATCCAAGAAGCGAGTCATCGATTTTTATGCCACCGTTTATGATGTAGGGAATAAAAATTGTTGATAAAATGCCTTTGAGAGAAAAGTTTTTAAGCGTAAATATTTTGTGAAAGTTTACTTAAATATATCAATTTACGAATTTCGAAATATTTTTCTTCTTTTATTCCATGTATGTTGTTAAAGTTATATAGAAATTCTTTAATATGAAAGAATTTCAAATAATAAGAAATGCATTCATGTTATGAAGAAAAGAAATATAATATCGTATCGTGTAATATAATACTGCACAGTGAATAAAATGAAGCTGTATTTACATGTAATTTGATCGGATTTTATAAATTCTCATTTTTGATCTGTTATATAACAGTGCACTTATAAATATGAATAAATATGACACTTGTATATATATATATATATATATATATATATATATATATATATATATATATATATATATATATATATATATATATAATATATATATATATATATATATATATATATATGTATATATATATATGTCTGTATATATATATATATATATATATATATATATATATATATATATATATATATATATATATATATATATATATATATATATATATATATATATATATATATATATATATATATATATATATATATATATATATATATATATATATATATATATATATATATATATATATATATATATATATATATATATATATATATATATATATATATATATATATATATATATATATATATATATATATATATATATATATATATATATATATATATATATATATATAATATATATATATATATATATATATATATATATATATATATATATATATATATATATATATTATATATATATATATATATATATATATATATATATATATATATATATATATATATATATATATATATATATATATATATATATATATATATATTAATTATTTATTCATTAATTATTTTAGAAAAAAATAGGAAGAACTTAACTGTAATTTCGATATAGCTAAGAAAACTTTTAATTATCTTTCTAAATGTATTCAACATGATTCAAAACTGCTTTTACAGCATCGGGAGACTTTTCAAGAGTATGAAGTTACAAAAATTATTGAGTGTGTAACAGATAATTTTCATCCTAAAAACAAACAATTTTTTTTACCTACCCCATAGAGTACTTTACAATTCTGGAAAATTTACACTTTTACTGATCACTTCATATGACAGACTGTATGCTAGTTTGTTATAAACGCTTAAGAATTTCTAATACAGAAATTAAAAAAATAACAACCCAGTTACCTGTTACCGGGTAAGCATGATAATTTTAACATTAATATACATTTGTAAATTACATAACACGGATGTAAAAAATATCAGGGATACTGTCATAAAACAAAAATCATCAATTATATTCCTAAATGCTTAAGAATTTCTCCGGCAATTGCTAAGCCTTTTTGTAAATTTTATTTAAATCATCCAAACATATTTTAATGCAATAACCTTTAAGCATTTCACCATTTTTGTGAAACCCTTAAGAGTTCATTTTAATTTTTATCTCTTTTTCTTTCAAAAACAAAATGGTGACAACAAAATTGTACTTTCATTTACCGAAATAGAAAACAAAAGTCCCTTGGAATCTTATTGTTTTAATTCAGAGAATGTGGAAAAGTATTTCTTAAAGTTTTTCCTAATAATTCCGAATAAAATTTAATTGTGAGAAAATACTTTACCGTAGGGCAATACCTATAAGTTTCTATGACGCAATGTACTTATTTCCAAATAAATTATTTATTTAAAACTGTCATATGTTATTTTTATTGGCAATCTGTTCAGTTGGTTGAAATTCTTCATACACATCATCCTAACAAACGGAGGAAAAAAATGACAGCATAGTTTTAAACGTTTATATTATAAAAATACACTACATGGTGATATGGCTGGCATTCTTTCACTGATATCGTGATATGATGGGCTATATGATAATATTTTATTAAACAGTTTATTCAGCCCTAATCCGAAAAAGAACGATTTACTTTAAATTTCAATTCAGTACTCCTCCATTTCTTCTGATTAGCGATGTTGTTGTCAAACTCTCCAAGAGGAGATACTCATTGCAATTTATGAGGTTGAAATGTCTCCATTTGCGTCCCCCTCTACTGCAAGCTATTAGGATTTTATTTTCTTCTCTCTCGTGTAGAGTGACTGATTGAATGTTTGTGTAGCACTGCAGGGGAGACAAGATGTTCTATCCCATGCTGTGTTATTGA
>CM063504.1:75788373-75830873 GCA_032207245.1 Pardosa pseudoannulata
CAAATGTATTATATATATATATATATATATATATATATATATATATATATATATATATATATATATATATATATATATATATATATATATATATATATATATACATAATTATCGTCTGAAAATCACTAATTTGAACTTGAAACTTTCGAAAATAATTTCCTTTTAAAATTCTTTTCATTTGAGAGACATTGAATGTATTTTATACTTTGCTTCTTAGAATGCATACCGAATATTTAATTCAATTTCAAAATTAAGCATATTTTACTTTTTGAAATTTTCCGACGTAAAGTAATATATAAAATCCTAATATTTAAGACTAATTTATTTAAAAGTATAACTTAAAAGGTAACATATTAAGTAAATTGTATTAAAAACTGAAAATACGTGTTTATTTCTTAGCGAAATGTTTGTAAATTGAAGTTTAATTTCACCTATGAGATATTAATTTAAAGAAAAATTTCCTAACTTAGTTACCCTGATAAAAATTAAATATCCCTCCAATGCTCTTCCCATTTTGTCCTGATTCGGAAAAAATAAACATAGAAAAATTTGTGTATAAGTTAATATTAAATAATATTTTATCCATATTTTACCCACATTTAATAAAATATGCAAAAAATCAAACACAAACTGTCATGGATAAAGAAATTTCATCATAAGGAAATATATATATATATATATATATATATATATATATATATATATATATATATATATATATATATATATATATATATATATATATATATATATATATATATATATATATATATACACATATATATATATATATATTACTTAACATTTGTTAATCGACATTTTTGCAGTCTTTTAAGTTTCTGATAAATATTCTTTATATTGATTATAGGAAAAGAAATAATTTAATACACCTGTAAATTATTAAATAGTCTTTTGAATATCTCAATGCAAATATCGCTTTCATTATATAATAATATTAAAAAAAACAAAAATATTTTTCGTAAAATATCTCTTTATTTGTAATTATTTCAAATAGCATTTCAGTAATACTTTTTTTCCTTTTATTAAATAGATACCCCAGAGATATTCCTAATCTTTATTTTTCTCATTATAAAATTAATTTTCTAAAATAAAATATTTATTTAAGTGTCAAGTCTTAAAAAATATTTGTTTTCATTAAGTAATCGACCGTATATCATAAAATATTCATTATGTACATTCTACATTTTTAAACATAAAATGTTTTTATATCCGCCTGTGATGAAACAGTTATGATTTATAATTTAAAATAAATCATGAAATGGAAATAATAATTATACGAAAGCTTTTGTATGTATATTTCAGTAAAATATCTATCTATTTTTCAAGGTAAAAATTATACATTTTTTAAAATTATCATAATTCCTTTCATATCTTGGTTTTTAACTCTAAGGATATAAAAATTGGTTAGAAAAAATTGAAGTTAGAAAATTAAAGAAAATTCTTATCTTATAAAACAGTACCATTTTTCATGGTGAAATTAATTTTTTTTAATATTAATTATCTAAATTACTCATCTATTTCTTATCTATGCATGCATACACACACACACACACACACACACACACACACACACATATATATATATATATATATATATATATATATATATATATATATATATATATATATATATATATATATATATATATATATATATATATGTATATATTGAAATTAACAGATTCTGCATAGGTCAGGGAAAATTAATTTGAATAAAATCACTAATTTCTTGTCTGTGGAGAAGAATATTATGCTATAACCACAATAATCGACTATATACAACGTACAAAGTACCTGAAGTGGTTTTATGAAGTATATACAAACTATGAAGTCAAATATACCGTACACACAAAAATTAATTTTCTGGTGCGATATAAATTAACTTTTTTATAATATAACTATATAAATTAACTTATAAATACATTTTTATTTTTTTCGCTACAATTGTTGTAATATCTAGTTTTGCTTTCTTTTGTTTTTTTAAAGTGCACTTTTTCATATTTGCCTTCTTTTTCACATATGTTTATTAGTTATATACGCATGGTTAATTTAATTTAATAGTATAGAGATATGTATAAGACAACATTGATTTTTATCTAGTATTTTATGAAACAATGGGGCCACAATAGAATCTTTTTATATTTATTTATTGTTAGCTCATATTAGATGTTATTCGCATTTATCTAGCATTTATCTAGCAAAGAAATACATTTAGGTTGACAGTGTGAACTATACATAAACATGGCGATAAGCATATTCTATTACAAAACGGAGAGATAATAACATGATAATAATGTGAGCTGTAGTTCAACAAATATTGTATCTTTCGTAAACACCTTCACAAATTAAACACTTATTTTTAGATACAAGATCATTTTAAGCTGTCTCGGAAGCATATGTTATCAAAATAGGATAGGGCTATCAGATATTATCCAGTGTTATACCACCAATTTATAATAATTACGACGCAACTCTTATTTTGCTTTCCTTAATCGTTGTTTAATAAAATGAATTAAAGAATCTTTCAAATACTTATTTTATAGGTTTCTTTTAAAACAGTATGCTACAATTTTGATAGTTAAATATTTAATGTGTCATTAAAACATGTAGTTTTTGCTATTTAAGAGTATGCCTAAGCTTCTGACAATTTTATCTATGTCTTTTGATACTGAATCTATTCAAAACCTTAAACTATTTCTGATATTCTTTTTATTATTGCAAGAGAAATTTTTTTCTTCAGCACTCTTCACTAAGCTTGCATTTGTTTCTGAGATTATGCATTGTTTTAATAAGCATCAACTTCTGTTTTATACTATTGTAAAGATACTGAAGTGGTAAATCGCATAAGTTTGTGGTAGAACCGAAAGAACGCATAATTTAGCAAACTAAGTTTCTAAATTTTGTTAAAGCTACAGATTGCTATGTGGCATGTGTCTTACAGATATAGTATATGTTCACTAATACATGATTGCTGAATGATTACTGAGAGGGTAAAAAGAGTATCTTTGGTAAAAGAGTTTGTGGGTTCGAATACCATTTCTAGCATGGATGTTCATATTCGTTCAGATCAGCTTTAACCAATAGTTCCCGGTTTCTACAGCCCTTGTATAGAAAAACGGCAAACAGTAGTGCTCAAAACCAACAAATCATAATTGACATAACCTGTAAAATCACGAAAAATAGTTGATTTAATGAAATTGTCTATATTCAAATGGGATTTAAAAAATGGTCGTTCCAGTATGACTGTATAACTGTGTATAACTGTGTAACAGACGTATAACTGTGAGATATTTAACATTATTTCTCATATCGCTTCTTCCGGACAAGAAAAATGAATCTGAGAAAATCTCATCAATGCATAAGTGAGAGGTCAGTATAATTTCCACTGTATACAATAAGATGAATACCAAGAACACCTATTTTAGTAAACTAACATTCTAGTTCCTTTTTAAAGATACAGAAGGCTATGTGCCATGTGATTTTCATATATCTTATATGTTTCAACAATATATGATTGCTGATCTATTACCGAAAGGATAGAAAGGGTCTCTTTGGTAAAAGAGTTTGTGGGTTCGAATACCACTTCTAGCTTAGCTGTTTGTACCCGTTCAGATCAGCTTTAACCAATAGGTCCCGGTTTCAGTAGCCCTCGTATAGAGAAACAGCAGATAGTAGGGCTTAAAACCAACAAATCATAATTGACAGAACCTGTAAAATCACGAAAAATAATTCATTTAACGGAATTGTTTTTATTCAAGTGGAACAAAAATAAAACGGGCGTTCCAGTTAGAGAGACGTATAACTGTGAAATACTTAACATTACTTTTCATATACCTTCTTCCGGGCAAGAAAAATTAATTAAGAAAATCTAACTGAATGAGAAAATGAATCAAGAAAAAGTCATTGAGGAGAGAAAATTTCATCAATGGGAGATACATAGGTAAGAGGTCAGTATAATTTCCAATGTATACAATAAGATACAAATTTTCTTATTCAAACTCTGAAAATCAAGAACACCTATTTTAGAAAACTAAGTTTCTAGTTTTTTGTTAAAGCTACAGAAATCTATGTGCCATGTGCTTTGTAGATATCGTATATGTTTACTAATATATGATTGCTGAACGATTGCTGAGAGGGTAGAAATGGTGTCTTCGGGTAAAAGAGATTGTGGGATCGAATAACTCTAATAGCATGGATGTTCCTACCCATTCACATCAGCTTAGACCTCATATAGAACAACAACAGACAGTAGTGCTCAAAACCAATAAATAAGTATTGAGTGAAACTGTAAAATCACAAAAAGTAGTTCATTTAACGAAATTGTCTTCATTCAAGTGGGTCATAAAAAAACGGTCGTTCCAGTATGACTGTATAACTGTGTAACAGACGTATAACTGAGAGATATTTAACATTATTTCTCAAATCACTTCTTCTGGGCAAGAAAAATGATTCTGAGAAAAGCTCATCAATGGAAGTTACATAAATGAGAGGTCAGTATAATTTCCAGTGTATACAATAAGATTAATACAAATTTTCTTATTCAAACTCTGAAAATCAGGAACACCTATATTAGTAAACTAAGATTCTAGTTTCTTTTTAAAGATACAGAAGGCTGTGTGACATTTGCTTTTAAGATATCGTATATGTTCACCAATATATGATGGCTGAAAGGTTACCAAAAGGATAGAAAGTGTCTCATTGGTAAAAGTGTTTGTGTGTTCGAATACCACTTCTATCTTAGCTGTTTGTACCCGTTCAGATCAGGTTTAACCAATAGGTCCCGGTTTCAGTAGCCCTTGTATAGAAAAACAGCAGACAGTAGGGCTCAAAACCAACGAATCGTAATTGACAGAACTTCTAAAATCATGGAAAATAATTCATTTGAAGCAATTGTCTTCATTCAAGTGGGACATAAAAAAACGGTCGTTCCAGTATGACTGTATAATTGTGTATAACTGTGTAATAGATGTATAACTGTGAGATATTTAACATTATTTTTCATATCGCTTCTTCCGGGTAAGAAAAATGAATCTGAGAAAATCTCATCAATGGGAGATACATAAGTGATAGGTCAGTATAATTTCTACTGTATACAATAAGATGAATTCAAATTTTCTTATTCAAACTCTGAGAATCAAGAACACCTGTTTTAGCAAACTAAGTTTCTAGTTTTTTTAAAGCTACAGAAGGATATATGTCATGTGCCTTATAGATATCATATATGTTCACCAATATATGATTGCTGAATGATTGCCGTTTGTGGGTTCGAATAACACTTCTAGCATGGATGTTCGTAGTTCTTCAGATCAGATTTAACCAATAGTTCCCGGTTTATGTAGACCTCGTATAAAAAAAATGGCAGACAGTAGTGCTCAAAACCAACAAATCATAATTGACATAACCTGTAAAATTACGAAAAATTGTTGATTTAACGAAATTGTCTTCATTCAAGTGGGACATAAAAAAACGGTCGTTCCAGTATGACTGTAAAACTGTGTATAACTGTGAGATATTTAACATTATTTTTCATATCGCTTCTTCCGGGAAAGAACAATGAATCTGATAAAATCTCATCAATGGGAGATACATAAGTGAGAGGTTAGTATAATTTCCAATATATACAATAAGATTAATACAAATTTTCTTATTCAGACTATGCAAATCACAATATTATTGTACGTCAAATACAAACAGACAGGATATATATATATATATATATATATATATATATATATATATATATATATATATATATATATATATATATATATATATATATATATATATATATATATATATATATATATATATATATATATATATATAAAGTCATATAAAAAGTACTGAATATCATTCTCATAGCTGTAATTTAGAACGTTATCAGTGAAACCTTGAAGAGATTAAAAGAAATACCTTGTTAAAAATAACTTTTTACCTTGCTAAATATAACCGTTAATTTAACTCCGCTACAACGAACAATCAAATAAATAAAATCTTTATAATAAATATATATTTTTATCTATAATATATAATATATTAAATATATTATATATTATTATTATTAATTATTATTATTATTATTATTTAAATTATTATTATTTTTATTATTATTTTTTTAAATATATGTTTAATCGATATTTAAAAAAACATCTTATCAAATTAAACATTATTCTTATATTTCATGCAATCGAACTTCTTTAATTACGTAATTGAAGCATATATTTCAATCTTTGACTTCCTTAATACTTCAAATCGAATCAAAGAAAAATATTGCATTATTATAACTAAACTATGTGAAATTTAATCTTTGTGAGTTGCACCCATATCATGTGAAAATTATTTACTCAAAGAAATAAATATAATTTAATTTAAATATCGCATGGAAACTAAATTCCACCCGGATTAAGTTACTTCGTATTAAAAACTTCTTTCGTTTTAAGAAGCATTAAACTATCCTTTCGGGAAATTTTTTTATTACAAAATTGTCGGATAATTAGATTGCCATTTGATACATTGATTTCTTTCATCTTGTATTATCAAACTTGAAGAATTTCTTTTTTTAAATATGCTGCAGTAATTTAAAATGAGTGATTTTTTATTCCCCTAAACAGTAATATATTTTTTCGAGGATTATCAATAATAATCAGAAAATGTCAGTAAATACTGTATTTATATTTTTAAAGAAATAAAGATGCATTCCTTTTTTTGCAAAGAAACGTTTATTTATCAACATATTTTAGGTAATCAACATATTTTAACATGAATTTTCAAAATATAATTAAAGTATACATAGGCAACATTTTTTTGTTCATATTTGATTCGTATATTAATGAAACCTAAACGCTGTTTTTGTGAAACGTAATCAAGTCATTTTAATTATTTTCGATTCATCTTATTACTACTATTGTAATAAATATGATGCTTTATTATTGTGTTGTACATTTCATTTTAGTTCAAGTTGTAATTAAATATCTAAATCAATATTAGTTTAATACATATTTTTTGTTTAATTGATCCTGTAAATGGATTCCAACAATTACATATTTCCAGTGCAAAATTACATGCATATTATTTACAGCCTACAAGAATGTAATCTTAAACCAATAATTTTTTTCTATAATTAATAATATGCAATTACAGATGGTAGGATTTGCTGTTTTGAACTGGATATTTTGAATTGAAAACAATGAAATCTTGTTTTTAAACACGTTAAATATAATATATCAAATTTTAATCACATGTTTATTTTCCCAAAAATTACTTAAAAGTAAATCATGCATTCTTTATTATATACTTGATACTGAAAATAGTTAATCATTCCTTCATCATTCCTTCGTTTAACTAATGAAATCAATTTTGAATGATTTTATGCATTATACATTGAAAATAATAAACATCTTGCTTTAACAAATAGTACAAAAAATGAGTTTATTTGCAGAGACTGTAAAGAAAATATAAACGTTTATATATATATATATAATATATATCTATTATATATATATATATATATATATAATATATATATATATATATATATATTATATATATAAATACATATATATATTATTTATTTATATATATATAGTTAAATATATATATATATATATATATATATATATATATATATATATATATATATATATATATATATATATATATATATATATGTATATATATATATATATATATGTATATATATGTATATATATATATATGTATATATATATATATATATATATATATTTATATATATATATATATATATATATTTATATATATTATATATATATATATGTTATGTATATGTATTGTAACACTTTCAATATCCTAGTAACGGAAAGAATGTCACAGTCGAAGATAAATTGGAAATTTACTTTTATTCTTGATTAACTACGGCTATCTACAAAGGAATGTTAATTCCCAAATCATTAACTGCAAAGGATGGTTGCCGGTATAATTTCCTCACGACGATCACAGTCGAGAGAAAAACGAGATTTGATAATCTCTTCCAAGTGAGGTCTTTCAGGGTTCAATCAAACCCAATTTATCCCGTTCGGTATCCGAGACTCTGCAGCTCCCTAGATGAGCGGACTTTACGAATCTTCAGAACTACAAAGCTTCTAAAAAAAAGGCGAATCCACGAGATCAACACACCTACGTAAAAATGACGAAAAGTCCTGAATCGCAAAATTGTAGGCTTTTTATAATTGGGGTTCCAGTTCTGGTCCGCCAACAGTTTTGGGTCAGTTAAGAACCCAGTTACTAGAACTCCAGCAAAATTACAGTTATATTTTTTAGTTGAATTCTTATTCGCTGGCTGTCCCTTTCCGGAATTTCCGAGCATCATTAACAAGATCCTAGGAACGTATTCGTCTATTCAATCCGATTGTCAAGACCCCAGATCTGCGACACTCTATTGTATTAGTAAACAGGTGATCTCTGATCAGTTATTTTGAGTGTGCTAGGACAAAGGGGAGTCTTCACAATATATATATATATATATATATATATATATATATATATTATAGAGGGGATAAGCATTAAAGATAGATAAGTGTATGTAATAATTACTCTCTTGATATTAATAAGTTTATTAATAAAATATATTCTATTTGAAAGCCACTTTTCGCCATTTTCATTTTAAATAAGCGTGTAAGCAATAAGTGTTGACAGCTCCATGTCCACGTGCTAACTGAAACTTATCTGTTTGCAAGCTCATCAAATATCTCAAAAATGCTTCCGCCTGACTGGATTATCCTAAACACTTACTCGAGCGAGGGTCTTTTTAATTTATTTTATTATTGTAAAAGAGTTCGCTTTTTAAAATCGTTTATAACTCACGTAATTCCTAAATACCCCTTTTTTAGACATACTTTTATGTATATACTTACATATATATATTATATATATATATATATATATATATTTATATATTATAATATATTTATATATATATCATACGGCAGTATTTTATACATGTTTTGGTCTTTTCAAAGGCAGCAGTTATATTCAAATATAGTTATTTTCAAACCCCTTGCGTTATCTTGATTCATAGTAATTTTATTCAATCCGAAGACAAATTACAATTCATGGGCATGAGATACGATATATATTTCACTTGCCTCAATAAATTTATTCCCTTCTCAATTCCCCAAACCTAAGATGAATATGAAACTTATTATTCACTTCGAATGTGAAATGAATCTTGAATCTCCATCTTGTCGTATCGTATTCTTTCTCAACACTTTGAAATATGCGAGTGTGAAAGTTGGATCTCATTTAATATTCAGCTGGAATCGATCAAAATAAAGTAAATTGTTTTTTTTTACATTTAAATTGTTGATTCCTATTTTTATTAAAAAAATAGTGATTATTTTACTTCATAAAAATTTCTATAAACAAGTAATATGTAAAATAAACGCACCTAGCAACGTCTTTCAGTTTCTTGAATCAAATAAATAAAACAATATAATTTGCAGATTATGTAATGGATGAAATCTTCACCTTAAATTTAAATCTATATATACAATTTTAACACCAGAATAGAAAGGAAATTAAAAAAAACATAGGGATCTATATACTCGTACAAGTATATTCGTACAAGTACTCGTACATACACAAGTACTCGTAAATACAAGTATATTCGTACATACTCGTACAAGTACTCATACATTCCCAAAATGTATGTATATGTGATTTATCGAAATTATTACACCTAAACGTTTTATATAAAATTCTCCTTTTGCCCCATGTGATTCTTTTGTACCTAATAAACCATCCTATAACATCAGATTTAAAGAAACTTAATTTCTTTTTACCCGTCTCCCTAAACTAATGCTAGAATAAATGCTAATTTTCTGTCCACTGACCGCATTTTTCAAAAGAAAGCTGTCAAAATAAAATAATTTCATTCCAATGTCTAAATTTCTGCATATGAGGTTTTCAAGGTGATTTCAATAATTAAAGTTATTTTCTGCCAGTCCATAACGTTTCGTTTGGTTTGGAAGCGCTACGGTCTACTGTTTTGCAGACGAGGGCTAATGAGACCGGGACCTACTTATTAAAGCCGATTCCGAACGGCTACGAACATACTTGCTATAGTGGGATTAGAACCCATGATCTCCGGTACCGACGATCAGCGCCCTAACCAATCGGCCAGCGTTCAGTCTGTCAATAACGTTAAATAATAACTTGTTCTCTTAGGAAAAATTCACGTAATCACTCGCTGTTGGGGGGAAATTTATGAAAGAACCGTGCAGTCGTGAACATTCGATACTGAGTTCTTTTCTTGTACATACGTTAAATTTTAAAGTCAATAAATTTAAGTCCATAGTGTTCTACGGTCAGAGATATAAGGCTTCAAAAGAAGTAGAACATTACGTTTGGGGCATTTTTAATATTTAAATCAGAGTTTCAACTTTATTTAAGGTTTAAATGAACTTGCAAAATTACTTTCAATATTTCTTTGAGTTGAAGGTTTTTCTTTGATGATGTATTAAATAAGAATGTTTAGTAGGAAGGGACCTAAAAACAGTTCTTATTGATAAACAGAAACATTGATGGGCTAGGAAAGTATCAGAAAAATATAAGTTGTATTTAGCTGCTGGTCAAATGGTAGCTGAGTCCTTATACTGTGTCTACTAGCTGTTAGATTGCGTTTAGGTACAGAGTCATTTGTAGACAATATCAACACTTAAAAATAGTCAGTATCATACAGCTCTGGGACAGTCAAAAGTATATCATATAAAGTATAGTCTACTGGATATGGAACTCTGTTGTTTGCAGTGATGTACCCCATGAAATAGCTCTCACATTAATACACTTCTTATCCCACAAGATTTTATACCATTCTAAAATAATGCAGTTTCTGACACCAGGTTACCTATTAGAACTTTTATCTTTTTACTGGTTCGTTACACTGCTACACTGATTTTACATCGATGGTCATTATTTTTTCATACCGGTGTATATGTATTCTTTTCTCTTCCTTTAATTTCATGTCATTTAAAGTTAATTATGTCGCCAAAGTGTCAGTCCTTTCCAACATATAATTTTTTATATAATCAATCGTAAGTTTTGCATTAAAATTTAAATACCAACTTTTACCACAACTGTACATATCCCAGTTAAATTTCCTCATTTATGTGAATAATAGAACAGTAACTAGAAGCACAGAGTATTGTAATTGTATGCGATTTATTAAAACGATTTTTCTCAGAATGAAGTCTTTCCTGATTTAAATTCAAAGAGTTTGGAAAATTGTTACGTTTTATGATGAAAAATAACTTTTGGGATGATTATAAATTATTTAAAACTAGACTGTGATGTATTGTAAAGAGGTTAGATATTAAGGGTGATGATATTTTTGCATAATTCATTTTGGTTTTATATTGTGTTTTTCGGAAAAAAAATTGTTAAAAGTAGCCCTGAGACATCCCGTTCAAAATTCAAAATTTCGAGTCGGATCCCTGCCAGCAGTTGAAGGAGAGGGAGATCTCTACACATTTTTGTGCACTGATTTACATTACACTTGACTCTGAGCGAAGTGAGAACAGATGATTTTTGATTAAACTGAACCTCTCTTTGGGGGATTTTCAGGAAAGCCCGACATGAAACCTCACTTCATATGATGTGCTTTGATCTATATCTTTGCTCTTCTTGGGGAAAGTTATGGATTAATATCACAATTGCCCCTCTTATGTCTCATAATTTTTTATTTTTTTATTTTTTTACTTCCACAGAAGACTTGCTTCTGAGGATTCAGTCTTGACATGTATACTTGGGAGTCTAATGTACCTTGTACTCCTCTGTTGGGACCTTATTGCTGTTACACAAACAAAAAACACACACTTGTTGAATCCGAATGTTACAATTTTATACATTTTGTTTTATATTGTATTTAAAATGTTGTTTTCAGAATACTACATGATGAGTTAAAGACTCATTGCGAATTATTATGATACTTATGATATAATATTTTTTTAGAATAATGTGAGAAATTGTTACAATTGTGTTATATGTGATTTGATATTGAGATAACAAATATAGGTAGTGATTTAATTGTGAAATATTTAGATTTTGAAATAATGTTGTCTTAATCTAACCTGATGATGTGCAAAAATTACGAAAAAAGGATTGAATTAAGGGATGAAAAGTAAAGATGTTATGATTTAACTAAAAACATATGTGATTGTGTACTTGGATTTAATATAATATAATAATAGTGTTATGAAAATTGAGGTTGACTAAAACATGTTATATCTCGAGATGGTTACAATAATTAGGTAAATCTCATGAGAAACTATCAATAAATATTAATTACAGAGACTGTGCAGACTATGTGTAATAACAGAATATTCACTTGAACATATAAATGAAAACAGTGCACTAAGACTGTTCAATAGCAATTTGTACAACAAACTAAAACACGACTCAGTGTAAGAATTTATCCTGCTGGTTGGTTATTCACATTATGATATTAAGTGATATTTTGATTTGTTAGTTATTATATATTTTTTGGGGGGAAGCTCCACAATGGTTTTGTTTCTTTTTAATCAATTCAATAGAAATTAGTGTTTACAGGCAACCTGGCAATAATGTAATACTTAAGGTAAAATTATTTCAGTGTGTATTTTTTATGTACTCAGTTTTTTTATATATGCTATTATTATTATCATGAATATCATGTTTTTGTCTCATACTTTATTTCATATTTTTGCATTACGTATGTTTCGAAAATATCTTACAGAAGGTACCAGTGTTTGTATTTAGTCAAGGAAGTATTTTAAGTGATATTGTATTATTTTTTGGGCTTTAACTTTTATATTTCTATTTAGGTTGTGAGTTATAATTCAAGAGTTGATCAGTGTTATGTATACTCCATGTTCAATTGTGTATATTTTGTGACGTGGAGGGTTGACAGTTCAACTTAGCAGTAATTTTTAAAGTGAATAATTTAGGGTTATAATATTTCTCTTAATATTTATTTAATTTAATGTAATCAAGATAAACTCCTTTTCAACTTAAATTTAATTGTTCACTAGGGATTTGTAAATCAGGACTGACCATTCCGGTTGGGCCAATCTTGAGCAGAGGGGGGGGGAAGAAAATTGTCAGGTCTAAAAAAGGAGTAGTTAGAAATTACGTGAGTTATAAACGATTTTAAAAAGGGAACTCTTTTATAATAAGGAAATAAATGAAAATGACCTACGCTCGTGTAATCTTTTAGGATAATCCGGTCAGGTGGAAGCATTTTTGAACTATTTGATGAGCATGCAAACAGATAATCTTCAGTAGCGCGTGGACATGGAGCTGTAAACACCTATTCCACGATTAGCTCAGCCACGAAAGATGAAAATGAATCAAGTTGCTTCGAAATAAAACTATGATTTAATATACTTATTATTATTAAGAAATACTGTTTTCCATTCGCCTTAACTTTTTAATACACACACACACACAAACACACACACATATATATATATATATATATATATATATATATATATATATATATATATATATATATATATATATATATATACATATATATACATATATATACATATACATATATATACATATATATACATATACATATATATGTATATGTATATATATATAATATATAATATATATATATACATACATATATATATATATATGTATATGCTATAACTGGATGAACTTCTCTCTTTATTTTCTCCAAATGAGTGTAGATTTTTTTAATCTTTGTGATGAGCTAAATTTCCCATTCAAGCCCTTTGGGCAAAATTTTCCATGTAGAATAGTTTAATGCTCACCATTTGCATGACGTAAAACTATAAATATCTTATATTCGTTAGAACTGATGTACATAGGTTAAAGAAAAATAAATAAATTTTAATTAGTGTAAAGGTAAAGAGTGTGTGAAACAATGTTATATGAATGGAGACATATCTAAATGAAAATATTTTCCCGAGATAAAATTATTGAATAAAATTTAAATCGATATTATATTAGCAGTATTTTTTGTTTACCATATCGTTCTAAAAAAGAAACGTATATTAATTAACATTTATTTTTGTTTCAATGCAATTTATGAGTTTAAATTAAGATTGAAAATTATCGCAAACATTTAATATTTAACTTTAGGCTTGTAAATGAATTGTATTTACATAAAAAAAATAATTTTTCATTTATATTTGGATTTTTTCACATTCCAGCTAACTAAATTGGATCAAACAATTTACTGGAAAATTTAATATTTGTTTTATAGAAAATGTATTTAACGAAGATCTATAAGAAATTTTTGTTATAATAAAAGTAACAAATATAGTATGAAGTAATTCGTTAATTTGCTGTGTAATACGAACAGGCTTAGTAAATGCTGTTTGAAGACTCGATTTTTAGTGATGTTTCGTAATGAAAAGTTTGCTACAAATTTAAGTATCTTGTTTCCTTTATATAACAAAATTGTTTGTGATGTCATTAAGAATATAGTTCGATGTGAAATACTTTAAAAATACAGATTTAAAGTCTGCTGAAATGAAAAAGCTTAAAATTGCAATAGCTTGCAATATGAGTACGATGATAAATGTTGATCTCTCTCATTTATATTTGTGCTATACCATTATTTTCATCTATTAAGCTAGTATTAAATATGCTGTTTCAATATCGGAGCTATTTTTATATCGTATGTGATTTCAGCAGAAAGTTGACTCAAATTCTCCTAATCTTTTATTGATAAATAAATGAGACGAAATTCAAGAAATTCAAAATTTTATAATGAATAATATCGAGTGTTCTTTGTGGAAAGTCGAATTTCCACTTAAAGAGCTTGATTTTTAACATTACGGAATGTAATATTATCTATCCAACTGTTATCCTCGAAAAAATCATTCTTTTAAACTGCTATCTGAAATAAATAATAATTTGAAGTATAAATGAGTAACTTTTGATGAAAGTATGTAGTTAATGGAGAATGTGGTTTAATTATTTATAGTTGCATCTTAATCAAGTATTCTACCATTTCATTCTTTAATAAAATGTATTACATTTTTAAAAGAAATAATTCATTTTCTCTTTATTAAAAGGAATACATTTGTATAAAGAATAGTATATAAGGGCGTATTTCATCTTCCTATATATCCATATTTTTTAAAACTTATCCTATTATGTTTGAAGTAAAATGAGGTAGTATATATATATATATATATATATATATATATATATATATATATATATATATATATATATATATATATATATATATATATATATATATATATATATATATATATATATATATATATATATATATATATATATATATATATATATATATATATATATATATATATATATATATATATATATATATATATATATATATATATATATATATATATATATATATATATATATATATATATATATATATATATATATATGTATATATATTATATATATATAATATATATATATATATATATATATATATATATATATATATATATATATATATATATATATATATATATATATATATATATATATATATATATATATATATATATATATATATATATATATATAGTTACTAAATATATAATGTGTATTTTTAAATAGAAGTACAAAATGTCCAAAAATCTTTACATTTTGATAGTAATACTATACAAAGAGAGTCAATTATATGAAATTTTATAGTTGGCTAAATGTACAGGTTTTAGTGAAAAAGACTAATTTATTGTCGAATTTGACTTACCTGATCTAATTGGACATAACCTCTTTAATTTTCTTTCAATTTAATAAAATTATTTTGTCTCAATAATTTCACCAATTCTGATAACTTTATCATTTAGTATTGGTAGCCATGTGAAGCAGAATATATTGTGGGAGAAACACGAATGCAATGTTATTTATAATGTTTTATTATTTGGATTATGATTTTTATAATTTTATGCACAAATTTATAATAGCGAATATTGGTTGAAATAATCATATCATAAAATTCATTATTTGGTATGCATAATATATTATTTTTATTAGTATATGTAGCTTATAATACATAGAGAGAATAGGGAAAGTATTTAGTAAATATTTATATATCAGAAATCTAAGTTAATACAAGTGAAATCTGTGATATAAATTTCAGAATCAACGAGTACATTTAGGATTCTATTTTTAAGATGAACTCTTTTATGTAAATATATCGAATTCTTTGTTGCTCTATAAACTAAATTATGAATTATTAAACTTTTGAGCTATGCAAAAGGTAATGTAACAAATTTTATGAATATTAAAAGAAAAATTATAGATAATTATGTATCTTAATATTATTTGATTTGTGGTAGAAAGTAGTATATTCTGAATGCATACTAGTCGAAGAAGCATTGCATACAAAAGTGCATTAAAATTTGGATTGACTTCAAGGGATGGACAAGAGTTGTTGACTATTGAGAAAACTCTAGAAATATTTGTTTTTATAGAGTTAATATTTCCATTACAAGTAGATAAGATAATAAACCATACTTGCTATACACACGGGACAGTAATAATAAAGCAATTTTACAATATTTGGAGAAGTAGAGGATGGACGACAGGTGAAGAGTTCAGTAATTTCTAAAATATATTCTAATCGCTTGTAAAAATGATTGTGATTGTTCAGAATTAGATTTCACAGGAAGTTTCACTGTGACTACAGTTGTAAATTTACTTATATTTCCATTTATTGTAATTCGTCAAATGGAAATTTGAATGGAATCACAATAATGTACCAGCAATTTTTTTGATAAAAAATATTTAGTAATTTCAAGAAAATCAGGTTTTGATTTAATGTAAAATAATTTTAACTTCCATTTATTTATTAAATTTATAATAGCAAGCATTAAAACAAACAAATAGTAATAATAAAGAATAACAAACAGTACTATTATAACGAATTAATCATTCAGATAAATGTCACTGAATCAAATACATTGCTAATTTCCATTTTAGTGAATCTCATTGGTGTTAGTTTGAAATATCATACTTAATATTTTTTTAAATATTACAGTCAATACTACCCATATTGTATCATTTACTAGATAAAATGGAAAAGAAAGTCTAGTGTATCTTTCAGTATTTTTCGAACACGGGTGAAATGATTTCTAAATTTCTTGTTTTTATAGGCTGACATCAAAATTGTTCGTCAATGTAATACGCTACATCAAAAATACACAACGCAATAAAAAAAGTTATAAATGCTTTATAACCCGAAAAGATTAAAATAATATTTATTCAAGTTTTCGTCGATATTATACTCGAATGAAGTATATCGGAAAAATTGATATTCAATTCTCTATTCATACTGTCTCCTTCTTAAAATAACAGACAGGAACATCGAATTTTCCTATTTTAGCTAGTTTTATTTTAATCCGAAGAAACGTATGCTAGAAATCTATTTTTGATAAGTCGAAACAAAATAACTATACATACAAAAATACGATTTTACTTAAAACCGTATTTTACTATATGTTAAATGATAAAACGGAAACAACAGGGAGTTAAAGTCTTAAATATGATATTAAGTCATGAAATTAATAGTTTAAATGTAGATTTTAATGTAGAAAATTTTTAAATCATAATTGTTGCTTTTAATTCTTCAATTTTTAGAAGATGTAAATTAAAATTATTAATTAATTCTGTAAATCTCTTAATATTGAAATATTTCTTAGCCTAGGGAAAAGAAATTTAACAGATGAAAATAAAAATAAAAATGAAGACATTTGTGTTGCGAGAAATCGTAAAAGATGTCTAGTTGTTTGAATTTTAAAAATATAACTTTTAATTTATTGAAAATTATACATATTTAAAATATAAAATTGAACACCAAAATGATTTTGACGAAATAAAGTATCATGGATTATTACTATTTCTATGAGAACTAGATGAAATATAATAAAAATAAAAACAAGAATCCTTCTATAGAAAATCATAAGAAAATCTGAATGGGCATCACTTAGATACAGAAGGTGATGAGTTTCAATCCACTGCTAGTCCGTAGTCCTCATATAAATAGGGAATCAAAATTAGGAATTAAAAAGACAACAGTTTTTTTAGTAAAAAATGCTTAATAAATATAATTATTACAAAATTATGTAATATTAGTGACAAAGACTTGAACAAAAAGTTGTGGTGCAGATGCGGTATATGTGTGTCTCTTCACATTTCATAGTAAATTTTGTGATTTGGTTAAATTTATGATTTCTGCTAGAGTAAACACTTCCCTCCCATTGTCACCATTGTTTCTCCAAAGTTTTTGCTCAATATTACTTTCATAATAACTTTCTCAGTATTTATGTTTCTTTAGCAAGGAAATAAATATAAATTATTTCTACTAAAATTCAAAATATTCAATATAACTTTCGGCATCCTACAGGTATTTATAATTTTTATAATTCTTCTAATTCCCATTTTAAAAGTTTTTTTCCAACTTTTAAGTCATAAATAATGCTCACATCACCAACGAGAAAACTACACCAAGATGACGTTTTATATCTGCTCAAAACGTTAATTTTAATAAATATTTAGAATATCCCATGGGAAAAACCTGAAATTGGTATACTCTTCTGATGTTTATGAAATATGTACTTTATAACACATAAAATATAAATTCGATAAATTTATATTTGTTGAGATATAAAATAAGTTATTTTCGAATTGACCTGCGGAGGTTAACCAGAAAGTGAATGTCTCAAGGCATGTAAAAAGAAACAAAACACTACTACATGGAAAGATTTACTAAAATATGCAACGGAATTTTAGATTATTTTCAACACATAATAACCATTGGCATTTTAAAAGAACTTGTTATGAGAGATGTATTGGAATTCCGATGTCAAACAATTCTGCCGCTTAGTATTGAGGTCACCGATGTCTGCAGGTCTTCGACTTTGGTGATAGAACAGTAATTTCATCAGATTTAACCCTTAGCGTTCCGTTGGCTCCACTACGGTGCCATCCGGCATTTGTTCAGCAGCTCTGCAGGTTCCGCTGTGGAGCCAAATGTTTTTAGCATAACTACGTTTAAGATGCTGAGTTGGCATTTGTTATCTATAATTAAAACGTGCTCAGTCTCAGTACTGTTATGATTAAACCTTTGTTTCACTTTTTTATGGTTAGCAACATGCAGAAAAATAATTATTATGATGAGAATTTAGAGTTGAGTGGTACTGAAGACATGTTTGATTTTCAAGTGTTAAAAGATATTGCAACAGATCAATTTTGATTATAATTCTGATACTTTAAGTAGTGGTTCCGAACTTATACTACCCAAGTAAACCCAGTATGCATATAGGAGGTTGTTTCCAAAAATTTCATACTATGGGGAATTACAGAATTTGAAATTTATCATTCATTTGCAAGAATAAAGTGCATATACATCAAATAAACAAAATTAAACACATTCACAAGCTCGTGTGATTCTTCTCCCTTAAAATGAAACTCCATTTCTCTAGTTCCGCTGCGAAAATGTGTCGGAGTTGCTGGTAGACAGTGGTACAAAAACGTGCTGAGCACTAAGGTTGAAGAATAGATTAAAGTTACTGAGTAGAACATGAGGACTGTGAGGTGCCCTGCTGTTACCAATGAGAAATGTACAGTCGCAGAGCTAGAAATCTTGTGTACTTTAGGGAAACCCATGACAACAAAGACGAATCATCTGCCTATGTTACAAACTTTATGAATTTGATCTATATATTAAGCAAAATACACGTTGGATGACTGATAGAAAAAAATGACAGAGGACATCATAATGCATTACAACAACGTTAACCTTTCATTGCCCATTTATTTTTTCATACAACGTTTTCAAACTTTCAAAACAGAAGTGCTAATTACATTTAATTGATTAAACAATAGATGACATCGCAAAACTGAAGCAGGAATCAGTCTTCCATCCTTATAATAGAAAAACCAAAGTATTATAATATGCTTTGCGCTTCCCACAGGTGTAATCTGTGAGATCGTGTAGATGGAAGTAGTGTTCCCACGGCCTTCAAAAGGGTTAAGAAAGGGGATTAATTACAAGGGCAGCATATGGTAGTGATATTGTATTTTGTGAAATCTGTTGGGGATGTGGGAAACTGGAGTTTTTCTAAGTGACCCTATATTATAAATTCAAACACACAAATAATATAATTTTTATAGTATTAATTTCACTGAATGTTCATAATTAAAACTTGTGTTTATTTTTAATTCTAAGAAATATACCATAAAATTAACATGTCACAAAACAGGAGACATTGATGTGCAACGAAGGTTTTCTATAAAGAAAAAATAAATGTGAATAGTTATTAATGTAATTAAAATTCTATCTTAAATTTTATTTAAATTTATATAATTATACATCCTACAATATAATCAAATGTCTCATAGGTTTTTAAAGGATAATAAAATTTTATTTGAAACGTTATGTGACTTTTAGGTTTTATAATATTTAATGATATAATCTACCTAATCTAGATGATTTGAGTTGTGTTAAGTTATTACGCTTAAATAAAAATTACAAATAAATCGTTTTACCAAACTACTTTTAAGAATACAAACTGTATTAGCGTGTACAATAATTTAAGTTTAAAAATTTGTACAAGTTTTAACTAAAAACTAATATTATATAATAACACTTATATTAGTTACTGAAGGGACCACAAATATTTTCCATTTAGTTATTGAAAGTTTAATAACAGAATTATATAAAGATGTAACACATTTAAAAAGTAATGTAACATGTCATAAAACAGGAGACATTAATGTGCAACGAAGGTTTTCGATAAAGAAAAAATAAATGTGAATAGTTATTAATGTAATTAAAATTAATTAAAATTTTATTTAAATTTATATAATTATACATTCAATATAAAACAAATACCTCATAAATAAAAGCTAAATAATTTTAAAGGCTAAATAAATTTTATTTGAAACGTTATGCGATTTATGTTTTATAATAGTTAAATGATATAATTACCTAATCGAGATCATTTGAGTTGTGTTAGCTTTCACGTTTGAATAAAATTACAAATAAAACTTTTTACCATTACGAATAATTTAAGAATATACTGTATTAGAGTGTACAATATTTTAGTTTTAAACATTTGTACTTTTAAGTAAGAATTCAACATTATATAATAACACTTATATTAGTTACTGTAGGGACTTAAAATTTTTTCCATTTAGTTATTGAAAGTTAATAACATAATTATATAAAAATGTAACACATTTAAAAAGTTATGTAACATGTCACAAAACAGGAGAAATTGATGTGCAACGAAGGATTTCGATAAAGAAAATAAATGTGCATAGTTATTAATGTAATTAAATTATACCTTAAATTTTATTTAAATTTATATATAAATAATTTAAAATGTAAATTTTTTATATATTTTATATATTTATATATATACTATATATAAAATATATATAATTTATATTAATTTTATTTATAAATTTATATTATAATTTATTTTTATTTTTTTATATATAAATTTATATATAATTATACATACTACAATATAAACAAATGTCTCATAGGTTTTTAAAAAAATAAATAAATTTTTATTTGAAACGTTATGCGATTTTTAGGTTTTATAATATTTAATGATATAATTTAGATGATTTGAGTTGTGTTAAGATTCACGTTTGAATAAAAATTACAAATAAAACGTTTTACCAATACGAATATTTAAGAATAAAACTGTATTAACTTGCACAATATTTTAATTGTAAAATTTTGTACAAGTTTTAAGTAAAAATTGTTATTATATTATAAACCTTATATTTGTTACTGTAGAGACCCTCAAATATTTTCCATTTAGTTATTGAAAGTTATAATAACAGAATTTTATAAAGATGTAAACATATTTAAAGTAATGTAATAATGTCACAAAACAGGAGACATTGATGTGCAACGAAGGTTTTCTATAAAGAAAAAATAAATGTGAATAGTTATTAATGTAATTAAAATTCTATCTTAAATTTTATTTAAATTTATATAATTATACATCCTACAATATATACAAATGCCTCATAGGTTTTTAAAGGATAAATAAATTTTATTTGAAACGTTATGCGATTTTTAGGTTTTATAATGTTTAAATAATATAATCTACCTAATCTAGATGATTTGAGTTGTGTTAAGCTTTCACGTTTGACTAAAACTACAAAATAAAACTTTTTACCAATACGAATAATTTAAGAATACAAACTGTATTAGCGTGTACAATATTTTAATTGTAAACTTTCGTGCAAGTTTTAAGTAGAAAATGAAGAGTATATAAATAACACTCATATTAGTTACTATAGAGACCATAAAATATTTTCCAATCAGTTACTGAACGGTTAGTAACACAATTCTTGAAAATATAACACATATAAAAACTAATGTAAACAGAAATATAATAGTTTAAACATACCATTTTTCTCTTTATTTAAAAATTTTATCTGAAATAAAAAAACTACGAAAAAAAAAGAAATAATTGAATAAGGCAAGAGTTTTCCCTTTGTTTTTATTTCCCAAATAATGATTTCAGATATATTTTCATTTAAAAATAATAGAATTAACTTTTTATGGACTGTCAAACCAATTGATAAATAATCACTTCCATCTCCACGGCTCACCAAATAACAGCAAAACTCATCGTGACGTATCATTTCCCCAGATCTTTTGATTATGATATTGGAGAATTTCCCTTTTGCGGCTGGAAAACCATTCGAGTGTTTGGCCTTTAAGATAAATAACGATTATTGAATGCGTTTTTTTATTGTAGATTATTTAGTGTAACAAATGATACCGGTATTGAATACCGATAATCTAATAATAGATGAGAAGATTAAAAAAACTATCATATATTGTATTAGGACGTATTAGCCAAATAATAGTATTAATAAGTTATTTCTGCGGACATATTATTAAAATGCTATATTATGTTATATTATGTTAAAATAATATGTTATATATTATAGATGACTTTAGAAGAAATGTATCAGGCAAATAAGCGTAAAAACAAATAACCATTTATACGTAGCGTTCTTTATAAATTATGAAAATTAAAATTGCTATTTGAATCTTCTGTGTGCTTATTTTATATATTTCTGTTACAAAAAGGGAGAATATAATTTGGAAATTAGAGTTTTTTTAAATATTTCAAGTGACATTATTAAGGTATATAATCAAAACATTATTTTACGTTTAATACTATTTTCGTATATTTCCGAAAGGGAAAATTAATTTTACAGACGTGTTAGAAATAATGTGACGTTAATGATTTAAAAAGAAATTGACTAGTAATTGTTGAAACTTATCTTTACAAACAGTATTTCAGAAAAATAGTATTTACATATAAAGTGACTATTGTTATACATATGATGCATTTAAAACTCTACTATCAAATTTATCTGTACTTTTGGAAAATATTAAAAATAAAACATACCTATACTGTAGAGTAAAAATGTCACTACGAGTTCTTTTATGTAAAGAATAAACGGAATTTGTATTTTATAATATTCATTTTAACTATGCTATATGCAATATATATGCAATAAAATATGTATTGCATATATAGGCAATAAATATATATGCATAAAATATAATTGTAATATATATGCAGTAAAATATATGGATTGCATTTATATGCAATAAATATATATGCCGAAAGATGGACGAATGGTTAGGGTGCTGTGGGTTTGAATCCCACTACGGCATGGATGTTCATAGCCTTTCTGAATCTTTTTTAAGCAGTAGGTCCAGGTCTCTTTGGCCCTCGTGTTGCAAAAAGTAGACCGTAGCGCTCCAAAACCAAATATATATGCATAAAATATAATTGCAATATATATATGCAATAAAATATTTATATGCATAAAATTAATAGCCGGCAAGTTTCATTGAAAAATGATAGTTAGAAAGTCACTTAAAGTGGCACATCATCTTTAAGCAACTCCAAATTTAAGATTGTTTCTTACTTTTCACCTTGGAAATATCTTCTTTAATTATTATCTTAAATACATGGCATTTTCAGCATTTTTTCTACATTTTAATATATAATTAGTTTTTCTGTTTTACTTTATTTCTAAAGATAAGAACTTTTTATGTAAAAGATCGTGTGAAAAGAGAGAAGTTGTTTTAAAAACTTCATAATTTTTCTGACAGACTTACATCATCATAAAGAGAGTTTAATAATTTTTGCCTTTTCGTAAACGATACTTATTAGGGAATCTTTTCTACCTATTTAAATTTCTAAAAATGTTTCAGAAATATTACACCATAGGATTGAATTTTCAAAAAAAACTAATTTTTTTAAAATACCATTTCATATGTATAAATACTAAATAAAATAAACAAAGAAACAAGTAAGTAGAGTTTTACTGTAGGTCTATAATGCATTTATTGTGATAATTTGAAATGAATATGTACAGTAGCTATTTTTAGAGTGTGCGCAATTTGAAAAAAAAAATCAGCAAAAAGCGTTTAAAGTTTATAAACTAACCTTAAAAGATATGAAGAGCCGTTCTCACCAAAGTCGTTTTTTATCTTCCCCATCTTAGTTCAGAATCCAGGACATCTAAATTATCTATTTGTCCCAGGTTGTGATTTATCTCAAATTCTATTTCAACTACATATAGAAAACTATAAAGAGATATTCTGTACTTTGTTCTTTGGATTTTTAATTAAAAGCAATACTTTTTAAATATTAACTAAATGACCCATTATCCATTTTTTTATTTTTTGAATTTTTAAAGTATTTATAATTTTTATTTTTAAAATCCCAAAGTCAAATTAATTTATCTTCTTTGGGGTTAGTAATTATTGACATCACGTTGTGTTTCGAAAATACTCTTTCGGGTTAGTTTATTTTAGTAAAGAAAGCCATTTAAATGAGATATATTACGTGATTTATCCTTCAGTCCGACAGAAAAAATGCAGTTATTTTATTTGCTTATTTCCTTTACATCGGCATCGTCTTCAAGAACCATTGAGTTATCTTCCACATCATTGATTGCTGCTCTTGAGTTACATAGCCATATAAGATCTGGCAACTAGAAATAGTATAGATAGTGACAAGTATTAGTCAGAGTGTAATATAATTTTTTATATCTAATAATTCTAGGTGCTTGTACCGTGAAGTATTTATGCATATGCTACCTTCTTACCGGTAACGAAGAGTGTATTTATATAAATGAAAGCAATGGAATTGATGAATGTGACTGGGTGCAGTACAAAAGTATGATAAGTCCAAAACGCTTTGTTATAAACATCTATTTAATATTTAAAACAAGACATAACTATCTTACAAAATAAAGCACTACTAATGTAAATTAAAGCACTGCTGTAAGCAACACTTGCTACAGCTACCAAAACAATCACCTTGCTTACATTCAATCAGCCCCGCATTCAACCCACAACACAGTTTTTTTATACGGCAGTGAAACTCCGCAACGAATTAAAACCTTGCATTAAAAATAAATTTGCATGAACAGTATTTCATTTTGCACATTTGGTCGGAATGAATAAAAAATAAAAATACAGCCATGCGCTTTATATTGCTAACATCATATATTAGCTATTTAATGTCTAACGAAGTACCGTTTTATGTCAATATTATTTATTCATAATGATGTTAGAGAGAAGACCTAGAGAATAACTATTCAAAATAAAGTTAGAGAGAAAAGATATAAAGAGAATACAGAAATGTCTACAAATTTTTCATGCAAATAATCAATGTCAAATATTTTCTCAGATTTTTCCCTATGGTTCTTGTGTAAATATTTAATCTTAATTTAAATAACTGCTTTTGAGAATTTCGAATCATATTTGGACACGAGTAAGGGAAATTGATATTTTTTTCTTTTTATCTGTCACCTTTTATATAAAATATTTAGCCATATTACGCAATTTCCTATTTTAATATCCGGAATTTATAAATAATTATTAATATATTAAGAAGCAAAGAGGGTGGATAGGAAGAAAATAACTTCTTTCTTTTACGATATCATCTTAAGATGTTTCTTACTACTTCAATGCCAACTTAGTACCGTGCAGATTTTTAACTCCTCTTTGAAAATCTGCTTTTAAATATTATATAGTATTTTCATCCATTTATTATATAAAGAGGAATTACAAGGTGGTATTATTTATCTATTGAATACGCATTAGAACATTTGTAATTAAAGAATATTTTGTAAACATATTTTGAAATCAATTTTTTTTCTAATTCAAGTTTTCCTACACTGCTTGAGATACTGTAGAGGGTTCAAAAGTAAAGAAAAAATTATTTCCATCTCTTATCTTTAATGAATTAATATATTCTTAAAAGTCCTGTCATTAAGATGTTTGAACTATAAATTTATTTCATTTTATCAATGTCTTATATTATCTGTTATTTTCTATTTATAGTACATGCACTTTTATTAAGATTGTAACGTGATTATATATATATATATTATATATATATATATATATGAAAAACATCTACAATATATTAAAATTTTACGAAAGCAATATTTTCCCTTTTGTTTGTCAACGCATATTATTGGATCTTATAATATATGATTGGGAATTTATAACTGTAACATTTATGAATTTGCTTAAAATTATATCTTAGAATTAAATTAATTCAGTAGTATATATTTTTTTAATCTTTGAAGTTGTTTTAAATTTATAAATATCAGTTGTTATAATTTAGACTAATTACCAAGTATGAAAAAAATTTACAGTTATTCTATCATTAGTTTTATAGTTATTTTATAATACAAAAGTATAACAATTTTAAATAAATCTAAGAAAATTAACAATATTTTTATACATAATTTAGCCTAATCATTCTTACCTAAAGAATAAATGCAGTATGTAAAAATCACATTTTTGAAGGTTTCAAGGTCATCTCTTTCCTTAAAGGTTTCAAATTGCTTTTAAATAATGATTGTTTTGATGAAAATTAAGATTTATATTAGTAATAATTGTGTTGTATTTTACAGTTATATTTATTATTTGTGTTCAGCCCTCTACCAGAAATTGAATGCAAGCCTAATTAGACTCTTCTCAACTGACCATAGTCTCTATTGTCTCCATTTAGTATACTAAAGAACAGTACGTTATTTTAAATACAGCACATAACGCTAACATGCACTCCCCCTTTAAAATAAATTTAACCACATTTTCCAGTTGCATTTATTTTATTTTTAAATGTTATGTAATAATTATATTCATGTTGTAAATATTTAGCTATCTTAATATGTCATAAATGTTATTTTGTATTATTAGGAAGCCTTTTATATTTTAAATTTGCGTAAAATCGCATGGAAATAATAGGATTGAGAGTATAAAAAATTAGTTTTGATGTTCATACTTAGTTATATTCAATAATCCATTAGGATTCTATTGTTAAATTTTCAGTTTAATATTGACCAGCAAAAATCAAACTGCCTGATGAAAAGAAACTGTTTTCTGTAAGACAATCACCTTGCTTACATTCAATCAGCCCCGCATTCAACCCACAACACAGTTTTTTTATACGGCAGTGAAACTCCGCAACGAATTAAAACCTTGCATTAAAAATAAATTTGCATGAACAGTATTTCATTTTGCACATTTGGTCGGAATGAATAAAAAATAAAAATACAGCCATGCGCTTTATATTGCTAACATCATATATTAGCTATTTAATGTCTAACGAAGTACCGTTTTATGTCAATATTATTTATTCATAATGATGTTAGAGAGAAGACCTAGAGAATAACTATTCAAAATAAAGTTAGAGAGAAAAGATATAAAGAGAATACTTGGAAGAATATTTGAAACTATGAGCATCACAAGACATCGTGTGATAACTATAAAACAAAAAAATTTATTAAATATATTTACCTGAATATACCTGTTCTATATGATCAAACTGCAATTATATGTTTCATTAACTAACGTTTTTATTAACTAACGTTTTTAACATACGTTTGTTTTAACTAATTTTGTTTTCATTTAAAATCATGTAAAACTTGATCATTACTGTTCTTATTGGAACTAAATGTTGAAATAATTATAGGTTTTTTAGAAATATGTATGATGTTATATATTGTTTATTATAAATTCATAATACATATACATTATAAGTGTTTTATGCCATATTTCATTCGGAGTATAAACATATTAAGTGGTAATGTTTGTTATATTTTTTGAAAGTTTAAGTAAGAAAAAAAAAATGAATAAACTTTTTTATAATCACGGTAAAACACTAATTACTGTTTTTATTTTAACAATATGTTTAAGTATTTATTATTTAAAAAATTTTTCTAATGCTTTTTATAACTTTCTATACGTACATAAAACATATAATGTATAGGTGTCTATTTAGATGTTTATTCAAAGTTTATATTTTTATTTTATTATAAATAAAATTTCAATTGTTAACCCAGCATCACTAGTGGGTATAGTATTTTCTGACATAACGTTGTGTTTTGAAAAGTCTTTTTCCGGTTAGTTTGTTTTAGTAAATTATGCCAATTAAATAAGCCTAAGTTACACCTAAGTTACATTGCCATATAAGACCTGGCAACAAGAAATATTAGAAATAGTGACAAGTGCTCTTTAGAGAGCAATATAATTTTCTATATCTAATTATTTTAGGTTCTAGTACGATGAGCAATTTCTGAAAATATTAGCTATTTAATGTCTAACGAAGTACCGTTTAATGTCAATATTATTTCGTCAGAATAATGTTATAGAGAAGACCTAGAGTATAACTATTCATAATAAAGTTAGATAGAAGAGATAGAAAGAGAATACATGCACTAATACGCATAAAATATTTGAAAATATGGACATAGTTAGATAACTATATAATATAACAACAAAGTTTGATAACTATAAAACGAATTATTAACCTGAATTTTATTAATCTGATAATACTTGTTCTATATAGTCAAACTACAATTATACAGGTTATTATACATAACTAATTTTTTTCATTTAAAATCAAGTAAAACTTGATCATTACTCTTCTTATTGGAACTAAATGTTAAAACAATTCCTGTGTTTTAATAAATATTTAATATATTATATATTGTTTATTACATAAGATATATACATTATAAATGTTGTATATAATATTTCTTTCCGACTATTAATATGTTAATGTATTAATGTGTAATATATTTTATCAAAGTTTTGATCAGAAAATAATTGTATAAAACTTTTTTTCTTTCAAATCACGCTAAAACACTCATTACTGTTTTTAATGGAACAATATGTTTAAGTATTTATTTTTTTAATTTTAATTATTTTTATAACTTTCTATACGTACATAAAACATATACTGTATAGGTGTCTATTTAGATGTTTATTGAGAGATTATATTTTTATTTGCCGTTATAAATAAAATTTCAATTGTTAACCCAGCATTACTAGTGGGTATAGTAATTACTGACATCACGTTGTGTTTTGAAAATACTTTTTTGGTTTAATTTATTTTTACTAAATTGTGCTATTTAAATTAGCTTTATTAGGTGGTTTATAGTTGTGCTACGACAGAGTAAATATTTATCTAAAAATCTAATTTATCTGTCTAGTACCTTTAGCATCGGCCTTGTCTTAAAGTTCCAATGAGTTGTTTTCCATGACATGATCGCTGTACCTAAGTGACATTGCCATAAAAGACCTGGAACTAGAAATAACAGAAATACGGACAAGTGCTCTTTAGATAGGAATATAATTTTCTATATCTAATTATTTTAGGTGCTAGTACTATGAACTATTCCTGCAAATATTAGCTATTATTAATATTAGCTATTTAATACCTAACGAAGTACCGTTTTATGTCAATATATTTATTTATAATGATGTTAGAGAGAAAAGTTAGAAACAGAATACTTGCAACAATATGACATGAAATATTTGAAACTATGGACATACTTTGATAACTTTATAATATAATAACAATGTTTGATAACTATAAAACGAAACTTTATGTAATATATTAACCTGATAAGAAAAGTTCTATATGGTCAAATTAAAATGTGCAATTTATTATATATAACTATTATTTTACATTTAAAAATAAATAAATCTTGATTCTTATTATTCTTATTGGAACTAAATGTTAAAATACTTCCCGTATTTTAATAAATATTAAAGATATTATATATTGTATAATATACATACATAAGACAAAATAGTTATTCTTATACGATATTTCATTTCGAGTATTAACATATTAAGGTGGTAATGTTTGTTATATTTTATCAAAATTTAAGTAAGAAAATAATTGTATATTTTTTTTTTCAAATCACAGTTAAATACTTGTTACTGTTTTTATTGGAACAATATGTTTAAGTATTTATTTTTTTAAATTGATGTAATGCTTTTTATAACTTTCTATACGTAAATAAAACATGTAATGCATAGGTGTCTATTTAGATATTTATTGAGAGATTTTATTTTTATTTGCGTTATAAATAAAATTTCAATTGCTAACCCAGTATTACTAGTGGGTATATTAATTACTGTCATCAAGTTGTGTTTAAAAAAAAACTTTTTCGGTTTAATTTATTTTTACTAAATCATACCATTTAAATGAGCTATTTTAGGTGGTTTATACTTGCACTACTACAGAGTAAATATTTATCTAAAAATTTAATTTATCTCTCTAGTACCTTTAGCATCGGTCTTGTCTTAAAAAATCAGTGAGTTGTTTCCCACGACATAATTGCTGCACCTAAGTTACATTGCCATATAAGACCTGGCAACTAGAAATATTAGAAATAGTGACAAGTGTTCTTTAGAGAGCAATATAATTTTCTATATCTAAATATTTTAGGTGCTAGTACCATGAACAATTTCTGAAAATATTAGTTATTTGATGTCTAACGAAGTACCGTTTTATGTCAATATTATTTAGTCATAATAATGTTAGAGAGAAGACCTAGAGAATAACTATTCATAATAAAGTTAGAGAGAAGAGTTAGAAAGAGAATACTTGCAATAATACGACATGAAATATTTGAAACTATGGACATAGTTTGATAACTGTATAATATAATAACATCGTTTGATAACAATAAAACGAAAATTTATGAAATATATTAACCTGATAATAATAGTTCTATATGGTCAAACTAAAATTGTGCAGATTATTATATATAACTATTTTTTTCATTTAAAATCAAGTAAAACTTGATCATTACTGTTTTTATTGGAACTAAATGTTAAAACACTTCCTGTGTTTTAATAAATATTTAAGATATTATATATTGTTTATTAAATATTCATAAGGTATATACATTATAAATATTTTATATAATATTTTATTCCAACTATTAACATGTTAATGTGGTAATGTGTAATATATTTTACCAAAGTTTAAGTCAGAAAAGCTGTATGAAACTTTTCTTTTTCAAATCACGCTAAAACACTCATTACTTTTTTTACTGGAACAATATGTTTAAATATTTGTTTTTTTTAAATTATTCGGATGCTTTTTTATAACTTTCTATACTTACATAAAACATATACTGTGCAGGTGTCTATTTAGAGTTTAATCGAAATGACTTAAGCTAACTGATTGGATTCGAGTACCACACTTTGAAAAATACATATTTATACTAATAATAGTTTCAACAATATTTGCACTTACAGAAACGTACCGAAAGGAAAACATTTAAATAGAAATGCGAAAAGAATAACATATATCAGGAAATAACAAAATAACTTTTGAGATTTATCGCTAAAGTTATGAGATAAAGTATATCAACCAAAAAATATTTTGGGAGCTATATACACATTGCAGAAGCTCAAAAATAAGAAATTATATTGATATAAGAATTAACAAGAGGATTATATCACAGAAGTAACAATTTAGATATAGTGTTTAAAAATTACTTTTACTCTCTAACTTTTAAATTTCCACATTCGCAATATTATTTAATTTATCTCTTATTATTCTCCTATTATTATAGTAAAGATTTTTAAAGTTATAATGGTAATATTTAGTAATAATGCGTCAATGCATAATTTCTAAAATTAGTTGTATTGAGATATATAGAACTGGGGGTTTGGGAGCATATTGGACCAAACATAGTTTTTAAAAACATGTATATGAAGGTTTTGTTGCAGTGTTTACAAAATGTTTGTCACAATTAAAATTTTATATATATAACATGTTGGATATATATATATATATATAATATATATATAAATATTATACTATATTATATAATATTATATATATATATATATATATATATTCACTTAAAATATACATGTATATAAATGCATATATATATATACATACATATATATGTTTGTAAATTATATATATACATGTATATAAATGTATATATATATATATATATATATATACATACATATATATGTATATATATATATATATATATATATATATATATATATATATATATAATATATATATATATTTTATATATATATATATATATATATATATATATATATATATATATATATATTTATATATATATATATATATATATATATATATATATATATATATATATATATATATATATATATATATATATATATATATATTATATATATATATATATATATATATATATAATATATATATATATATATATATATATATATATATATATATATATATATATATATATATATATATATATATATATAATATAATATATATATATATATATAATATAATATATATATATATATATATATATACATGAAAAAAATGTCGTGTCATAAGTAAAATTTACAAAAAACTCACTAGTAAGTACATGATTTCTAAAATGGACAATCAATAAAGCAACAATTAAAACTAGTAATCCGTTATTAGGAATCTTCTAATTCCCCTACTATAAATTTTTAACCATTCTAGGTATATATAATTACGTTGGTAGTATCTTTATACACAGACTTATACTTGTGATTTGCATGTAGTCAGAAAATAATAGAACCTAATAAAACTAAATTTATTTTAGAAATACAGCGTATCGTTAATGTGCAATCAATAACCTTCTAATTCACTTTCCATTGTAATCATTTTGAGTTCTGTAGAGTATCATAATTCATTGCATAGCTGGAATTAAAAGTGTATCTTACGAAGACTCTTCAAAGAAAATTAGATTAGAATAATAATCCTTAATTTTCTCCCGCGTTATTTTAACTAGATGAGAAAATATTTATATTGCTTACCTCAAATACTCATATCAAGTATGTTTTATTTAAAGGTCTTTATGATTTATTTAATGAATATTTTTTATTTGCATTTGAATACACCTAATGTTGTTAACTTAAACAAACTTATATTTTTAAAAATATTCTAGTGAAAATATAAAACATTGTAACTTGTAAATTAATTTTATTTTAGTAATATAATATATCTAATTTGTGCAAGTGGTAATTTTCTCGTACTTTACACTTTATTCTAATCTTTTGATTTCGGTAATGTATCCTAATGCATTTAGTAAGCGATATTGAAAGAGTGTTTACCGTTTGGAAATATTTCCCTGAAACAAATTAAATTAGAATATATTGCTTAAATTTGGGCAATGCATATATAACACGATGAGAAAAAATTTGTACTCCTTGCTTTAGTTACTAATAACAAATATTCTCTATTAATATATCTTAATGAATATTATGTTACTATTAGCATATAGCCCGTCATATGACGGGATCGGTAATTTTTTTAATTTTTCAGAAATGTAAAGTACACTATGAGGCAGATAAAAAAGGTTTGTTTTTTGGCTGAGAATTATCTGGTACAAGCTCAATAATTTGCTTATCTTTACTGACCTCATGTTAGCTGTCAAATTTAGTTTATCTTGTCATATGTGATAGGATGAACGTCACAGGTTTTATTATTGACAGTGATTATTTAGAGGTTTATATGAATGGTGTCCAAAATTTAGCAAATCGATATAATTCATAGTTATGTATAAAAAAACAAACACACAAACTAACAAACTTCTCAATTTTCAAATATATATAACTTAAAAGCTTTATATTTATTAGTCCATGAAATAGACTCCTAAACTTTTATAAAAATAAATTGTTGTTAATACTGGTGATAAAATTTCCATTGCAACAAAAAAATAATCGATGGTTAAATTTAAAATTATTGCATATGTACCTAATCTATTATTTAAGCCAAATATAAAAGAAAAGTATTTAAGTAATATTTAAGTTTAGTGATAAAACGTAGGAAAATAATGCAGACGATATAAATTAATTTTAATTAACAAATGATGTAATGAGATGGTTAAAGGAATGAGTCATAATACTAGAAAAGAATGTTATGTTATCTACGTATGATGTGATAAATTAATGAATTTAATCACCCGCTCTTAACTGGAGAAAATAGAACTTGAAATAATGACATTAAACAATCGAAAAGGAGGGATAGAGTGGATTTCAAACGTTTTCGAACTCGCTTTAAATTTTGCTAACCCTAACTCATCAAGCATCAAATATGGATACCTTTATCCATTCCACGTCAAACTGCTTCATAAATTCGAGGATAGACTGTAAGATAACTTAGGTTATTATTATACAGGGGATTCGCTAGGAAAGCTCACCAGAATCTTTTAGAACGCTTCCTATGTTAAATAGATACTTGTTTGCAAGTTATATTTAAAATCATCATTATTTTCGTTTGTGTTTGGAATAGAACCCTTTATTTCTCGTATACAAATACAAATATACTATATAATAGCACTTAATAAGAGATTTGCATTTACTAATATTACTTTAACACTACTAAGATCTTTTTAAGTGTTGTTTCGTAATATAATGCTAGAATTTAATTGAAAGTTCTAATTTTATTATTTTATAGCTGTTTTGTATATCAATATACATAAAAATCAATTGTAAAATTAATTTTGATAAATAAATCAAGCAAAATATATGCAAATACAGTAAAATAGGGATATATTTTCAAAATAAATATAGGGGCGGCAACACTTAAGTCTTTAAAGGAAATTGACATGAGTTAATATTCTTGCACAGTCATTCAGGTATTTTAAATTAATTTCAATGCCAATGTTTTTTGTTAGTACTAATGATAATTTAAAATTCTTTATTCTATTGGAATGACGAGCTAGAATATTCCGATACAGTATAAAAGTGCAAGTAGGTTACTATGTTAATCAGTTTTCTATTTAGTTAACGAAAAACAAAGATATTTGCACTTTTGTTATTCGAGTTTCCTACCTATTCTAATATTATTTACATGACGATATTTTAATATTAGTGATATTTTTATGTTGATCATATTTAAAATTTATACTTTAATACCGATATATATATATTTCTGTTTTTCTGGAAAATGTATATGAATAAAAGAATAATTTTTGCTTGTTTAAACATCAAAACAGATACTCTTAGTCTGTTTTAGATATAATGTAATTTAATATTTTTTTACAGTTACTTGTTCTCAGTTTTTAAGTCAACAACGTTAAATATTTCTAATATTCAGCAACTGAATGAGAAACTGAAATGATATTTAAAGTAACTTTTTATTTTATAGAATTAAACATGAGAAATTATTAGTCAAACAGCATTGTGTTTAATACAAAAGGATATATTGCATTGTGTTTCTAAAAATGTGTTTTAATTTAACATCAGTGTAACTTTTATCTTTAGAAATTATTTTAGTATTTTCAGACAAGAGCTATAATAAAACTTTAATTACCTCTTAAATATTTCACAACCAGATAAAGTTTTCCCTTGGTCAGATAATTTAATTAGCTAGATCATTCTATTATTAAAGTGTACATTATATAGAGGTTACCACTCGAAAAGTCTACATTATATAGAGGTTATAACTCGAAAAGTCTACATTATATAGAAGTTACCACTCGAACTTTACTAATATGTGTTGTCGAATCGATATAGAATTGTATTAATACACTTTAGAATGTAAAATTTAAAAGACATTGCAATTTCACATCTTCTTTTTTTGTTTTTAATTATTCTCCTTAAATATTATTTAATTTTTTATTAGTACTATATGTTGTTATATGATATTAAAATATATGAATGAATTATTAATTATTTTAATACATTACTAAATTAATCGTTTTATAAAATGTAGCTTTTATCAAAAATACCACATATATATGCGTATCATTTTGACTTCTATTAAAATTTTAAATAATAAAAATAGTTTAAAAAATTAATTAAAAAATATTCAATTTTATTTGTATGCAACATAGCTATACATTTTAATAATGTAATAGTAAATTTCGCATTTTAAAATAATAAGTTTGACTAATTTATATTTTATTATTTATAATATATACATTCGATAAATTTGGAGGAGAAAGGTATCTAGAACCTTTTCTGAAGATTCTTTTAATTATCCATAAAATATAAAATTCTTTTTAATACATTCAAAATTATTATTATGAATAGTTATACTGACTTTTACGGTAACACATATGTTCATTATGGAATGATTGATATTAGAAAGATAATCTGGATTCTCGATTTTGGCTACATTAAAAATTCAATAATAGAAAAATATAAAAATTAAATGAAATTTTGTCCAACCAAACTCTATTTTCTCCTTAATTTCAATATCTGGCATGCACGCTCTTGTCTGGTTCAAATATCATAACAATTCTCGTTGCAATTATCAACTATAATAAAACAGTAGGTGGCTTTACTTAGTTTTAATCTCCTCAATGAATTACATATGTGATAATGTGTTTATTGTCTACTTGGTGTGTTTTGAGTCTGTTTTGCAGTGAAAAGACTAACTTGTCCCCAGTGTCTCACTTACACCTCTAGTAAAAATCTTGTTCTAGGACCATTAATCTTGCAAAATAAAATTGTGCGGATATTTATGTCATTATAAATAAAGATAATCAAAACCATAAGACAATTGCATTGTATTAAAAAATATTATTTTCTATGGTTTCCCATCTATGGTAGTTAGTAACTTATTTTAACTGTTAAAGTTATTTGTAAAAGTTATAGAAATGTTGTTTGTTTGTACTTGCTGTGGTGTAGTACATTCTGTTGTTATATCAAAGCCATTAATAAACCCAAGTTTACTTTATATCGTCTTTAGTAAAATGCTACTGATCTATATTACAACATTCAAATATAGAACAAAAAACAAGGAAAATTATTAAATTGCATACTCCGATGTTAAAAATATATCACAATTAACAAGTTCATTTTCTTTTATTTTCTCTGCTGTGGTGTAGTGCATTGCTGTTGTTATTTCAAAGTCATTTATAACTCAAAGCTGCTTTATATCGTCTTTAATTATAGTATAACACCACTGATCTATATTACAACATTCAAATATAGAACAAAAAACAAGGAAATATGCTAAAAATATTTAAAAAATTATAAATTAAAAAAAGCACTCCACGTGCAACGCCTGAAAAAAATACCAATGTCCAAGAGAAAGCTGCATAAATTTCCTTGCTTCTTTTTACTCAGGCAACCCTATACTTTTTCCATTATCCTGTACTGATGCTTTCGTTGTTCCATTATCCTTTGCAGAATGCATCCTTTCCCGGCTCTGCCCAGAAGGACCAGGAATCCAACGATGGTTCTGAATCACCTACTGGAGACCAATCACAACTCTCCAATACTTGGTGAATTTTAAGTGCAATCGTTTTCACTGGCCACACCACACGCTTCCTGGAGTAAGGAAAAAAACTTGGGCATTCAACCCACAACGTGTGAGTGCGATGAGCAAATCAGTTTAGCAAACCTTATGTCAAAAATAGCTGCAAACTCATAATACTGGCATGTGCTGTTGTTACTGTAATAAATAACAATAGTAAAATTGCTACTATTCAGAATATTTTGAAATGACCACTAGTAATAAAACTTGTAGAATAACAGGATGTATTAAATAAAGGTCGATGACATCACAGCAACACTCAATAATTCTTTTGGACATTTTTTAAAAATATATTCTCTTGATTGTTTGGTGTCTTATTTTAAAAACTACCATTTCGCAATATTATATTTCGAAATTGATTGATATAATGGCTATAAATCATAGTAAACAAATCATTTTGTAGACCACAATAATTGTAAACAATTACTCCTGTGGGATTCCGACGTCCTTTACAGATGTTATTAAACCATTAGTTTTTGTAACCCTATTCCTTTTATGTTGTAATATTATTGCTGCCCACATGTCATATTTAATATGAAAAGCTTCATTTTAGTATCAAAAGGCAGACGGAAAACTTATCAAGCAAATTTAAGTCTATTACAGCATTAGTTAGTTATATATTTTTACAATTTACGTGTAATACTATTGTAAGGGATAATTTACAATGCTATTTAAAATATATTGTTATTCTAATAGTTGCTGGAATATATATTATGGTATTCTAAGGAAAACTTATTTTTAAAAAGTCTATATCACAATGAGTGGTTAAGATAAGGACAGCAGTAATGGCACAACAATGTTCGCATTTTATTTCTCAAGCAACCATAGTTTTCTAACGTAAACAGCAGTATTTTGTATCCTTCTTCCGTTTACAGCACAATACATATAAAAAAGTACACATTTAAACGACTACTGAAGTTTTAATTATTTTAAATGTTTTTTATTTCTTAAATAAAAGTATAAAATGATGAACTTGAACATTGGATTTGTTTTACTTATTATTACACTGAAGCATAATGAGGACCTAACACTTTCTTTGGAATTGTCTTAATCACTACGATTTATAAATTGATGCTCTGCAACGTATCTCTTCTTTCACTTGTATTAATAGAATTATTGATAACAAACCTTATGTAATATTTTAACCCATATGTTGGATAGTGTAACGTCACCATAGCTTCACAAAGAGGTTTTGATAAACCCCAGGTTAAGGCGACGTTCTTTCTGGAAAATTGACACTAAACGACAAAGGATTTTCAGTTTGACATGCTTTGAGATGTCCGAGGTGATTAAAAAGTCGAACGCGAAAAGAAAATGGCAGACTTTCAGACGCCAACGAAATGACCAGTCGGAGGCTAGCAGAATAGCGACTCGGAAAGGAAAATCCAATAGAAAGAGGCTAAATGTGACTTCAGGCGACCCGATTGAGGGAGGAGAAGAGAAAGAAAGCAACGGGAGATTGCGTTTTGGAGAGCCAGTTTTTTGTGGGACTAATATAGTCAAAGTTATACTCTTGTTCAACCGCATATCTGACGGGTACCTGACCGCAGATTTCTCTTCACCTCGAACCTGGGACTTTTGGGACCATACCCAGCTCATCCTGAGCTCCTGTGATTTCCATTCGGAATCTGTGTAATAGTTTTATATTTAGTCCAAAATTGAAGTTATTTTCGTTTTAATCGGTACATTGTGTCACTACAACTTCGACACCCTACCAAAGGATCCAGTGACGTTACAATATTAAGATCTTGTCTCAGTTTCCAAAGTCCTCAGTTACTGTATTTGAAATATGCAATCCACCGTTCCGGCTAAATCCTGACTAGAGTATCAGCAAGAATTTGAATATAGAGGCATAATACTTGTGTTTTTATTTTTTATGTTAGCATTTGCGTATGATACCACAAAAAAATCTAATTTTTACTGGTTTTCTTTTACATTATCTAATATAAATTATTTATCTTAATCTACAATTGCTCCCTTTCTCAGTTTTGTTAAGGCATTAGGATAATATCTATATCGCCTGCTGCATTGGAAAAATATATAAATTATTTCTATGCCCATAACTTTTCAGATTACAGACGGTTGGAAATGACCGACAAGTGAGTATTAGCGTTCTGAAAAGGGACGATATAAGTGTTACGCATTAATAATTTATACATATTTAGAAATAACTTTTTAGTTCATTTGTTGTTAGTTATTAAGAAAAAAACGCATTACAGTTTTAAATGTACATATTGATTGTATTTTTGAAATACATTATGGCGATTTTTCCAATGCAAAGAATTTAAGTCAATAATCACCGGAAGATAAAAATATATATGTACCCCGTTACGTGACGTACCAAATATGCTTATATTTTATACATAGCTAGAAATTAAACGTAATGATTTGTTTCATACTCTCTAAATTGATTGCCATTAATTTAATATAGATTGTAATACTAAAACATCATCAGCTTTCTCTCAAATTTCTGTCAAACCAAAATTTGATCTTAAGAGAACTAATTTAAGCCATTGAGCATTTTTAATCCTTTGCGCTTCAATGGCAAGTCTGATTTGACATCACCTTTCTTCTATAACAAACAGAACGTCGAGTATGGCTCGACAAAATTTTTAAATATAAGAATTTATGTATACATGTAATTAACTGAATTAAAATTTCTAGGTTGGCAATAAATAGCTATAACTCCAGAATGAATTTGGAACAACCTCTTGAGGATGAGGAAAAGTAATTTGGAAAGCAAATGTTTAAAAACAAATCGTTTGAGTTATTAATGAAGCTATCACGAAATTAACTGTAACACATTTTTTTCACGTAGAAAATAAAAATGGTTAAGGTGTGAGTGGCAGTGTTAAATTCATAAATGATGACTCACAATATATTTGCTATTAATGTTAAATAACTATCTTTTAATATCATCCCCATTACATTAAAGAGAAACATTGTAATAATTTAACATGCATCACAGCAAAACTATATATGTGTTTTTATGATTACGGCAATAATTATAATTAAATCATTTTAGTAGATTATGAAATTAATAGATAATAGATAATGAATGTTTCTCTATTATTTTTTATCTAATTATAATCATCTTTTAACAGATTTGATATATATTTATCAATTATTTTAAATCGTAATTTAAGATATTTTAAAATTAATGTTTAAAAGTTACAATGAATTTTTACATCCTTTATATATACTTAATTATGTCTTTTTGATCAAACATAGAATAAAATCTAATGTAATGCATATTAACTTTTACAGTTTCGTGAAATCCTTAGCTATAAATACTGTTTTTATTTAAAAGCCAAAACAATACAATACCCTTAAACGGAAAAAAAAACTCTCGAGGTTTCACGTTTTTAAAGTAAATTCGGTTAGCTACATGTTTTATGACCGTATCAGGTTTTTGATTAAATATCTGAAATTTTGATACGAGGCAAAAATTGGTTTTAAAAAATCATTACGTACTATATTATGAATGATATAATTTTTAAGTCTGTAGGCTCTATATAAAATAGTGTATCCTTTGAAATTTCGGAATATCTGATTCAGGTACAAGGAAGTTTTTAATAAATATACAATTCTACAAATGTACATACATACAGGTACACGTACAAGGTGTATTGCAAAGAAATATAGCAAGCAATATTATAAAATTTTTCTACATATTAATTAATTCATATACACGTAATATTCGAAATTAGCTATAATAATGTGTCTTTGTTTGGGCTCCAGAATCAGTGTTTTAAAATCAATAGAAGTTTGGTGAATAGAGAGGATCTATGGTTAAACAATAATGACCTATTGAAAATCAAGAAATTCTGCGAAAATTTATTAAACTTACGAATAACAAATACAAATTATGTAATTATGTCAATGTTAATTAAAAATTTACTATCCTCCTCTAATATATTGTATATACACAGTCCAGTTACATTAATGTGATTAATGGTCAAAATTCAGAATAATCTCCTTTCAACAAACGGACCGCTACCAGATGTGCAGGAAGAGTGTCATTTAGGTTCCTTAAGCTGTTTACTGGATTTTTGAGCCATGACGACTCTAGTAACGTGGCCAGCCGCGTTAGAATCCATGATACGAACAACGTGATGGAGGTAGTCCCACAGATTCTTTATTGGGTTCAATTCCAACGGATATTTGGTTATGAGAGTACTGTAAACTCATCCTGGTGTTTTTCGAACTAACAACGTACACTCCTAGCTATATAGAATGTTCCATTGTCTTTCTGGTAGATAAGGCGTTTCTCGCCGTATACGATTCATCGGAACAAGTTACTTGTCTCCACTCAGATGAAGTCCATTTGTGGTGCTAGTGAGCAAATTCCACATTTTGTCACCGATGAACAACATTTACCATAGGTGCATTGACCAGGCGTATGTTTCGGAGACCCATATACAGCAGACTCATGAGACTCTGAACCTTCGTTGTGGAAACACTGCTGGTAGCCCCTTGGTTTTTCTGAGTTGTCACTTTTATAAAAGTTGCACGTCTTGTCGATTGCATCTCAACAGCCCACTTTAACCTCTGCCATCTCTGGACATGATACACCACGTTTGTCACGTCACTGATTTAGAATAGGGCTACTTTGCCATGCACGGTAGCCATACTTTTGCCATACTTTTTCCATTGCGGCCCGCTAACAGTTTACAAAATTAGCCGTTTCAGAGATTTTTCCACTCTTGGTCATTCTTCCACCTTTGATCATGCCTTTTGGAAGTTGGAAAAAATCTCTTCATGACTGCATGCCTGCAAGAACTGAGATGTTTTTAGAATGCCTACAACAACATTTACATATCCAAC